>PTEX01000041.1:818807-881947 GCA_003342815.1 Eudromia elegans | reverse complement strand
GCGCGGGCGCCGGCAGCACCTCCTGCTGCCGCAGCGCCCTCGAGCACCTGGCGGCCACGGCCGGCGGCGCCCACGGCCCCGTCACAGGTAGGGCCTCCCGCCGGGCACCGGGGTGCCGCAAAGGGACGGGGGCGGYGGCGGGTGCCGTCCCAGGGCGGCCCCGTGCACCCACCCCGGCCTCCTGGTGCCGCCTTTGCAGTGGAGAAGATCCAGGCCATGTTCACGGTGCTGGAGGCCTTCGGCTCGGTGACCACGCACCACAGCAGCAGCTCCACGCGCTTCTCCATGCTGCTCTCGCTGGACTTCAGCGCCGCCGGGCGAATCACCGCCGCGCACCTGCAGGTACCGCCGCAGCCCCTGCCCGCTGCAGGCCCCCGCCGTGCTGCCCCGTGCACCAGCATGGCGGGGGAGCAGCATCCTCCGCGCTGCAAGGACGCAGGCTTCGTGCCGCCGGGGCGTGTGGAGGAGCGTCCGTTATGGCCAAGATCAGGGCAAACCTCAGAGCARTGCTCGAGGGGTCCCCAGCCCAGACCTGCCCTCGCTGCTGGCAGAGCCACCCGAGTGCTTGCAGCCCTGGTGTCCTCGGCCCGTCCCTCCCACAGGGTCACAGGCCCCGTTGATGCAGCAGCTCTGCTCGGGGCAGGACCAGGGGCCTCCGCAGCCGCCGGGCACGGCGTGGGGCTGCAGTGGTCACRAGGTGATGCAGAGTTCAGCGTTTCACTAGCAGCCCCTCCGCGTTGGCCTCGGAATTAAGCGGCAGCCCTCGGGGACATTTGTCACCGCCACCACACCGATGCACAAAGGCTTTTTAATCAAAGACCTGCCTGTGGTACCCAGGCCTGGCTTAGAGGAGGGGAGGTTTGACCCAGGTCTCCTGGTAGGGAGCCGCAAGGGTTTCCCGTTTCTGCCCCGAACTCGCCCTGCRTTCGCTGCGTGCCTTGGTGGGGAGCTGCGGCCTCCAGCTCGGAGGCTGCTCTGGGGAGCAGGAACGTGCCCTGGGAGCCCCCCCGTGCCTGCGCTCCCAGCGGCAGCTTCCCGGGATGCGCCTGGAGGGATGGGGCCGGGCGCACATCTCCRCAGGGCCGCGTTCCCTGGGGCAGCTCCCGGAGGCAGCTGGCCCGAGCAGCCCATGCAGCCTCGAGCCCCTGCGGGGGCTCGTCCATGGCAAGGACACGGCCGCACCGCAGCGCTGCCGCGGCCCGCGGGGTGCCGGGCGCTGCTGCGGGCGGGCGGCGCAGCTGGAATCCGCCCGCGCTGCACGCCCGGCGCCGTCCTCGGCGGCTCCCCGCGCGGGTCCCCGCGCGTCGCTGGGCACCCGGCTCTGCCCGGCTCACGCCTCTGTCTGCCCCCAGACCATGCTGCTGGAGAGCGCCCGCGTGGCGCGGCAGCCCCACGGGGAGAGCAACTTCAACGTGTTCGCCATGATGCTGGCGGGCCTGGACGGGGCCCAGAGGTATGCGTGGGGACGGGCACCGTGGGAGCTGCGGGGCGCGGGCGGGCGGGAGCAGCCGCGGGGCTCCCCCGGACCCGCACCAAGGGCCTCTCCCATTGTTTGTGCTCCAAAGAGTGGGGTTTGAAGCCCCTAGGAGAGGAGCGGAGCACAGGGAGGGAGGCACAGAGGGGCTCTCGTCACCGGGTGCAAGGCACACGTCACTCCATGCTGGTGGGGACCGAGCAGAACAGCCCCAAAGGGCCCCTGTTCCCAAGGACATTAAGCAGCAGCTGTGGCCTTGGTGGCAGGGCTGGAACGAGCTGGATGAGGGGGGACCAGCAGTGGGGACCAGCAGAGCAGGCGATGCTTGGGGATGTTGGGGTGGTTTGACAGCCCTTCCTGGTGCCAGCGCTGGCCCTCGCACACCCAGAGTCACCGGCGCCTTTTCCGAGGGGGAGCCGAGGGCTTCCCCTGGGAGCCGCCGCTCTCCTGACTCGCTGGGGGACCCAGCCCTGCAGGCACACAGGGAGCCTCCGCAGGGGATTTCAGCCCGTGGAGCATTTCCAGTCTCCTCGCTGCAAAGGCAAAGGGGCTCTGCGGTCGTCAGGGCCCAGAGAGGGTGTAAGAGATATCCCTGAGGACAGAGCCCTGGAATTTGGGACTCCTGTGGTGCAGAAGAGGAGGGAAATCTGTTCGGATGAGGGTTTGGGAGCCACTTCCATAGGGTCCTTTTCTGATCATTACCCCTTGGCTCAGCAAGCCTTGGACCCCTTGAATCCTGTGATGCTCTAGAGGGGTTTGGGAGCCTGTTTGGGAGCTTCAAAGGAGAAAACCCTACAACCTTCCCAGTGCTGGTGGTGCCTCTGCTGGCAAAGCCCCCGCTCCACGCAAGCCCCGTCGCTGGTGCTGGGCGTTTCGGTGTCGTCCGTGTGCAGCAGCCCCCTTCCCCTGGACGAGCAGTGCGCCCTGCCGCGGTGCGCACAGCTCCAGCTTCATTTTCATTTTTCCTAACTGCTTTCAGGACAATGCTGCATTTGCACCAGATGGCCGAGAGCAACTCCTTTGGAATCCAGCCATTTGCCAAGGTAGGGACAGACAAACCAGCTGCATTAACTCCTGCTTTGCCCGCGCGCGTCCCCCGCCAGCAGCCTCGCGCGGCGCAGGCTCAGTCTGCTCGTGCCAGTTGGCAGGAGCCCTCCAGTTTCCTATGGCTTCCTTCAGCGTCASATCAGCTGTGGAACTGCATGAAAATAGCTTTTGGCTGGAACGTTCGCCCAGCCCTACAGATCCTTCCTGCAGGGTTCCTCGGAGGCTCCGCTCTGCGGATCGCAGGTCGCGAGCAGGGTGCAGGGGCCCGGGCGTCCTTGGGCTGCCTGGGGTGAGGGGACGGCATGTTGAAACTGTGAGTGTTGCGGAGGGAGCAGCTCAGGCCCGGCTCAACCACGGCCATGTGCGCCCTYGTTGGCCCTGCGACGGGAACGCTGCCCCCGCGGCCCTGCCCTTGGGGTGCCGCACACTGGGGCGTGGGCGGCTGCCCGTGCCGTGCCCGGCRCATCCCGGTGCCGGCCTCGCAGCCGGAGCCCCAGCCCGGCGCTGCTGCAGCCTGGAGCCCCTGCCAGATTAATCCACTTCCCTCCTGGAAGTGAGTTTGTCTGACRGCATCTCAGGACGACACAGGCAGAGCTGCTCGCTGGGGAGACACATTGGTTTCTAATACCACCCGCCCAGCTCCGAGACAGAACGTACTGCTTTAAGTGTGAATAATTCCTGATATTTCCCTGCGACAGCGGCTCTCGGAGGGGCGAGYGCCTCCTTCATCGAGCACAGAATGCTATTTTTAGGGGCTGAAAATACTGCATTTGATTTCCAGCACCATCTCCTTATTAGTCTGAGCCGTTTGCAAGGATTAGGCAGATTGCCAATGAGCCAAAGCACTGGAATGAATTGCAGCAATTTGCACTTACATCATCTATTGATGAATTCAGTATTCAATCTTTCTCCGGTAGCTACTGCTCAAGTCCAACGGCCGAGGGGATTTTGCYGTTCGAGCAGTCGCTCCCCGGCCCYGGGTGAGGTTTCCAGCTGTTGCTCCCTGCCCACAGCGGGTGCCCGGTGCTGAGCTGCTCCCTGCGCGYGGGCAGCGGCCGCACGGCCCTCGCTGCCCCCCGTGCTGCAAATGTCCGGGTGAAGGGAGGGAGGGAGGAGGCTCTGTGGGCAGTGGCAGCGAGYGRGGCAGAGCCCGAGGCGGCCCCGCTGCCGGGGTGCACCCGGCCGGGCCCCACTCCCCGTGCGCGCTGGATGCACCGAGGGGTGGCCGGGCGCCCTGGCGCGCGCTGCAGCAGCCGCCCGAGCCGCGAGAGGGTCGCGAGGAACAGAACAAGCTGTTCCAGGGTTAGCGAGAAGCAAATTGCTGTTTTCGCTCCGTCAATCCGAGTCTCCTGGAGGGAGGGGAGGGCGCAGAGCTCGGGTGTGCTGCCAGCAGCGCGGCGGGGGCGGCTGGCTGGTGACAGGCTGATCTTGCACCGCGCGTGGCGCAGGGAAGAGGCGCCCGCAGCACGCGGCGGGCGGGAGCTGCTCCTGCTCCACCGCACAGCTCGGGGTYGTTCCCTTCCTCCATCCGCCCGCCAGGACGGGTCGGGGCCCAGGGCTGGGTGCTGCTCCACGGCCCTCCTGGCAGTTCGGCCGGCTCGGAGCTGCACAGACCCGGGGTGTCAGTCCCGACTGGCATCAGGAGTGAGGGCAGCTCTGCCCTGCGGGTCTCCTGATGYTCCCACAGGAGCATCAATAGCGCTGGTGAGCCCCCGCAGAAGGTCAGAACAAGGGCCCGTCCTCAGTGTCCCCACCGTGATCTTTTTGTCCTTCCTGGTGGCGCCAGGACTGCTCCTTGCATGCACAAGTGTCCCTTGAAAGCCCCATTCAGCCGCTGGGCTTGGGGAGGGCTCCAAGAGCACCCCATGCCAAGCGCTAGCAGATGGCCCATTTGATCTGCCTGGTTGTGAGCCGCGTGTCTTCCCAGGGCAATGTCACCTGGGCTGTGCCAGCGAGGCCACGCGGCCCTCCTGCCGCCCAAGGGTCACCYGGGGACTGCGCTGGGACCCGCTGGGCAAGGAGGAGCCCAGGAGGTGCAAGAGCGGCTCCCGCACCAGGGCCGGGCGAGTTCTTGTCGCTGGGAAGGTGCCGCTAGCGCAGGGCCTCGTTGCAGGGATGTCCTCCTCTGGGACGCAGCCTGCGGGGCCATCGGGCACGGGAGGCCCTTGGTAGCGCCCAGTCACAAGCATTAGCCGAGAAGGGGAGCAAAAACGTGCAGAACTGTGTTTTGGTTAGTTTGGAATGGGGTGCARTTCGTCCTCTTTTATTTTTTCTGATTAACACTGGGTGTGTTTGCAGTTCTGCACGTAGAGCCCGTTCAGCCCCGCTGCGTTCAGCGCTCGCGTTTTTCAGACTGAAATCCCGCGCGGGGGCTGCGTCGCCGCAGGGCCGGGGGCGGCTGCACGCGGCCGGCGCCGGCTGCGGCTCCGCGGCGCAGACCCGGGCAGCGTGCGAGCCGGGGGAGCCGCGGATTCAGCTGCGCGTGCTCGTTAGCAGCTGCCTCCTCGGCCCTCGCAGGAGCAGAAATCCTTTAGATCGCGCAGGACGTTCGCTGCCGAAGCGGGGATGCTGCCTCCCGAAGCCCCGTGCGCTGTGTCTAGCCTCGGGGCTGCATGTGTCTGGATCGAAAATCCCCGATTCGAGGGAAAAACTAATTTGCTGTGAGGCCACCTATGCAAAAATAGATAAATAAAASTAGAAAATCCTGGGCTTATCGGATGGGATGAGGGAGCTGCCAGGGCAAACCCTGGGTTTAACGGGCTCTCCTCTGCTTGCCTTGGGACCAGAGGCTTCACTGCCTGCACGGTGGAATGGCCTTGAAGAAGGGAAACTAGACGGGTCCCCCTGGCAAGGCCAGGCCAGGCCAGCCCAGCCCAGCGCGCTCTGGGCCGCAGGTGACTYGGATTTCCGCCCGTTTTCCCATGGGGAAGGGGCGCTGCAGCCCCGCGAGCCTGCGGGAGCTGCCCGCGCTCCCGCCCTGGCACCGGGCGAGGTTTCCTCAGCAGGTGCCTTTATTTTTCCTTTCCCCCTGCAATTCAGCCAGAATAACTCCGTGACGAGTGAGAAGCAGCTGAATTTCCCGTCCCCGTCCTGCTCCTGGCATGCAGCTCACACAGACGCGGCCACAAGCTGTGCTTTTCCCTACAGTACACTGTGGGGCACTTGAGTTTTTTGCTATTTATTGTGTCAGAAGTATAAAAATGCAACTTTTCCTGGGGTTCTGACATTTGGCTGTTTCTTAGTGCATGACACAGACAGCTCCTGCTAGGATTAAGCTCCTAGAATAGTAAATGGCAAGGGAGGGTTGATATTTGGTGCTCTCGCGGCGCAGATGTTGCTGCTTTTGGGGCCAACAGTGTGTTGAAGGTGGCTGGGCAGGGTCCTGGTGCAGGAGCCGCAGGTGCCGGCAGGATGGGACTGCAGCACGAAGCGGAAAGATGCAAAGGGTCGATTTGAGGAGCTCCTGCTGAGCGCCTTCGCCGGCGCTGCGGGCGTGGGGAGCGTGGCTCCTAGGGGCGGCAGGGACAGCCCCGCGCGCTGCTCGTAGCAGGCTCTGCACGACGGATCCCCCCRTTGCAACCTAAACCATTCCGTGGGTCCCCTCGTCTTCCTGCTCCTTGGCCGTGCTTTTCCTCTCGTCCCGTGGCTGTCCGCGCGCCCTCTCCGCTCCCCGGTGCTCCCGGGGGCAGCTCCGCTCACGCTGCTCTTTCCTGCTCCCCGCAGGGCGAGGAGAGGCAGGCGGCGGCGGCAGCCTTCGCGCGGCTGCAGGCGGCCCTGGGCGCGCTGGGCATCGCCGCCGAGGAGCAGCAGGGCCTGTGGCGCGTCCTGGCCGCCATCTACCACCTGGGCGCCGCCGGGGCCTGCAAAGGTAAGAAGGGCCCGAGCGCGGCCCGCCGGGCGCTGGGGAGGGCGCGGGAGCACACGGGAGCGAGCGCGTCTGCGGGGGCGGCCGCTCGGCTCCGCTCGGCTCCGCTCGGCTCCGCTGCACTGCGCCGTGCCGCGCGGGCAACGGGGCGGGCGCTGGCGCAGGGGCGGCCGCCGCGGTTCCCGGGGCACCGGGGACGGCTCCTCTGCCGCCTCCTCGGCCGCGTCCCCGCGCGTGGGCAGGGGAGCGGTCCAGGTCGCAGTGTTTCTCCTCTGCTCTTGAGTGTCTAATGCAGTAACTGAATTATAATAGGATGAGTCTGGGTAAAGATTGTATTTATAAAGACTTTATTAATACAGTCCTACAGAAATTGCCTTATCCCTTATAAATTATTTTAAGATGTGCTCTAACCCATTTTAGAGACAGCCGCATTGATTTACACACTTCAGTTTACGAGGCCTGCCTGAAGCCYGCTATAAACTAAGGCACAGACATTTATAAATGTCTCTGCAACATGTCATAACACATCTTATGGTAATTTATGCCATTAATCATTTGTTAATTATTTTAAAAGGGTGAATACTGCCCTCATTCAAGGTGTGTTGTCTCTTTCTCCCTCTGTCTGGCTCTTCCGTCCTCCAGCCCCGTGTCCCCTATTGCCCTTCCAACTTCTCAAGGAAGTTCTGCTGTCTCAGGCCAGGCCATTGCAATAAGGCTCTCCTGGCCGCCTGAATTTACTCGTATAATAATCTGAGCTGATTTACTCAAACTTTCAGCTTGAGTTAACGTGTGTAGTGAACTTTCCGCGGGGCTTTTTGTGCCACGCATCCTGGGTGCCAGCCTAAGGTCGATGGACTGCTGGATTCGAAAATTAGTGGCAATTATTTCGGTGTGAGCAGGGGTAGGAAGCAACGGGCCCGGGCAGGCTCGTGGCTTCAGAGCCGCCTTGGGTACCGGATTAACAACCAGAGCATGTCTTGGCCGCGCGCGCGCGTATTGATTCCCCCATCATGTGTCAACAAAAGGGGAGAAATGAAAGGAAGTACGGATGAAAAATGGATCAAAGCTGCATGGAGCAAAAGTCTCAGTGGGGGCGATGACTCTTTTAATGTGGTTAAACCTGTCTCCCGATAGCCATCTCTTTCCTTCCCCTCTTATAAACTTTGAAGTTCAGAATCCTCCTTGAAACCTCACCAAAGGAAGCTCCGTCGCCGCTTTCTCGCTGGCTCGGAGGCGCCCGGCCGGCCCCACGACGCGCGCCGCTGCCGTCGCGCAGCAGAGCCGGCCCCGGGCGCCGTGCGAACGCGTGCGCCTTCCGCGCTGGTGACCGCTACCGGTGACCGCTACCGTCTTGTCACACACTCTGCTTGCCTGGGAATAAAGCGGGAGGGAGCAGCACGGCCTCTCTGCGGCTGAGGGTGGAAAACAAGTTTGTAGCTAGAAAAACAACACGGGAAAAAGGTTGRATTTCAAAAGCCTGCTCTGTTCTGGTGTCAGCGTTTATCACTGCCTTTGAAACGTGTTAAAGTGGTTCTTTTTGTGAGAAAGCAGCCTGACATCCGGAGGCCAGCAGGGCGTCGGAGGTACCCATTCACCTAAGTGCTTTCGGTCCTTTTGTGTGCCGCACCATCTTACCTATTTTCATGTATTCATTAGCTCTTTAACCGGGAGGGAGGTTTCGGCCCCGCCGGGGTCGGCACTCAGCTCATTCCCAAGCTGCCCGTGCTGCAGCCTGCTAGGGGATGCGGCCCCGCGGCGTCGCCCGGRCAGCGGGATGGTGACGCTCGTGGCGATGCTCCCGGCGCCGGCTCGTGGTGCCGCTGGTGCCGCCGCCGTCTTTAGCCCTGCATTGCCGGGGTGAAGGTCAGGCGAGCGCAGGGATTTCCACYCTTGGTGACCGGCTGCTTTTCCTTGTCGCTGGCTTTTCCCTGCCGTGTCCGCGGCTTTGACGGGCTGCAGGCCGGTGCCGTGCGGACGCGCCGAGGGCCGAGGCTCCCGTGGCCGCTCCCGCTGGCAGCACCGTGCCCCGCTGCGGCCCTGGCAGGGCACAGGGTGCCCGGCTTGGTGATTCAGGGCCTCGTGGGGTCAGCGGCCACAACCTTGGGATGGAGGCAAAGCAGAAAGCAGCTCCGGGAGCTGGAGGCAGGCGCTAGTCCTGGTGCTCCCGAGGGTCTCGCAACACGTGACACTGTGGGGGATGTGGAGACAAACGCCCTTGAACGTCCCCTCGAGCTTTCCGGGATGGAGCTTCCAGATGGACTAGAAGCCATTTAGCAGAGTCCCGAGATGGAGCTGTCCTCAGAATGGGAAAGGGAGCTCACCAGGCAGGTACCACCCAGTGCCAGGGCTGGCAGAAACCCATAACCGACCCTAAAACCGCTGTTTTACAGCCTCTGAGATGGAGAGACCTTTCAGTAAATGATGTGGAAGTGATGCTTAGTTCTTAATTCCACCAAAACCTAACGCCCAAATTTATCCTAATGTTTCATTACTGCCTGTTGCTGAACGGGTGCGGGAGCAGTGTATCCGTAATTAGCACTGACTCAGAGTTTCCCTTTTATGACGAACATATCTATCCCTTGGGTGGTCATGGTTGCAGAAGGAAAAATAAACGGATAAGGCCCGGCATGGTGTGTAGGATGTAGCAGCGTTATTATTTTGAGAGCCTCCCGAGCCCGGCACAGGCTGCACCGCTGCAAGCCAGAGGTCGGCAGCAGCAGGGAATGCCAGGCGGCTTCATGGGGATCCTTCCTCGCCTCCGTCCTTCTGTCTTGCCCAGCACCTTGCGACGTTTTCRAACACCTGCCTGCGCAATTTGGGGTTTACTGGCCAATAACTCCATGCTCAGGGAGGCAGTTGCGGGTGTAGGGAGCCACCCRTGCTGGGGCTGGTGATGGAGCAGCAGCGCTGGGGTTTGCCCTCGCCAGCCTGGCCCATCAGCACCCGGGCTCTCTCACACCTGGTTTCACACCTCGTTTTGCTGCTCTGCATTTATTTCAGCTGGAGCTGGAGGYATCTGTCCCACATTTTGGTTTCCAGGCAGGAGAGTTCAGGCCAGGAAGGAGAGTGGGGCCATGTCATGGGATTGCACGCACCAGCTCCGAGGGCAGAGCTGCTTTTCACCTTTGCYAGAGGGACCCTGCACTGTGAGGGTGTTTCGTGACTACCCCCGCGGTGCTGCTTGGTGTCGGGTAGGCCGGTGAGCAGCTCCGGGCAGCGTTTTATCCTCGGGCACTCCTGGCTGGGTTTAACGGAGCCCGGAGAAGCAGGGCATTGTGTTCCTGCCTCCTTTTGCTCATGGACATCTGCCTGTCCAGGAAAGCGGCAGGAATGAGGAGATTTGTTGGGATTTGTGCTTTGAGCACCCAAGCTCATGGCTGGGCTGGCAAGGGGCCGGGCTGTTGGGGSTCCATCTTGGGGTCTGACGTTGATTCTCCTTCGCGTGGACGTTGACGATGGTTCCCGCGGCCGCCGGTCCGGGCGGGCTCTGTGTGCAGCCAGTTATGGCACTATCTGTTCAGCTCTGACATCTTTATTACAGACAGTTGGGGAAATGCAGCCAGAATGGCAGATTTCTTTAATCATGCAATTACCCAGCTCTTCCCTTTGTTATATATAGGCCTTAATATGTCATTCATCAGACAATGGGTCAACAGAGAATAGACTGAAGAATTTAGTGCAAGACAAATAAATTAGCCATTAGAGCCAGAGGGAACCTCCTYTCTTTCCATTCCCCACCCAGGGCAATAAAGAGGGACAAATGGCTTCTCTATTTGTCCCATTAGCAGCACAAATGACAAAGGAAGCAGAAGCAAAGGGAAGAGGAAAGGGAGGAAGCAAAGGGAGGTCCTGGACACAGGTAGGCAGGGCCAGGGCGCCTGAGCTCCCCGCTCCGTGCGGGCTGCTGAAAGCCCAGCGAGCTCCCTGCCCTGGAGGGAGCTGCTCGCGCGGCCCTGGCGCTGCGGGAGGGTCCAAGGGGGGACGGGGCAGAGCGCGTTTCCCTGCGCCCCCACGGCAGCCCCGTCCACGGCACCGTGCCGGCCCGGGAGCCAGCGGGGCCGAGGGACCCGCGCGCTGCCCCGTTCCCTCGAGTGCAGCCGCGTCGACTCYCCG
The DNA here is from genome assembly GCA_003342815.1 of Eudromia elegans. Lineage (NCBI taxonomy): Eukaryota > Metazoa > Chordata > Aves > Tinamiformes > Tinamidae > Eudromia > Eudromia elegans. The sequence goes on along the minus strand of PTEX01000041.1, from coordinate 871,448 downwards.
CAGCTGCAGGGACAGGCATCGCCTGCTGCTGATGCTGGGTTTTCATACGGCCTCTCTTAAATATTAATCGTGCCAAAGCGATTACCTTATAGGTGTTGAGGCTGGCGTGTTTTACACTGGTCAGATTACGCCCTGGGCGGCTGCACGCTGCTGCTATTTATACTTTATGGAGTGTGAAACGCGGCTTGGCCTCGCTCGSCCCGGCGGCGCTGGGGCACGGGGCAGAGGCGGCGCCTGCGAGGGTGGCGAGAGGCGTTTGCAGGGCCGGGCCTGGGACCCGTCCAGCCCTTGAGGGCTCAGCAGCTGAGGAGCACCCCAGGAATAGCCCCGCGCAGCCCCCGGCGCAGGCAGCGTTTCAGGACCGTTTGCACTGCGGGGAGCCCGGGCGCAGCTCCTCGCTTGGAAAGGTGCCCTGGGTCCAGCGCTGGAAGCTGGCGAGCGTGGAGGGTGCAGGATACGGCCGCCTCCTGCTCCGTCCCTGCCCATCGTGGGTGGCAACGTGCTTCATTTTATGGACTCCTCTGCTGGGGCCCGGGAGCGACTGCTCTGAGCCCCTGCTGCGGCGCCCACGGTGGCCGCGCTCGGGCCGCCTTTGCTCCCGCTGCCGCTCCTGGGTTCGGGCCAGCTGGCTGCCTCCGGAGCCTCTTTCATGCCTGGGTCTGTAAAAGGATTTATCCTGCGGATTGTCTCCCTATTGATTTTAATCATTAAGCTGGAATCACTCTGCTGGATATAAATAATGTCCTTTGAAAGTGCATGTCGGCCCTGCTGGCGGAGGCAGTGCTGCGCTCTGCGCTACAGGCACAGCGGACGCGGTGGGTCTGAGCGCGGTGAGCCTGGATTTTGAGCGATTGAGTCCTAATCCCATCAGCTCCCGTAAACACATCTGCTAGTTCTGCCCGCGGAAGCCTTTGAAACACACAGAAGATGGTGGCTGTGCTTTGCTCGCCCTCCCAGCCCCACCGCAGGCTTTCCCAGCACGCGTGTCCCCGGCGTCCCGTGGGCGTTGCGCCCAGCAGGATGCAGTGGAGGGGACAAGCAAGGAGCACACGGCTGGTGACGTACCGGAGCYTCCGGGCCACGGTCACAGGGCACTGATGGAGCAGCGGAGCTTGGCCCTGCTGCATGGCCTTGGACAGCCCGGGTGCCGTTAGCCAGCATGGGCTGGGATTCCCATCGAGATGGGTGTAATTAAAACCCACTAATTAGTAAAGGGATGTCCCCAGGCAGTGCGGCCGCGTTGGCCCCGGTGGATCCGTCCTTCGCGGGCAGGTCTCGGTGGGCTGCAGCGCGCGGGGCTGGGGCGGGGGTCCCGCGCGCTGCCTCCCTCCTCTCTCCCCTCTCGCAGTGGGCAGGAAGCAGTTCATGCGGCTGGAGTGGGCGGCGCGCGCGGCCGCGGCGCTGGGCTGCGAGCTCGAGGAGCTCACCACCGCCGTCTTCAAGCACCACCTCAAGCACATCATCGAGCGGGCCACGGCGCGCCGCGGCCGCCCGGCGCCGGGCGAGGAGGCGCCTGCAGGTACCTGCGCTTGCTGCCCCGCGCGGGGATGCGTCGGGCAGGGCAAGCGGCGTCCACGGGCAGCCGGGGAAGTGGCCACGACCAGGCACCTCCAAGCCGGGGCCATGTGGCTTAGGGCACGAGAGTGTTTTGCCAGCCGCTGCTGTCGGGGCGGCGAGAGCGGCTCACAGCGAGCGCCGCCTCATCCGCATGCGCGTGTGGTTTTTTCTCCTCCTTCGTGGTGATATTTTTCCTTGCAAATCTGTTTCCCCGCACGCACGTTTGCAGCCAGGGCTGGCGGCTCCCGGCGTGCYGCGCACCGGCCCTGGTGGTGGAGGGCACCGGGAGGTTGCCTGTTTCCTAGCAACCAGCGGGATGTGGGGAAGGAAGGAGCAGGGAAGGCTCGGAGAGCTCCCCCAGGATGGGAAGAGGAAGGGCTAGCAGGGAAGGAAGGGGTGGCAAAGGGCGGCGGGCAGGGAGCTTCCCTGCGGGCGGCTGGAGCTCTGCCGYGCGCGCGGTGCCGAGTGCTGCGCGCGGCGGGACCAGCGCAGGCCGCACGTTGATGCATGGAGCTAATTTGCAGCTGCAGACCCAGCACGTGCGGGGGAGCGTAGCGGATGCTGCCCAGCTTTATCGACAGCCTTTCCCTGCCAGACCAGWCCTCGGTGCCTGAATTACAGCCAGGCTGCTGCAGGCTGTGCTGRTAAAAGCAAGAACTTGCGGCCCTGGCCCTTAACACAGCAAAGATTTATTTCTTAAATATAAATGAGTCCAGCAGCACTGGAGGAGCTGGAGATGCACACCTGGGTATTTATTGCTGGTGTAACTGGAGTTCCGTAGTGTCTGCCGGGCAGAGATGAGGAGCGGTGCGGGTCGTCGTGCCCGGAGAGCCAGGCAGGGGCAGCGCCGGGCGCCGCGGGCGGGAGTGACGTTGTCTCTGCTGCTCTGCTCTTCTCCGTGCACGTGCCAGGGCCGAAGATGACGGGTGCGGAGTGCGTGGAGGGCATGGCCGCGGGCCTCTACGAGGAGCTCTTCGCTGCCGTCGTCTCCCTCATCAACAGGTACGGGCGCCGCGGGGCCGCTGCACCCCGAGAGGAGGCAGTTGGTGACACCCACTGCTGGTGTGTCCTTCTGGCCTGAGCCAAGAGTGACCTCGACGGGGAGCTCCCTGGAGAGGTGCAGTGCTGCAGCCTCCCCGCCTCGCCTGCTCTTGGCCCGGAGCCTTCCCGGCCCCTCGGGAGCCAAAACCTGCCTGGCCGTGCACGGCCCGTGGTGTGGGCACGTCAGCACCAATCCTGCTGCAGGCACACCTCCGTCCCGTGCTGCTGCTCTGGAGACACTCCGCTAATCTCCTTTCCCAGGAGGTAGCACAGTGCGTGTAAATACCGAGCAGCTGAAATCAGAGCATGGCAGCGCCGAGAGATGCAGCTTGTTTACTTATTAATAATAGATGTGACTTTGCAGATTGAAATCAAGGTTACCAGTATGTACAGAGCAACCAGCCAGTCGGGGATTCCCATGGTGAACCAGGCAGATGCTTGCTAGGAATGGGTTCTCGGTGAAAGCTTGGTTGCAAGAGAGGATCAAAACATCAAAAACGCGAGGCTTTGGCACCAGAGATGCTTTATGAGTCTGTCTGTGTCCTGTTGTCTGGGGACTGGTGAAGCTCAGCAAGTCTCTCCTCTCTGGCATCAGAGCAGCACGTCCTTACTCTCCTCTCCAGCTCAAGGCAGGAGGGGTATCCTCTGTGGTCGGTGTCTACGCGTCCAGCTGGTGTAAATCTGAGATGATCTGCTCGAATGGAGTAATTTAATAGTGGGCTAAGAGAAGCACCAGCCTCCCAAACCATGTAGGTTTCTTAGCCCTGGTTCACAGCTCAAATCCTCAAAGTCAGCATCCACATCAAATCTGGGGATTGGAAATACTCCACGTCGTCGTCACAGGTTTATTTTAGGCTGCACTTGCATACTCCACTTCAACTTAGAGCAAGCAGATTTCAAAGGGGAATTACTGTAAGGTCTCAGCAACAGCAGAAGAGCAAAATATTGCTGGTTCTCTTGAATAACAGCATTAGCTCAGAAGACATGTCCCGTGTCCTGTCTTCCCTATAAAGCTTGCTTTGCTTTTCCTGATTTTATTTTCCAAGCCGACCTACTAAATCCTTTTAACCGTTGCAACAGAAATTGTGTCGGTCCAAGTGAAAATAGATGTTTTGGTGCAGTCAGGAAAATGTTATTTTCCTCAGTGAGCTGATAATGATTGTGAACACGAATCGTTTCCAGCTTCTGCAGTGCCAGAATGTCGCACACGCTGGGGCTGCTGCAGGAACGTGCTGATAGGAAATTCTCCAAGCAATTCCTGAGCACAGTCTTGTTTCTTCATTCAACCTTGTGCTGTCAGAGTCTTGAAGCAGCTCCTGAACACRCTGTTGTTCCTCCATGCAACCTTGTACTTCCGTCGGGGTGCAGGGACTCTGTGGCCTGTGCCATATAGAAGAAACGCATCCTGTTAAACCTTGCCCTGGGGTGGTGCAAGGGCTGCCTGGGGGAGGAGGCGCTGGGAAGCTCCCYGAAGCTCTGCAGCCCACGGGCCGCTTCAGAAGGGCAGCTTAGGGTCCCTGGGATCTGCTGGGGTTGTGTCCCCTGCACCGCACAGCATTTTAACAATTGTGAGCAGCATTTCTCCTTCTCCAAGAACCAACTTGATGCCTCTTCCTCAAATAGTACCTGTTACTGTCAGCAATTTCAATGATAGATTTAGTCAAGAACTAGCGATTGGCAGTTTTCTCCTGCACAAACACCATATACATCATGGTCCTACAATTAGTGTTTTGCAAACTCACCTTGCCACCAGTGATGGCCTCACATGGTGGTTTAGCCACTTTTCAAATCAACTGTTGTGTTGAACCTAATACCTCTGGACTAAGATTTAGCGTTTTAAATAAGTAGAGTGTCAGGACAAGAACAAGCGTGGCAGGGGACGCGTCTCATCCTTTCGTTAATGAAGCATCTGTCAAGCCAGGCTGGCGTAGCCCCTGCCAGACCGGCTGTTCTAGGCTGGACGAAGCCACCAGGCTTGAGCAGATCAATGAAGACGTGGGTGAAAACCAGGCTGCAAGGAGCAAGCGAAGACAATGCGCTCTGTGGCTGTTAGTGCTGCAGGACTGGAGACGGGCGGGGGTGGCCGGGGGGGTGGAAGGTGCTGGGACGGTCCCCGGGCTGGCTGGGTGCTCGTGCAGGGAAAGGCGCCTGCCGCTGCGTCCGCRCGGCAGCTCCCGTGTGCCGCGTGTTCCGCAGGTCCTTCTCGTCCCACGAGCTCTCCGTGGCCTCCATCGCCGTGGTGGACACCCCCGGCTTCCACAACCCGCGCCACCAGAGGCTGGAGCGCGCGGCCACGTTCGAGGAGCTTTGTCACAACTACGTGCACGAGCGGCTGCGGGCCCTCTTCTACGAGAGCACGTTCGTCTGCGAGATGGAGCGCTACAGAGAGGTGAGGGGCAGCTCGCCCGAGGAGCTGAGGCTGCGCTCCCAGCCCGGTGACAGCCACAATGCCCCCCTTGCTCCCAGGGGCATGAACCTTGTATGTGGCTTCATATGCAAGGCTTCACGGGCTTGGTGGGGCCACGGTGCCTGGCGCGCGCTGCGGGCTGGGGACGGCAACCACGCTGCAGCCGGGGGGGTGTCCGGGAGCCGGGGCGCAGGGGTCCAGGGTCCTCGTGGCACTGGCGCCAGCGGGGCCTGGTGCCGAGCGGGATGCAGACCCGAGCGGGATGCAGTCCCGGCTGCTCCTTTCTGCTCCGCCTGCCGTGCAGGGTGCAGACACGGTCCCCGAGCGAAGCCTCTCTGTTACTGTGCGGAGGGACCGGCGCTTTGCGTGGTGCTCCGTGTCCATCCCGCCGTTGCCTGGGAGCACCCCCGGCACGGGAGGCTGCACGTGGTGCCTCGCGAGCACCGCAGCGCCCAGGGCCGGGCAGCGCAGCGCTCGACTTTCAGAACGGGAATTTCAGCGGCTTTCAGAACGGGAACGGGAATTTAACAGAGACAGTGGGGAGCCCTCGAGCTGCAAATTAAATAATTGAGTATCTTCTTGATGCTTCCCTGTTAAGTCTTCAGCTTTTTTTTCCTTCTCTGGATCCATTATTTATGCAACGTGCCTGGCACACGCAGAGCGCTGCAGAAGCCCCTGAGCGCAGCGGTCCTGACAGCGCTCGGCGCCCTGCCGTCACTTCAAAGCAGTCCCGCCGGGAACGCCGCTCCTGCGAGGCGGAGCGGGATGCGAGCGGGCAGCACCTCCGTCCCCCTTGCGACTGCCTCTCCTCTTGGATTTCATGTGTCAGACCGTGACTGAAGTGAACGTTTAACTAATGTTTTCCAGGAAAATGTTGAGGTGTCTTTTGATCTTCCAGAGCTCTCTCCAAGGGCCACGCTGTCTGTTGTCGATCTGAACCCGTCGCAGGTAATCTGTGCTAATAATCAGAGGGTAATGTGTTGCTCTGCCCATGCTAGAAGCTCTGGCACTTCAYAGGCACCTTCCTCCCTCCCAGAGGAGCAAGGATTTCCTGAGGGAAATGTTGTGATGTCTTGTGATCCCTCGTGATGCGCTTGACACGAGCAGAGCAGCTTCTAGGGCGTTAGAGGGAAGGCAACAGCACTGCCCAGGATCTTCATGGGGTTTTAAAGCACGTTTTAGTGCTGAGGGAGGCACTGAGAGAGCCCCTGGGATGAGCTCTGCATGTCCTAGGGTGGACAGCCCAAGTGTTGCCTCTCCRGAGGCTCTCCCGAGCTCCATTCATCCCGTTGGGAGAGGCTGGGCTCCAGGCACAGCTCGCAGCGCCCGGAGCAGCAGCACTGCAGGCCTGCTCAGCACCGCGACCTGCTCCAGGGTCTGATGCTGCGGGTTTCCGCTGGCTGCACAGCCCGGATGTGGCGGTGCCGGCGCAGTGCAGACGTGGCGGCTCTCGGCAAGGGAAGGGTGGTCCACAAGGGGCTTCCCAAGAGGCTTCCCAAGAGGTCCCGCGCGGACGGTCGCTGGTGCTCAGTTGGCCGCTCGCAGGGTAAATGGCCCCAGGCAGGCGGCTTGGCCGCTCTCGCCGCTCCTACGAGGCACTCTGCCCCGCACGTTTACATGTCCCTTGTCAAACCTGGCGGGCATTTCCATCCTGGGCGCCCTTTCCAGCCTGGCAGCAGAGCCGGCACTGGCTCGGCTCTGCAGGACACGGCATCCTGCGAGGCTTTCGTGGGTGACATCCAAGCTGCGACAGGCCGGGAGGCGCCCCGAGCCACGTCGGGCTTGCCCGGGCTGGAGAGACAGCTGGGCAGGGGCTGCTTCCCTTCCCATTCCCGTTCTCCTTCCCGTTCTCCTTCCCGTTCCCCTTCTCCCTCCCCTTCCCGGGTGGCCGCGCGGGACGGAGCGGGTGCCCTCGCTGCCCCTCTCGAGCCCCGCGTGGCTTTTCCTTCACCAGCCGCAGGCTCTGCCCGGCAGCCCAGCAGCCGGGCCCCGGGGGCTGCTCTGGATCCTGGACGAGGAGGTGCTGGCTCAAGGCTCTGGGGACAGTGCTGCCTTCGACCGCTTCTGCTCCTACTTTGCCAAGACAGGAGCTGACTTGGAGGGTAAGGGACACGTTGGGCACTCGGTGGCTCCCTGGGCTTCCTGGCTGCCCTGCAGGGCCAGGGCGACCGAGCCTGGGAAATCCCATTTGGTGCAACCCGTGCAGACCTCTCTGCACATGCAGCCACCAGCTGATGCCCCGTAAGCTCCCCTTGCTGCTGTGTTGCCCCTACAGAGGATCGCTTCGTGCGCAAGTGCGAGCAGGAGCTGCACTTCGAGATCCTCCACCAGCTGGGCACAGACCCCGTCCGCTACGACTTCACCGGCTGGGTCAACAAAGCCAAGCTCAACCTGTCTGCAGAGAATGCCGCCAAGGTGCTGCAGCAGTCCAGGGTGTAAGTATGAGCGCGGGGCAGGGCTGGGGGTGTTTACACGGCCCTCYGAGGCTCGCGGTGTCCAGGGGCGGCTCACAGGCCGTGCTCACCTTGCTGGTGAGTGTGGCCGGTGGAACCAGCAGCGTGGCCAGGGGCTCTGCAGCCGGGTGCTGCCGCTTCCTGCACTGAGGGGGTTGCACCGGCCGTCGGGGTCGACRTGGYCGTGCCCATCCTGCGTCAGGGCAGKRCGATCGGGTCGGCGTGTGGCTGTGTCCGGCAGTGAGAGGCTGCTTGGCCAGGGCAACTTCCCYGCAGCTTCCGCTCATGCTCGTGCTGCTGCACCTAGAAACCCTGCAAGCTAAACTGGAATTGAAATGCAATCGAGCCGCTATCGGCATCTTCACRTCCACCATAAATTTAACCTTCTGTTTAACGACTTTCAGCTCATTTTGTTTGGCCTTCAGTTCAAGGAAGTTTTAATAACCATGAACAGCTCGGTGCCCAGGACAGGCATAAGCGGTGAAGSGAAAGGTGCCTCTGCACCCTCTGCTCCTGCCCACGTGGGCTCTTGGTGCTGATGGATCCAGGCTGGGCTTGCAGAGAGTGCCATGATGTACAGAGCCCTTTTGCTTCCCCTTCCAAAGTACTAATGAACCCAATGCCAAGAGGGTTTCCCAGGCCCTGGCAGCTGCAGCTCCGTCATCCTTGTCTCTCTGCTTCACTCCCGACAGGAATGCGCTGAGGGATCTGTTCCTGCCCCGCTCCAGAGCGCCCCTGGCTTGCCGCTCCGTGGCAGGGCTGGAGGGGTATTCCCAGGCGGTCCTGCAGCGCGTCGGCTGCGTCAGGAAGACCTTCGCCAACAGCTTTGCTGCCGTGAAGAGGAAATCCGTGTGCGCCCAGCTCAGGCTGCAGGCGGTGAGYGCCCCGGGCAGCCCGCGCGGGGTGCGGTCCCGCCGTGCCCGTTTGTGCCGGGCTCCTGCTGCCGTTAGCGCCCGAGTCCTCTTGAGAGGACGAGCCGTGGTCTCTGCGCACTGCTCTTGCTCTGCCCCTGGGCCCTTGCAAGAACGCACCCACCTATTGGCTTTTTCTAACCRAGTCTCCTGTCACTGCATGTCAATGCGTGTCCTGTCGATGCTGTGACTTGCCTCTCAGCCCCACGCCTGCAGCAGAAGGTGCTGTTCCTGGTTATGCAGATGAATTTCTAGTGCTCTGAGAATTGCTCCTTTTCGCCCATTAAATCTCCCGCTGGGCAGAAGGAGCTGGCCCATCTGTCCCTGTGTGCAACGCTGTGCTCCCCATTCTCCTGTCCACCCCTGCATGCACCCCGTCCCCGCTCCCCCCGGCCCTGATGTCTTTGCTGATGTCTGGTTCCTGGCAGGACGCCCTCATAAACCTGCTCCGGAGGTCCCAGCTGCACTTCATCCACTGCCTGGTGCCGCGAGACGGGGCCGCGGCGCCCGAGGGGGAGCTGCCCCTGGACGTGCCGGTGCTGCGGGCGCAGCTGGCGGGCGCGCAGCTGCTGGACGCCGTGCGCCTGCACCGCGCGGGTGAGCGCCCGCGGCCCCGCCGCTCCCGGCAGCGCGGCCCCGCCATGCCCGCGAGGACGCGCGCTCCGGGACCCGGGTCCGCACGGCCCCCGACCCGTTCCCGTTTCCCTGCGCGCAGGTTACGCGGATCGCCTGCCCCTCGCGCAGTTCTGGCGCCGCTTCCAGGCGCTGGCCCCGGAGGTGATGAAGAAGCACACGTCCGCCTACGAGGTGCCYGACGAGAGCAAGGTACGGCCGGGCCCGCGCGCCGAGCGAGAGCCCCGCRCTCTCCGCGCCCTGCCTGGTGCGATCAGGACCGTGCAATTAGGAGCAATTAGCAGAGCTCCCTGGTGACACGCAGCCCTGCCCGSGCAGGCGCGGTTGCCCGTGTGCCTGTGGGACGCTGGCCGTCCTGTCTCRTGCGCCGCTGTGGAGCGTCTTCCCCCTTCCAACCCTGCCTATTTGTTTGTGGCGCCAGTGAAACAAGGTCCATGTTGTTCCTTACACGACTGGGCCCGCAGAGCTGCTGCGGTGGGTCTGGGAGCCTCCAGGGCCTCCTGGCAGCCATGGGTGCTGCTGCTCGCATGGAGCTCGCCGGGGCCGCACGTCTGGAGTGCTGTGGATGAGGGTGCCAGCCCGCCAAGCCGCGGGGGGCAGCGGGCGTGGGGGTTCCTCTTGCAGAGCTCTCTTCGGGAGCTGGGAGCGGCGGAGGAGCGGTGCAGGCAGTGAGGTGCAGGGACCTGCTCGAGCTGCGGGGCTGCTCACTGCCACAGGGCTCTGCAGGGGCAGCGGGGCACAGGGTGCCGGGGTCTGGGTGCGCCCGGCAAGGCCCGTGCGCGATGGAGGGAGGCCCCGGGCTGCAGGGGCAGCTCGACCTCCTGCTCGTCCTCGCCCTTCCCACGCAGGACTGGAAGCAGAGGGAGCGGAGCCCGGCCACGAGCCGAGGCTGTTCCTGGAAGAGCAGCAGAGCTCTGCTTTTAGTGCCCCCAGGACTGCTGCTTCTGCGAAAGCAGCGAACGCTCCCGCGTGGGCTGCGTTTGCCAGCACTACTGCACCATGGAGGGGACAGGGAGAAGCAGGCCTGGAAAGGAAGGCTGCGATTGCTTCTTTCGAGTACTCRAAAGCAAACGGTTTTGAAATTCCTGCTTGCTCGGAGCAGGCAGGCGCCAGGGCTCTCTGGTGCTGCCAGCCGCGCAGGGCTGGTTTTGCAGGGCAGGGTGGCACACGCCGTGCCGTTGGCTCCCTTAGCCTTGCCCATCCATCGCCTCGYGGAAGCTGGGATCTCTGGCAATCCCCATGGAGCGTGACAGGGCTCCGAGGTGTCCCATGCCTCGTGCTGGCCCTCCAGGTTGACAGCGCTCAGGAACRAGGGAGGAGGTTTTATTTCCCTGCTGGGTTGGTTTGTGAGTGAATGGGCAGTGGGGCGCGGGGAGGCCAGCGCGGTGGCCGCTGCGGAGGCTGATAGGCGTTCGGTGCGGAGGAGGCGAGGCAGACACGGCCACGTGCGCCCCTGTGCMAACGCCAGCCAGCCTGTGCAAACGCAGTTAGGACCTCGGGATATAATAAGACAAGTTTGACAGCTGGAAAAGGTCAATATTGTTATTAAACGCTGTAAGAAGGCAGAGGGGCCCCGTCGGCAGCGTGTGAGCAGGAGAATTGAAAATCCCGTGCTCCCTGGGGCTCGCTGTCGCGCTCTCCTTAGCAGACGCGTGCGTGGCCGGAGCCCACGATGGGGGCGCCGGGGAGCGGCCGCAGGGCAGGGGTGCCGCCCCGGGGCGCCCGGCAGCGCCTGGGACACGTTGCCAGCATCTCCCCCCCCTGCACCTCCCCTTCGCTGTCCCTGCAAAGCCGGATCAGCAAAATGCCCTTTCCGACCGGTGCTCGTGGCTGGAAGCTGGTCTGGAGGCTGCTCCGCGTGCCCGGCTGCGGGAGCTCACAGCTGCACACGGCCGTTTGGTTTCATTTTGTGCTCTAAAAATCTCTGATTTGGCGAAATCATCCACAACAGCTTGCTGGAAACTGAATTGTGTCTTTTTTYCCGACCTTTAGTAAACAAGTATCTTGGGAATGTATGAAGTAGTGGAGTGTACTTGTCAATGTAACACATTTTTCAAGAAAAATAGTAGCTACTGGGCTAATATTTTGTTAGTAGCGTGTCTCAGGAGATCTACCAATATCTTTTAAGGGTTCTCAGTGATATTTCTGTAATAAATCCCCGAATGGAGAAGTGTGCACGGACTGTGGTTTCGTGGCAAGCCTGAGGAAGAGCTGAGTGTAATGAAAGCTCAGTTCAGGTCGGGACCCTGTGCAGATCCGGGCCCTCTCCTTCAAGGATTGCTGAACGGGCTGCAGTTATGGTGGCTGGAAATCAAGTCTGAGCTGGAGGCACTGGAGAGTGTTTTGATTGGTCTGTATTTGCTATAGGGATGATGTTATTGCGCACACTCCCAAATTAAATGAAAAACTGAGGGGAAAAAAGTGTTTCTTTGGGAATTTCCGGGGTGTGGTTGTGCCGGGGCGGAGTGCGCCGCGGGTCCGTGTCACGCCTTGACGTGCTCCCTCTCCGCAGGCCGTAGAGGAGCTCTTCCAGGCGCTCGATCTGGAGAAGAGGAGCATCGCGGTGGGACGCAGCCAGGTACGGGCTGAGCCGCGCGCCGCTCCGCCGCGCTCCGTGCGGGAGCGGTGGTCCCCAGGCGGGCACTGCCGCTACCCCGGGCGTCCCCGGTGAGGAGAGGCCTCCCCGCGCGGCCGTCAGCCAAAGCCTCCCTGAGAACCGAGGAGGAACCTCCCAGCCCCCCTTTGAGAGCGTTGCCCTGGGTACACTACACACCTAATCATCGAAATCCAGCGCCTGCTGGCATTTAAGTACCTAATTACCTTTGATTTCCCACCGWACTAAATGGGCCTTAGGAAGCTCATGGTCTTTAATGGATTGGGGTTAAAAGGCTGCGAAAATGGGCAGTTGCGGATGCAATAGTTGTCACAGCAACACAATATGAACTTAAAGCTGATAACTTCAAAGAAAAATTAATTTCGTATGCGTGCTTGCTTTCAGCTGCTGGAGYCCCTACAGATGGGATTCATGGAGCAGTTCTGTGAAGCTGCATAGCTTGCTTTCATCCTGCATACTGCAGTTTGCAATTATCTCTTCTGTGAAACTCTTGTACTTAATCAATAGCGTGATAGCAGCTCCAGCCACATCTTGTTATATAGGAGTTAGTTTTGCCATCACTTCGAGCATTGATTTTGTACTAGCTTCTAAAACTCACTGGCTTGTGAAGTTAATACAGACATTAATGAGACAATCAAATAGGTGGCGAGGCAATCATAGCATTATCTCAAGAAAGTGAGTTTCCCTGGAATTGTGCTTTGATTCAATTTGCCTTCTTTAAAATGCAGCTCTTTAAGTACGCTACAGGGTTCACAAACATAATTTATTTTTTATTAAAACTGAGTTATGCAAATGGTGCCCAATATTTGGGAGCAATTGGTCCACATGCCAAGGGCTTCAGCAGGCAGCGCCTGAGACGCATCTTACATTCTGAAAGATCGATAGTGGGCTGAATTCAACGGCCTTGGCAATCTCTGTTGTTCATGGCATCCTTATGGCGAGCTYGGATGACGAGAACGGTGTGGTTAATGTTGTTGTTCCATTGTAAAGCAGCATCCCTTTTCCCTGCTGCCGTCTGTGTGTTTGCTGCTGGAGCGCCTGTGCAGGCAGAGGTGGCAGCGTGGTCTGTGCAGAGCAGGGCACACGCAGTGCACGTGGAAACGTTTCCAGGAGGAACAGTTTCTTGTAGGTGTTTGATGCTTGTGTCAAAAGGGGAGGCAGGAGAAGAGGCAGGGCCAGTGTGAGCACGGTGAAGTGACGGGTGTTTAGCACTGAAGTGCTCATGAAAGCGGGGGACAGGGCGGCTGGCACCTCGGCAAGGCTCATGAAAGCGGGGGACAGGGCGGCTGGCACCTCGGCAGGGCTGTGTTTGGCCCTGTGATGGTGGCTCAGGACTTTGGAGAGGGCTGGGGACAGACTGGTGGGTGGTGGGGTTGGTGTCTTGGCTGGTTGGACAGACCCTGGGTGGGGGTGACTAGCTGCCTCTGCTTGCTGCTAGGTTTTCCTGAAGCCAGGGGTCATCTCCAGGCTGGAGAAGCAGCGCAACAAGCTGATATCGCCGAAAATCATCCTCCTGCAGGCGGCTTGCAAGGGCTTCCTCAGCCGGCAGAAGTTCAAGAAGCTGAAGGTATCTGTCCCTTGGGTCACAAATGCCTAACCCAGCGCTTGTGGTAACCTCTGAGTGGTAGCACAGAGCCCCAGGCACCGTGGGACAGGTGACCCTCTCCCGTGACTGCTGGTGGCCGCAGCGTGTCCTGCAGCTTGTCCCCAGCAAGGCCGAGCTGCTCCCTCCGCGCGCTGCCGGCTCYGGCACGTCCCTTCCCCGTCGCTACCGGCCGGGCGCCCGTCCCGGCCCTCCCTGCCGCGGTGCCACCGCGAGCCGCGTCTCCGTGCAGATCCAGCGCCTCGCCGTGCGGTGCGTCCAGAAGAACGTGGCCGTCTACCAGGCTGTGCGGCACTGGCCGTGGTGGCAGCTCATGAGCCGCGTGCGGCCCTTGCTCAGCGTCAACGTTGCAGAAGATCAGCTCCGGGCCAAGGAAGTACGTACCGGGGGACGGGACAGGGTGGGATGGGATGGGATGGGATGGGATGCTTTCAGGACACTGCTTAGTAGACTAGTCAAGTTGGAGGTACCTTCTGCCAAGGGAAAGGTTATCCTGTCTATCCAGAAGTCTTTATCCAGTTCTTAGCAGTGCATTTTTTTGCCCTGAGTAACATGTCCTGTAGAAATGCAAAGGGAGAGAGAACACCCTTCCTTCCCTGGAGGGGCGGTTGCAGGTGTCCCATCGTCCAGCCTCATTCCAGGATGTGGCTGTGCAGGTGCCCTCCCGACGGACCAGTCCCTTGGGCCTCGGACACCGAGTCCCTTGCTGGCTGTCCCCCACATCAGTGGTTGGGGTGATGGAGGGGTCCYAGCTGAGTCCATCCTTGGCGTAAGGGACCCTGCTCTGGAATGTCGTCAGAGCTGCGCGTGCTTCTGCCAGAGCTGCAGCCGGTGACAGGGCACTCTTCAGTGGGTGTTTGACCTGGAAAGTCACCTCAGCCTTTCTTGCAGTGTGTGACCTGTGCCAAATTCCCGGTCCGTCTTCCCTCGGTTTGCTCATCCTCCCCTTGCTTTAGTGAAGTTTTAATGAGAAGTTTTTAGCCTGGTCCAGACAAAATAAGAGCTGGCCGAGTCTGCGTTTCCCTCTCAAGATTTGCCTTGCCCGGCCACCTCTCGGCCTCTGTCCTGGTCACCTCCTGCACGCTCTGTCGTGCTCGCCGCTGGCCGGGGCTCGCTCTGCGGCCTCGGCGAGGCTGCCTCGCAGCAGCCCACGGGCCTTGGGCGCTGCTCGGGGCCGGCCCCGCCGGGAACACCCCGCGAGCAGAGCTCAGACGCCCGCGCGCTCCTCCCGAGCTCCTGGGGTTTGCCTCTCTCRTGAGGCGTGCTCTGTACGTGCACCAAAGCTGACATTCCCTCCAACGGAATTCATGTCAGGAGTTAGATTCCTAGCAATTTGCASTGAGCGGCCTTCAAATCTGCCTGGTAAATTTTTTTAATAAGGCAGTTATGTCTCTCCCACTTACTTTTAACAGAAAACAATGTACTCATAAATAAACTGGGGATATTGGAGCTCTCAAAATCTTTTTGTTTTTCTTGCAATTTTGCCCAGGAGGAGCTGGCAGCGCTAAGAAGAAAGCTGGAGAAATCAGAGCAGTCTTGCAGTGAGCTCAGGCAGAACACGGAAAAGCTGGAGAGCAAGGTAAGGGCAGGGAGCTGCCCGGGGCACCCTCCGGGCCCCTCCGGGCTCACGGTGGAAACCGAGCCCCGGGAGGATGGTTAAGGACAGCGATGCAAGGACTCGAGTGGGACTAACTGCGCGTGCCGGGTGCAGGAAGGGCTGCGTGTGCCCACACGTGAGCTGGTGTTTCCCACACTGGGCTTGTCCCAGCCGCGGCAGAGCAGCGAGGCAGGGGAGCCTCCCAACCCTGGGCGTGCGTCAGTCTCCTCCACCGGCCGGGTTTGGGGTCGGATCACCGAGAAGGGTCCTTACCAGGGGTGAATTTCTTCGGGTGGCAGGCGTGAGCCGCGCGTGCGTGGGAAGCCGGCGGCTCTTTGCCGCTCTCTGCCCGGCGGTCGGAGTGGGGAGGGCTGTTTCTCGGGGCGCAATCATCGTTTGCTGCGTGCCGCTGTTGAGGTTGCGCAGCGGTTGTTTCTTTTTAAGGCCCTTAGTGCCGTGCCTGATGAGAGCTTGCGCGCTGCAGCGCGTGATTGCGCGCGGAGGAGGCAGCGGTTAGCGAGCAGGAGGGGGAGGCGGCCGCAGGAGCCCGAGCTGCCAGCAGGACCCGTGTGTTCCGAGGTCGATTCTGCACGAGCTGAGGCCGTGTGTTGGGACCAGTGTCCCTGCAGGGCACCCGAGGCAGGTCCTGCCCTGGCAAATGGGGTGACATCCCCAGAGAGGCTCCTGCGGCCTCGGGGTGTCCAGGGTCACTGTGGGTGCCTGGGCTCGTGCACCATCCCAGGGAGGAAATGAGGAGAGGGGCTTGTTTCGCAGCAGCAGGTGAAACCCCGAGGTTGCTCTGAGCACCGTGAGGTTGCTCTGAGCACGCTGGCGTGCAAGGCCCCAGCTCTGACTCCAGCTCCGATCCGGCAGGAGCAGCCAAGCTGAGCAGGTGGCATCAGGTGGGGGAGCAGCACCGATTCAGACTGCGCACTTCCCTCTTGGAGCTGGTTTTCTGGGTGTTTCGTAGGTGTAAGGGCTGGTTCGGAGACGCTAGCCCTGCAGCCCCTGCCATCCCTCGTGGGGATGGACCAACTCAGCCCGATTCAAGGGGCTGCAGCCACTTTGCAAGAAGCACAGTTAATTATCTGGCTTAATAATTCACCTCTCCATTCATTTGCTTTTTGTTTCAAATGAAATCTCATGCTAATCAGCGAGAGGAGCGCGGGAGCCTCGTTAGCGCTGATTGCAGCGCGTGGCGGGCTGTGCGGCGCGGGCTGTGCGGTGTGAGCGGTGCACGCGCCCGGGGGGCTGCAGGGACCCGCTGCCCGTCCCCGCGCCCTGGCACGTGGCGCGCGCGGACGTCGATCGCAGGCTCCGCGTCGGCGCAGCCTCAGCCGCGGTGCCTCCTCCCGCACGCAGATCATCGACCTGAGCGCGGAGCTCGCGGACGAGCGCTACAAGGGCGATGCCGCCTGCCAGGCGCTGGACGGGGAGCGGGCCGAGCGGCTGCGGGCCGCGCGCCAGCTGCAGGAGCTGCAGGTAGGCAGCGCGGTGCCGCGCGCCYTCCGCAAGCACCCGTGTCCCTGGGCCGCTGCTTCCTCCCTCCTTGCTCCTATTGCCAGGGCAAACATGACCAAGTGCAGAAGAAACTGGAGTCGGTGGAGAAGCAGCTGGAAGAAGCCCAGCAGCTGGTGCAGCTGCGTGAGATGAAGCTGAGCGGCTCTGGCGGAGGTAGGGGCATGGCAGGGTGCTTAAACCCATTTTGAACCCTGATGTGATGAGGAGGCTGCTAAGGTGAGGAGGAGGAAGGCTTCACTCCTCTAGTACTGCCTGGGGTGGGGAGCACTGTGGGAAGGGATGCACCGGGAATGCACGGGGCCGGTGGCCGTCTGAGCCCACGCGCCCCTGCTTTCCCAGGGGACGAGTGGCAAGTGCGCTTCGAGTGCGCGCAGACGGAGATCGGCTTCCTGCGGAAGCGGCTGGCRCAGCTGGACGAGCGGCTGGAGGCCGAGCAGGGCTCGAGGGCGGAGCTGGAGCAGAAGGTGAGCGGGGCAGGAGCTGCTCACGTGGGRGGCACCGGGGCAAAGCTGGGTGCCCGAAGGACAGAGTGAAGGAAGGCGCGTTGGTCATGGTACATTAACAAGTGATAGAAAAGCAGCCTATTCTTAGCTCGGGTAATGCAACACAGCCAATTTGCTTCCAGATAGTTAGTCTGGAATTACAGGCTTCATTACCAATTTTGCTTATTTAAAGTTATTCCCTAGCATGGCAGCACCCTGGCTCGTGGGAGCTCAGCACTTCTCTGTGCTGCAGATCTGTGGGAAACATTTCCTCTTCGGTTGGTCTGGGCGCTCTGCTCGTGCCGCAACGGGAGGAAATGTCCTGGTGTCCCAGGCCTCGTGAGGAGGGGGGGGCTGATCCAGGGCACAGCGCGATGCAGCGGGTGCCGGGTGTTGTGCGTGTCGCGATGCAGCGGGTGTCGTGATGCAGCGGGTACTGGGTGTTGCAGGTGCTGGGTGTTGCAGATGTCGCGATGCAGTGGGTGTTGGGTGTTGCGGTGCCGGGTGTTGCAGGTGTCGCGATGCAGTGGTGGTCGCGATGCAGCGGGTGCCGGGTGTTGCAGGTGTTGCGGCTGTCGCGATGCAGCAAGTGTCGGGTGTTGCGGTTGTCGCGATGCAGTGGGTGCTGGGTGTTGCGGGTGCCGGGCGTTGCGGCGCGCGGGTCAGTCCCTGCTCCGCGGCAGGTCTTGGCACGAGGTGCTGGCGCAGGAGCAGCGCACGGTGCCCGGCTCGCGGGGCGCTCACGGCGCCTGTCCCCGCAGCTCGGCGAGGCGCGGGCCGCCTACGACGCCGCCAAGAAGGCGGCGCAGCAGCTGAGGAGGAAGTGCAGGCGGCTGGCCTGCGAGCTGGAGGACACGCGCCTGCTCTCCGAGAGCCAGCAGAGCCGCAGCCACGAGCTGGAGAAGAAGCAGAAGAAGTAAGACGAGGCCCTGCCCGCGTCACCCGCGGCCATTGCTGCAGCGGCAGCAGCTCCCTGCGGCTGCCCCGGGAAGGCCCTGGCGGAGCGGGTGCAGGGGAGGCTCCTTGTCCCTGTCCCGGTCCCTTTGCCCGCCTCGGGATGGCCGCTCCGTGCGCTCTGCAGGAGGCTGAGGCATCCTCCCCGGCGCAGGTTTGACTTGCAGCTGGCCCAGGCCCTGGGCGAGTCTGCCTTCGAGAAGAGCCTCCGAGAGAAGGTGACGCAGGAGAACAGCAGCATGCGATGGGAGATGGCCAAACTGCAGCAGAGCTTAGAGGTGAGAGGGGAACGCGGCGCTTCGCCGCACGCCCTGCCGCCTCCAGGCAGCCCTGAGGACAAAGCCCTTATCTCGGCGCTTTCATCAGGGACAATCASTTACAAACCAGGCAGCTTGATTCTAATTTCTTTTAGTGCAGCCCTGGGATGTGCCTGGTGTGTTTAAATAGCAGCATCCTCTGCTAGAAGGAAACACGGAGACATTTTGCAAGCAGAGCCCCAATCCCTCCACTTAGCCTCTTAGCTGCTCCCCGATACCCCACACTCCTGTTGTGCAGAGCTGCCCGCGGTGCAGATCCCGTGGGATGTGGGGCCAGCATCCGCGCGGGTGGGTGGTCGTGGAGAGCAGGACACCCCAACACGTCTCTCCTTCGCGCAGGGCAGGAGGGAGGCGGTGGGTGCTGCGGGGCGCGAGCAGGGGCCGCGGGGCGGAGGGGAGGCGGGCAGCGGTGGGGACGCGCTCGCCCCTTCCCGAGCAGCAGAAGGAGGCGGAGGCCCGCGGGCTGGCGCAGCGCGCGGCCCAGCTGGCCGCCCGCGTGGAGGAGCTCAGCGCGCCCAGCGCCCGCGACGCCCGCGCCGTGCCCGCCCTCCGCAAGCAGCTCTGGGAGCTGGAGGCCAGCGCCGGCGAGCAGCAGAAGGAGCTGGCGCGGCAGACGGCCGCCGTGGAGCACCTGGAGCAGGTACCGGCGCCGCGGCCGCGCCGCGAGAGCCCTGCCCATGGCACCGGGCCCCGTCCGCCCGCCCGCACGACCCGCTGCTCTTGGGCTCTTCCAGCTCCACCAGCGGCTCGAGCTGGAGATCGAGCGGATGAAGCAGATTCACCAGAAGGAGCTGGAGGACAAGGATGAGGAGCTGGAGGACGTGCGGCAGTCCTGCCAGCGGCGGGTAGGGACACGCTGGAGCTGGGCTTTCCCTGCGCTCCCTCTTTCTGTGGTGCAGGAGAAGAGAGAAGAYTCCCGGGGTTCATCTCTCCTCTGCAGCGCTCAGTCGCTGGTGGCTGCGGCTCTCCTTGCTCCCGGGTGTTGGGCAAAATCCCAGGTGTTGGGCAGGGCTCAGTCCCTGGTCTCCAGGGAGATGGGCAGATGAGGCCTCAAATCCTTGGCGGTCCCGGGCACCGCATTCCTGAAGAGCAAAGCAAGAGCCAGGCCCAGAGCACCTGCTCCGGATGGCCAGGGCCCCGTTTCAGTGGCGAGGAGTAGAAATTACCCTGTTGACGGGTTTTGAGAAGGCTGTGAGGGTGGTGGCCACAAACATGAATCCCACTTGCCCAGAGGTCCCCGGGGTTGGGTGCAGGCTGCGGTGCCGCTTTGTAGCAGCCAGTCCCCGTTAGGCCTGAGGCAGCCTGAATGCTGGGCTCCGCTGGGCTCCGCGGGGCTGTTCTGGGGAGGCAGGACAGCAGGGAAGGCACCGAGGCCACCTCCGACCTGCAGCCACGACCTGCGGAGCAGGGTCACACGGGGCTGCCACCCCCATCCCCACCTCATCTGTGCTCGTCTCCCCCATCCCCACCTCATCTGTGCTCGTCTCCCATGCGCAGCTCCGTCAGCTGGAGATGCAGCTGGAGCAAGAGTACGAGGAGAAGCAGCTGGTGCTGCATGAGAAGCAGGATCTGGAAGGGCTCATTGGCACCCTGTGCGAGCAGGTAAGAGGCCGGYGCCCGTGYGCGTGTCCTGCAGCAGCCSGGGGAGCGAAGCTGCTTCCGCGCTGCGCCGCTCGCTCGGGGTGCTGCCCGYGAGGGGGGAGCGCGGCGGCGCGTGGACACGCGGCCGCATCCCGCCGAGCAGTGCTGAGCCCGGAGCCTGGGGCTGCGAGCATCGCGCGGGGCGGCAGCCCGCGAATGCCTCCTGCGGCAGGGGCTGCTCCCCACGCTGCTGCTGCCCCGCTCCAGGGGCTCAGAGAGGCGTCCGCTCTTCCCTGCCCTCTTCCAGGGAGGGCAAAACTAGACACAGCTAGCACTGGAGCAGTGCCATCCGCCCAATATCAGGCCCTGCTGTTTGCTGTGGARTTTTGTCCCTGACACGTTTGTTGAACAAAACCTTTTTCACTCTCGAATGTGTGCATGGCAGTGATTGAAGTGCCTGTAATAGGGAGGGCGCCCACAGCTGCTCCGTGCTGAATCACAAGGCAAGGCACTGAATGCAGCTTCGCTGAAGAGCGTTTGTCAGGTGGGGCATCGCTCAGCACCGGGGCTGGGAGCCGCGTCACGCGCGGCCCTGCAGCGCACGATGCGCCTGCAGCGGTGTCTCCAAACTGCCTCTGCTGCGTTGCAATTCAGGCTGCACGTGCAGGAGAGGAGGAGCTCGTTGTCTGGAGGTGCAGTAATTAACCACCACCTCCCCTGGTCACTGGCACAAGCTGCCTGGATTTTGCCGGGTCTGATAGTTGTGTTTGTTAAATCGGGTGAATCTGGGAGCTTTGTAGTGCTGGGATGCTGGGCATATTTCAAGCAGATACGAAATGGCCTAATGAGGCCAATCCATAAAGTCCCGTCGGTCCTGGGCTTATAAATGTTTGGGGAACTGTCAAAATAAATCCTGCTGTATAAAAGCAGGATATTATTATTACTGCTTTTCAGCCCAACATGTTCCTCGTGTTTGGTAGAGGAGGTAAATGAAGATGGATGAGCGGAAGCAGGAGGAGGAGGAGGAGGAGGAGGAGGAGTGGGGGGGCTGCACTAGCAGCTTCCCAGGACAGGCAGCCCGTGCCGAGGAGCTGCCGCGACGGCTCTGCGGAGCTCGTTGGGATGGGGAGACAGGGAGGAGAGCTGCTGAGCGGGGCTGGAGCCCTGAGGGGCACCTCTTGCCCTGAGCCTCTGCTTTGCAGCTTGGAGAGCTGCAGACGACAGTGCAAAGACACCCGCCGTGCTGCAGCAAGCACCGAGCGGCGCTGGACACGGTGCGGAACGGTGTCGGGACGGAGCGTAGCGGGAGGGCGGCGGGAAGCAAACGGCCTTCCACACAGTCTGCCTCTGCGTGGACAGGATGCTCCGGACCAGKTCCTTGAAAAAGGGAAAATAAAAGCCTCAGACTCAGCAAGCTAATTGAGGAAAGGGAGATGCCAACCATTCCAACTTGCAGCAGATGCCAGCAGGCTCTGAAACAGGTTGCAGGGGCAAATCTGTGCGATTGATTTTTGCCAAGGAACAGAAAATAGGAGAACAGGTTTGAAATGAGAAGAGCTGCGGAAATGGGGCTAAATGGAGAATGTTCTCACGCTTCAATTAGTTTGAAATCAAGCACTGGAACGACGTCCCTGTTTGTTTGGTGGCTTTCTAGCTCGTTCAGCCCTGTAACCATGGTTGCTTGCGGGCGGAGGGGGTAGCGCAGAGCTCTGTTGTCTTTCATGTGCTTCCTACCTTGTTGTGTAAAGGCTCCTGGCGCTGCGGCGCCCGGTCCCGCTGCCGAGSCTCGGTGCTGCCGCAGCTCTTGCTGCAGGCTGGGCTGAGAGCAGCGAGCAGCGGCCGATGCCTCCCACCCAGGCCCGAGTGTGGCTCTTCCTTCACGGATYCTCCGGGTGCTTTGCCTGGGCGAGGTGCAGATAATTCCTAATGCGGCCTTGTTGGTCACTGCTTTGCGTTTTTGTTCATTCGGGCTTGTTTCCTCGTGGCCTTGGCTSTGTTTTCCCCAACCTGTGGTTTCCCCCAGTAAGCTGGGGTGGTTTTTCTCTTCCTTGCCTGCCCTGACAATGTGCCAGGAGGTTGTAATTTCCCCTCGGGGCGCCCAAGCTGGGATGGAGACCATGGCTGCTGGGCCCATGCAAAGCCCTGCAGCCCCGGGACCTGTGTGGAGCTCCTGTGTGGAGCGAGGGGGCTGAGCGCGGCTGGCACCAGCCCCYGTCCGTGCACAGTGTCCCAGAGGCGGCTCATGCATCCCCTTGGGCTCACGGGCTCCTCTCCCCTCTCCAGATTGGCCACCGGGACTTCGACGTGGAGAAGCGGCTCCGGCGGGACCTGCGCAGGACGCGCGCGCTGCTGGCGGACGTGCAGCTGCTGCTGGCGGCCTCCGCTGGCCCCGGCACCTCGGCCAGCAAGGAGGAGCTGGAGAGAGCCCGCAAGCAGGTAGGAGGCCGTGAGCAGGTTCCCTGCTGCGCGCCAGCCTCGCTCAGGCCGCCCGGGGCTCTCTGAGGACTCCCAGGTGCTCGTTGAGGGACTGGAGGAATGGGTGCCCTGAGCAAGGTGCTCCTGACAGCGTCCAGCGAATCCACAGTGCAGAACTATGGAAAGAGCCAGAGGTTTCCCCAGCCTCAGTGCCCCCACAGCCGTGTTTGCTTGTGCACAGCAGAGGCTAATGGTGCGTTGTGCTGTCCATAACCCTGGTGAGGAACAGCGGTGCCGTGCAGCGAGGAGGCCCAGGCCTCATTGTCCTCGGGCGAGAGGAGGCCACAAGGGTCGTTTGCAGAACTCCTGACCTGGGTGCTGCTGYGAGCGAGTAGCAGCTCCCGGCCCCCATGCGAGCGTCACGCTCTCCAGCCAGCGCTGCAAAGAGCCTCTTGTGCCGACGAGGGTTTTCTTGATAGAACTACTTCTGCTTAATTAAGACGACGGTGGAGAAGTATTTTCTCCTTTASCCAGCCCCGTTAATCACCGTCTGCGTGCACTGTCTCCCTCGCAGCCGAGCGCAGCAGCGCTGCTCTCAGCGCGTTGTCATAGAAATGCGGCGGGCGCCGCTGCAGCCGCAGCGCYGAGCAGCGCCGTGCGCCGCGGTGGTCACAGACGAGCCGGGGCTGGGGCCGGGCTGGCCGTGAGGAGCCCCGTGATGCTCCTGTCCCTGGGAGGCACCAGGCCAGGGTGATGCAGGTGTGATCGGGATGATAATCCAGCAAGAGCAACATCTGGAGCGCAGCTGCTTCCCCTGCTCCGCAGAGCCGGGAAGGGGAGCCCGGCCCAGAGCTGCGCGTCCGGAGCAGGGAGGTGGTGCGGCCTAGGGCACCCTTCCACGTGCCGAGTGGAAGGAACAAGCAAGGAGCGGGARTGGGCACTGCTGCTGGCCCTCGCCAGGCCTTTGCTACCCCTTAACTCTTCAGATGGAAAGGAAAAAGAAAAAACCAAGTGTGCACAAATTCAYGGCCTGCCTTGGCCCTAGTGGCTCKCAGATAACCCTGCGTGGCGGTGAGTCAGGCCGGGCTCTTCCTGGGGAATCGTCTCAAAGCAGCAAGTGCCTGAGCCAGGATGATGCTCCTTGGAGGCTGCTGCTCCGGAGCAGCTCCGGAGCGAGTCCCCGGGCGTGCAGCTTGTCGTCCAGCCATTCCCATGGCCGCGGAGCAGAGGGCAACACAAGTGTGCGGCCAGGTCCCTGCTCCGACCACGTCTTGCCTGGGAGAAAAGCTCCAGTGCTSCAGGCACCCGTGTCCCTCGCAGAGGAGGTCCTGCGTGAGGGGCCTCTGCGCGTGGTGGCTGCTCTCCGCAGCGGGCTGCTGGTGACATCTGCCCAGCGCTTTTGGGAGAGCGCAGAAAAGCCTTGATATTGGGATTATTGAGTTTTGATTATGCTGCCAGCCCTGGAACTCTGTGCAATGGAAGAGCCTCGTGATTATGCTATTGCTTAAATGGCAATGATTTCCAATGGCCTTTACCATGCGCTTCCCCGAATCCAATACTTGCCYGCAGCGACCCACAAATCACTGCAAGAAGAAAAACTTTGCTAAAATGTTACATTTTTGTTAATCAAAATCCATATGGTCTTGAAGTGTAGCATTGTTTCTTAATAAGTCTGAGGCATCCGCTCTGTGCAGGTATTTAACAGATGGTGTGGCGCGGCAAGCTAATGTTGTTCATCAGTTCATACATTATGCATTTTTTGGGGTGGGAATTTCAATTTATTCTTCCCAAGTGGGAAAATTCCATTGCGTAACGTGAAAGGGAAGCTGGCATTTAACGAGAGGAGCTGCAGATAGACTTGTCTCTGCGTTAATCTACCTGGCACCGCGGGGCTCGCTTCGTGCCCAGCACGTGGCTCCCGTGCGCCCTGCTTGAGGACACATGGCACCGTCTCGGGTGCCTCTGTTTGCTAAGGTGAGCGGCAGCACCGGCACCAAGGCTGCGTCCTGGATGCCCCCGGCATGCCTGGCTGTGGGTGTGCGGWGGGAATACGGCTCCATGGAAAACAGCTGCCGTTAGGAGGGAAAGCCGGGAAGGGCTCCGTTACTGCCCTCCAGACTGCTTTTGTAGYGGCAGTAATAATGCAGATTGGAAACCTGTGACCTTTAGCGGCTCCCCCAAGCCGTCGCTTGGGTAATGTTGATAACTGCTCCTGAGCTTTATGCAAAATCTGGAGGCTATTTTTCAGCTTGCGGAAGAAAGCGGAACACGTTGTGTGTCATTACAAAAGAGGCTCTGCAGATATATGAATAGATTGACTAGATAATTCATCCGAACGGGCTGAGTTTGGACACGGGATTGCAATTTTAAATAACAGCTTTGCAGGTTTTGAGCTGCGAAGCGCGTCCGTGCTCGAGCTTTGGGTTTCGGGTGGCCTGGCTCTGCCCCCGCAGCTGCTCGGGGCTGTTGCCTCCCTTGGTTTGGTTTGGTTTGGTTTGGTTTGGCTTTGGCTCGCTCAGTGGTGCTCAGTGGCTCCCGTACCCCTGGGGACGCAGATGGTCCTTCCCGTCGCCCAGCCCTGGGGTCTCCTTCCGTCTGCCTGTCCATCCAGGTGGCAGCGAGGCCAGAGGCAAAGAGGAGGTGGCTGCGCAGAAGGACAAGCTGGAATGGGTGGGGACAAACAGGGAGCAGGGACTAAGGAGCAAATGGAGGGGTTTAGTGTTGTTTCCTTAAGGCAAAGGAAGAATCCGGAGCCAGCAAGGCGAGGACCGGAGCTTGCTGCTACGGCAGGGACTGTGTCCCCCGGCACGGCCTGCGTGACGTCCTCGGGGGGACGCCGTGTCCTCCAGGTGTTTGTAGCCTGCTCAAGATTCCTGTAGTTTTGATGGCTGGGCTAGAAAAACAAAAAGCAAATTAGCATTTATAAATGGGATGTTTGAGGTGTGTTTGGGAATGCAATTTGTGCTACATGAAAAGACATTTGCAAACTCCGAATCACAAATTGCTCTAATCAGGAATTACATGTAATGCACCTAATTTTGCAAATTAATGATCCCAGCTCTACCTCGGCATGGCAGTGCCAGGGCAGGGAGTGGATCTGCAGCCTGGGTGTGAACTCTGGTGCTCGGCAGGTCGGTGCTTCACCCCAGGAGCCTCGTGTGGCCAAGCAGTGCCAGCCCCGGGCCAGCCCTGCCCGTGTCCCTGTTATGGCCCTGGCCATGGGAAGGGAGAAGTTTTGTTTGCAGGGCAGGAGAGGCTTGGAAAACAGCACGGATTCCTAGCGCGCTACCTTGGGAAGATGCTCCGGGGGTGAAATGTGGATAGATGGGGCCGTGTGGGAAGGGGGCGGCGGAATCAGCACGTGGGAGCTGCCGAGGCCGAGCGCTCTGGTAATTCCCGTCTCCCTCCGCCTTTTGCAGCGGGAAGAGAGCGAAGCGAGGTGTGCGGAGGCCCAGGCAGCCCAGAAGACCATGGCCCTGGAGCTGGAGAACCTGCACACGGAGCTGGAGACCCTCACCCGAAATAAGAACCTGGTACGTGGCAGAGCCGCAGCCCGCGGGACAGCCAGGGGTTGATAACTGTAATCGACAGATTTAGGTGAAAGGATGTGGGCAATTGAATGGGGTTGATTACAGCCACATTAAATCACGTAGAGCCCCGTCCTGGGTGCCCCAGCACAGGGAGAACATTGCTGCTGACGTGCAGCAGCCCCCGCAGGTGCCCAGCGCCCCGGTGCCGTTTGCTCTCCCTGCTTGACATGGCGAGCGAGCACGGAGCAGGGAAGGGTGCGAAAGCAGAGAGTTCCCAGGCGGGGCCCTGAGCCGCAGAGGCGCCCGCGCCCAGTGCAGAGGGTCCCGCACCCAGCGCAGAGGGTCCCGCACCCAGCGCATGGGGTCCCGCACCCACCTTAGGGGGTCCCGCACCCACCTTAGGGGGTCCCGCGCCCAGCGCAGAGGGTCCTGCTCCCTCCGTGACGGGGCCCGCTGTGTCCCCCGCAGCTCGAGGAGCAGCTCTACCAGCTGCAGCACGAGCGAGCAGATCTGCTGAGGCGCCTCGACGAGGACCAGGAGGATCTCAACGAGCTCATGGGGAAGCACAAGGCTCTGATCGCCCAGGTGGGACACGGTGCTGCAGCCACTGCTGCATCCCCTGCCCAGGGAGGGTCTTGGAAAAACCCTGGAGCCACGAGGGGCCCTAGGAGGGTTTGGRGGCTCCCACACTGCCAGGCAGATGCCTTGATGGGAGGAGGGGATGTCTCCCGAGTTGTCTGTCCCTGCTCGTGGGTTTTGACTTTTCCTTCGAGAGATGCCTTGGTTGTGTTTTCGGTCCTTAGGGAATCTCATCTGCCCTCCCCAGATTCCCTTCAGCTCCTCCTTTCRCTGTTTTCCCAAGCGTTGCTCAGGAGGAGCAGCCGGGCAGCCCTGCAGCCCCCGCGCGGCACCGGGGCCTCCCTGCGGATGGGGAGCGGAGCGGGGGGCTCCGAGGCTCCCAGCGAGCCCAGCCAGGCTGTCGGAATCCGCATCCTGGTCCCCCCTGCGGACCTGGACTGTATCTGGTGTGACTTTCAGGGCAGAAATGACCTTGACAAGACAGTTTCTCACCTAATCTAGAAATACCGACTTCCAAAGTCAGGAGAACTGCATTCAGGCAGTAGACATGAGCTGTTCCAGTCAGCCTGTGATATAGATATGTGGGAAATGCCATCCCCTGCTTAAAATTAGGCACAAGCAAGCCTTCAAAATTACCCTTCTCTGTGGCATTTGCTCCAAGTTCTTGGCTTTGCTTCCACTGCTGACGTTTCTGTTTCCTCAGTCTGCAGCAGATATCGCCCAGATTCGGGAGCTGCAGACCCAGGTGGARGAAGCGAAGAAAGAAAAACAAAGTCTTCAAGAGAAAGTGAGTCCTTGGGGCGCTGCTCTCGCTCGCCGGTGCCGCCGCGGCGGTCCTGGAGCGCGTGTATTTAATTCTGAACACATGAGTAATCCCATTAACTTAAGTGCTTTACTGGAGCATGGCTAAGCTGCCCGAGGATCAGGAGGAGGACGTGCCCACACCGTGCGGGACGGGTGCTGCTTTAGAGATAGGCCAGATAAAAGACAACGAATTCCCTTTGAGYAAGGTCAAATATCACATAGGAGCCTGGCTGGTGCTGGGATTGAGGATGAGGYGGTTGGCTTTGGAGGTCTGGAAAGGGTCAAAGGAAAGTCTTGGCTGCAGGCAGGTCTGCACGGGAATGCCAGCCGCAGAGGCTTGGTGGAGAAGAGAACAGCACGAGACGAGCTGTTACACCACCRACACACCTTAGTGTCATGCATTTACTGCACAGCCTTCGCACAGTTAATCCTTTGGGAAGCCCCTGGCTTTTCCCTAGGGCCTGGCAGCCTGTGCCAGGTCCTGCAGGTCCTTGGCCTTGTTTTGGAGGGGGTGTGGGAAGCTCCGTCACCGCCATGGGACCCGTGTGGCTGTAGGAGGCGCCCGGTGCCCAGGGCACCGAGGTGGCCCCGGGTGAAGGGGCTGGAGGCTGCCGGTCGGTCTCACGGCGGCTCCGTCTCACGGCGGCTCCGTCACAGCTGCAGGCGGCGGAGGCCAGGCTGGTGCAGCTGGGACGCGCCACGGCGGAGCGGGCGCTCGTGGGGCGCCAGGAGGCCCGTGTCTGCGACCTGCAGAACCGCCTGGAGTTCCAGAGCGTGCAGATCAAGCGCTTCGAGGTACTGCCCGCCGCGGGACGGGCTGGCTGGGCCGCGGTGTGGGTGGGGGTCCCCATGTGTCACTGCTTCCCGGTTATTGTTTTTGCATGCTTTAACCAGCCCGTGGCAGCAGCAGTGGGTCGGGCAGGGGGAGCGCTCCGTGCTGCTCCGGCTGCTCCGTAAGGAGCTCCTGCTGCCTGCCGCCCAGGTGCTGGTGCTGCGCTTGCGGGACAGCATCATCAAGATGGGCGAGGAGCTGGAGAAGGCGGCCGAGTCGGAGGCGCGGCAGAAGGAGAACACCAGGTACTACCAGATGAGGATGGAGGAGATGAAGGCCGACATGAACGAGCTGGTGCAGCGGGAGCTGGAGTCCAGCCGCCGGCGCATGGAGCTGGTAAGGGGCTGCTGCCGCCCTGGGTCCCCGCGGTCCCCTCTGCAGTGCCRTGGGTGATGCCCCCTGGACCCAGCTGCAAGACCGGGTGCTCCACATCAGTGCTCCCCTGTCTCGCCTGGGTCTTTCGTTTCTTGGCTCTAACGAACCCTGGGAAGTCCCTAAGGGACTGCCCTGCGCCGCGGGCGCCCGGGCCCGGCACATCCCCAGCAAGGCAAAAATAGATCCGCTCTCGTTGTGCCGCATCCGCGCGCACTTCTTTCCACCACGCGTCTATTTTGGTAAACGGAAGGGAAGTGCTGCTTCCAAGCAGTAATTGCAAGATTATGGCCGTGCTAGAAGCAGTTATTTTATTAATAATCTTTTATTTACCAATCAAGTACGTTTCACCCTGTGTTTTCCCCCGAGGCTGYGTGCCTCTCGAAGGAGCGCGGTGCATTAGCGCTGGCAACCTCCCGTCCTGCCGCGTGCCGCGCTGTCCTCGCCGCACCGGGGGCCTCCYGAAGCCCAGATTTCAAAACACGCAGCTCTCCTTGCGGGCCCCGGGACGGCTCCGGGCTCCGGCTCCCGCAGCATTCCCGCTGGCAGCGCGGGAGCGGYGCCGCTGCGGCTGCTGCCAAAGCCAGATATTTACTGCAGTTTTGGTAGAAGTGCAATGTTTTGCAACACAGATGTGCTGTCTGCTGGGATGTGCAGGGATTCTTTTAACCACCTTTTTTCTGTTTGCGCATGTATTTTTAGAAGCTTTTTGAATGTTTCATATAGAAATGTAAATCACGGAGTCAGGGAGGTACTTGGTCTTCCTATAGTGCTCTTGTTCTCACAATTGATGTTTTCCAAGAAACCTGAAAGGGATTGTAGAGATGCCTCCCTGGAACAAGCCCATAAAAGGACAAGCTCCACAGAAAATACTAAAGGACGCTTGCATTTAGCCAGACTCCCAGATATTTGGGCTTGTCCGACATGTGCTGTAGCCAGAGGCAGGGGTAGTTAAGGAAAGGGGCTGTGGATGATTCCCAGAGCAGGCGCGGCGGCTCCGCGGCGTTCCCGGTGATTCCCGTGGCCCGGAGCTCCGCGGCACCTGGGGCCCTGCACGGCAGCCGCGGCTCCCGGCAAGCAGAGCCGCTCCCCAGGCTCCGTGGACTCTTAATAGGCTTAAATAAAACATGGCAGGAGGGCTGTGATCTCCGCGCCGGCCGGGCTTGTCGAGTGGCTGCCTGAGAGCATAAATAGTTAATAGAAAGCCACTTCCAGCTCAGCTCCCGTTAAATCTCACATCAATTATAAATATTGCATGAATTATTCACTTAACATTACTTAAGTCTAGGTCTGCACCTCACATTTTTTTATTTATTTATTTGAATAAACAGCTGTGAGGCCCTGGGCTTGCAGTGCGAGGTGCGGGTTGATGGGAAGCCTTGAATGCAGCGCTCACTGTACAGATTTGGGTTGATGTTCAGCCTCCTTTTCGGAGGCCCTGAGACTTGGAAGCCCTGTAAGGATTGCTGCCTGGTCCGTGCGATGATCCTGGCCCATACCTAGCGCAGTGAAGCCCTTGCAAACCCTTTACCACCGTGGGCGGTCGATGCCAGGCCCGGGCAGCCGCCTTGGTTTCTCCCTCCCTCGTTCCCGAGCCGGCTCTGGGCACTGGGGACGCAGCAGCCTCCCTGTCCCCATGGCACTCGCACGGAGCAGGGTAAACACGGGGCGGGCCRGGAGCCTGCCGAGCAGGGCGCCGGGCAGATGGCTGTGCCTTATGCGTTTCTGAGAGGGATGAGTTCTGAACGCTTTCCAGGCCTGCTGCCACCGCCCCGAGGGACGCGTGTTTGCCGTTGGAGCTGGTGGCACTCGCTCTCGCCTCCCTGTGTCTCCTGTACGAGGTGTCTGCCTCGGAGCTGGGTCTCCGCCTGCGCCTTGCTCCTGGCTGGTGTGCTGACACGCGGCGCGGGAAGGGCTGGACCCAGCTGCCTGCTCCCCTTGCGCCCCAGCCAGAGCTCAGTTACAGAGAGGACTGTTACAGAGAGCTGGATTTCCGAGTCAGATGAATCCTCCGGAGCCCAAGAGCAAGCCGTGCTCCCTTACCGCGTGGGATCCTGCTGCAGGAGCTGCCGCGCGGGGCACAGGGAAGGCAGGAGCAGAGCTCGGCACCACGTGGCCCTGGGCGGGCAGGGGGGAACCAGGCTGGGCCGAGCTGCCCTCGCTGCCGCCCCGCGGGACCTGCGGTGCCGGTTGGGCGCCCGGGGTCCGGCTCCGGGGCTGCGCTGGGACCGGTGCGTGGGGAAACCCCGGCGTCCTTCCCAGCTGCCTCGTCCCGGCCGGGCTCTCCAGGCGGGATGGGTTCGAGCGCCCTGCGCCCCGCCTGGTCGTGTGGGAGCTTCAGGGGAGCCTCCCCGCCCTGCACAAAGGGTCCGAGGGCAGAGGTGGGACACACGCCGTGCCCACAGCTCCGCAAGGACCGAGCCCGCCCGCCGGGCCCTAATTCCTCCAGTTACGTGCCGAGGGATAGATGGTCATTTTAAGGAAGCTCCTGTTTTAAGGAATAAGAGCTTTGCCGTGGTGCTGCCCGCTCTGCCCTGTCAGGGCGGAGAGGAGACGCTGCCCGTGAAGTCAGCACGTGCAAACCTCCCCTTGAAGTCGGGTTCCCTCAACAAAGCTGCAGAAGGTGGAAGCTTAAAAAATAACTTATTTTATTGAAAACAAAAGTGCGGATGTTAAAATATTCCGCACATGGGAATTTTTCTAAGGCAAGAGTCACAGTGTGTATAACCCTTTTTTATGGTTCTTTTGATAGAAGATATCCTTCATGATTACAGTCACGTTATCACCATGCAGTCCAGCACTGTGTTGCATATTGCGGTCTAGTATTTATGAACTTGTTTTCATTTGCAAGCTTTAAAGGTTTCAGTGAACTTGACAAAAGAAATAGGAGCTGTTTATACCCCTAAGCAGGAGTGCCACCTCCCCCTGCCGCTTTAAAGGCTCTCGCCGGGGTGGAAATAAATCCTCTGATGTCTCTGCGTCCCTCAGCGCCAGCAGTTCTCTCTTCTGGAGCTGCTCTTTTCTTTAAAAGTCGATGGCTTTGGCTAAATGTAACTACAATTACCRTCAAAAGCAGCCAGGCTTTGGATGTGAGCTGGGATGGTAGGGAATCTGTTAGGGAAAAGCCATGTTGGTGCTACCGAGAGCCGGTGCAAGGCAGGTGGTGGTGGCTGTTTTGCCATTAGAGCAGTAAATTCTGCAGGAAATCATCAACATTGTGGTGCAAACACCAATTAGAGCAACGCTCGTGTTGGCGAGAGGAGACGCAGGCACTAACCTTGTCTCCCTCGAGACCTCCACAGCAGAAATCCCGTTACTTCAAACTTTTGGGAAGCCTGAAAGTTAATTACTTAATTAGAGATAATAGTGATTGATGAATGCTGCAGGTGTATGCTAAATTATTCAAATAGAGGCAACCCAAATTGYGCTAATTAGATTACGCTTCAGACGGGTGCGAGTGTGCAAAGGTTGTGCTGTGAAAGCGGAGCCCAAACAGACGTGGAGACGGGAGCGGGGTCGGGCGCACGATGCTCCCCTCTGGCGTCCCACGGAGTGTTTCACCAGGATGAAATAGAAGTTAAGGAAACAGGGCTTGTGAGCCTAGTTTGGGGGTGGCTGCGGAAGCAGGGTGCCGCTGGGAGGTGAGCAGAGAGGTGCTGCCGTGGGAGCCGCCGCGGCGCGGGCAGGGCGCGGTGCTCCCTGCGTCTGCGTCGAGACGGAGCCGCCGCGTGCTGCGGGTGCCCAGGCGCGCGCTGGGGCAGCAGCCGGGTGCTGGGTGCCTCGGGCCGCATTACGTTGCAAAGGTGATTTTTCTGCCTTGGCAATTTAATTAGGTTCCTACAGGCATTCCCTTCCTTGAGCCAATGGCATCATGCGGCTGTGCTAGGTTTGAGTTTAGGAGGAAAGGGCAGGATGAGGCTTTTGCTGCTGCTCCATGTCCCCAGGGCTGTGCCACATCCCTGAGGCCCCTGCACAGGGAGATGGGTCGCAGCACAGGGGGCTGCTCCATTCCCAGCCAGTGTGGAGAAATTTCCAAAGGGAAATAGTTCCTTCCTGCACTTCTCACTGAGGGAGAAGAGGCGTTGGGCGCTGCGGGAGGGATGTGGCTGTGTTGGTGGCTCTGCCGCCCTGGCCGCCGTGGTGCTGAGCGGCCGCCCTGCCCCTCGCCCACGTCCCCGGTGCTCGTGATGCGCCCTGACAGCCCGGCGGCCCAGTGCCTCGGCCTGCGCCACGCGTCACCTCCCGCCTTGTCACCGCCGAGACGGCGGTTTCACGCTGGCAGCTTCAATCAAGTTGCATTTGCAGCTTGTGCCCGCGCTCCTCTCCCTCCTCCCTGGTTTTCCCTTCTCTTTTCCTCTCTGCTGGGTGATGGTTGCAAAGCTCTGAGACAGATTCCCTTCCACCAGGCTCCARAAAGATGCAGAATCACATTTAGAGGGTGGTGACCAGCTCGCAATGGGCAGGGAGGGAGTGTGGGGCCGAGTGCGAGCTTCGCCTGCTCCCTGCCTGCGCTGGGGCAGGTTGGCGCGGGGACGTTTGCACTGGGGACGTTGCCCTGGGGGACCCTGCCCCGGGGGTGGGCTGCAAGTGACTCCCTGYGCAGAAGGCAGCCGGGGCAGGGAGGGAGCGCCGGGGTCCCCGTGCAGCCCGGGCGAGGGGTGCCGGCCGGGGCCCTAACAGCAGCSCCTGTGCGCAGGAGGCGCGCGTGGACGAGCTGGCGGCCGTGCGGCACGCGCTGCAGGCCGACCTGGAGACCTCCATCCGGCGCATCGCGGACCTGCAGGCGGCCCTCGAGGAGGTGCAGAGCGGCGACGAGAGCGACGCCGACAGGTAGGCGCGTGGCCCACCGCATCCCACCGCCYGGGGCGGCTGCCCCTGCGCCCACCGCGGGCACACGCAAGAGGCACCGCAGCCGTGGGAACTTTAGCCGTGCAACGTGTTGGTTGGACCCTGCGGCCCTGGTGCCCCAAGCACCGCAGAGGTCCAGCCATGCAAATTGTTATGCTTAACATGAGCATCCAAGGTGAGCGCGCTGGCTGCGAGCCACGGGCACATGCAACACTCAGCTCTCTCCTTCCTCCCTTGCAGTGTGCTCACGACCCGGGAGTCGCTCTGCTCCAGGAGAGACACGTGAGTGAGCCCTAGGCCCGTTGGAGCTCTGGAGCTTGGGGTGGCTGCGAGCTGGGTTATTGACTTGCGGCTGTTGCACAYGTGCTTGCCGAGGGACTGGGGTGCACGGTGTCCGTGGGTGCAGCGATGGGGGCACTGACGCAAGCAGGTGCAGTGCCGGGCGTGCTCCCTCCTGCGTGCTGCACAGRCTGCCCCAGGAGTGATGCCCTCCCTTTCCCCTTGGCTAAAACCTGGCACAGAGGTTCCTGGGCGCAGCAGAGCAGGGCGGTGGGGGGACGGCGCGGACGGGGAGCCGCTCTCGGTGCCGGTGCTGACGGGAGCGTGTCCTGCCCACAGGGACGCGCGCTCCAGCGTGGGCTCGGTGCTGAGCCTGGAGCCGGCGGAGAGCGTGGGCTCGTGGCTGGGCTCGGCGCTGGGCTGGGGCTCCCCGGCGGGCAGCAGCGCGGCCGGCAGCGTCTCCGTGCGCTCCGGCGGCACCGGCAGCGTCCGCAGCCTCAGGTAAGAACCCAGTGGGTCCCAGCACGGCACGGCCGGGGGAATAACCCAAGCTGCTTAACGTGGAATCACCGCGTTCCTTAACATTTGTTCTGGAGTGACAAACCCAGGGCGATCCCGGCTTTGGGCCTGGCCGGTCTCAGGATGTGCCCGGGGGTCTCGGCGGGAGGCCGTGGTGTTTGGAGCTGAAGCCTCGAGCCCTGGAAGGGAGTCAGTGGGGTGGCAGATGAAAGGCGCTACATCAAAACTGCTTCAAGCAGCAAAACGCCCCTTGATGTGTTCTCTAGGAGCGATTTAGAGAGGCAGTGCTGTCCGTCGGAGGATTTGTGCGCCGCACGCTCCCCTTCCCGCTGCATTTATGCACTTTGATACCAAATACTCTAGTTTTTGACGGCGATGCTCGTGGTGCAGGCGAGCTGCAGCGCAGCCTGAGCGCCCACGCGGCCCCGCGGCCAGGATTAGCTCTCTGAAGAGCAGCTCCCCCGGCAGCCGCCCCTTGGAGGTGCTGCAGCAGCTCAGAGTTGTCCCTTGCCAGCCATGCGGTGGGGTGGCGATGGGACCCTGTGGYGGCCCAACCCGCCTGGGGGGCCGCGTTGCACTGAGCATCCCCTTGGGGAAGGTTGATACCAGCCCTGGGTGCCTCCTGGGAGGGCTGGTCCAAAAATCTGGCTCTGATCATGACCGAGCAGCAATGAATCAGAAGTTATGGCTTCTATCATATGCTTGAGCTGAAATGCACTGGGCTCATAATAAAAGGGCAAATATGTAAGCTCAGGGACTAATAAAAAGAACTTGCTGCACCGACTGTGGCCGTTCGGATAGGACATTTATGCCCAGCCCTGGAAATAATGTGACAATCTGTCTGTGCCTGGAGGCTCGTGAGAAGGCACACTGCAAATCCCAGTGCTGTAGCTGCATTTGGCTTCAGCTAATCTAGGGTGGAAATATTAGAGAGGAGGCTCTGCGAAATGCAAACAAGCTGAGGAYGAGCCCGGGAAGGTAATAACGGAGCTGAGCGAACGCGCTCCTCCTTATTATCCTGCCTCGTCCCACTCCAGCACCCAGCAATGACAAATGAACCTTCCTCGCAGTTGCCTCTCGGTCCTGCATATGGGATATTTCCTGAACAAACAGCTGTCAAAAGCTGCAGAAAAGGATCTCGGGCTATTATCTGTGGTGTAGTGCATGGAAATGAGAGATTTGATTAACGGCTTCTTTAATTCTCTGCTATTTAAATGCTTGTACAAAATGCTGGGCACCAAGGCTAAGTCTCCATAAATATGACACGCCGCTGAGTTGGAATAAACCATCAGGTTTTTTATTAGGAAGGAAATTGGGAACTTCATGTGTTGGCTCTGCCTGGTGCCGGGCGGGAACTCTTGGTTGCAGCAGAGCAGCCAAGGCTGCAGTGCGGGAGGGATGCACAGGACCCTGTGCTCCTGCTGCATCCCGGTCTCCTGCAGCATCCACAATTCCTGCTGCATCCCAGTCTCCTGCGGCACCCGCATTCCTGCTGTGTCCCAGACATCCCCTGCCCATCCTTGTGCTGCTCAGGGTGCTGCACCGTGGCTGGCGGGATCTGCTCCGTGTGTTCTGAAACCTCATTTTGAGAGAGGCAAGCGTTTCTCTGGGAGTCTGGGTGCCCTCCTGCAGCTGGACAGGAACACAGGAATCTGCCAGAAATCAGGGCAATTCCTTGTCCCTGCCCGAAATGGGGCGGCTTTGGCCGTGTTTCCGAGCCGCGAGGAAGGCCCGTGCGCCTGCTCTCGCGCTGCAATGCGTGCRCGGATTTTATTGTATAAATTATTTCAACTAGCATAATTGTAATCATGTTAATTGCTGTGTAATCTTCACTAATTATTGTTGTATGTCATTTGCTGTGGCGCGGGTGGCGTATTGCAGAGCCGGGCTCGGCTCGCGGCGCCGGCCCAGCTCCGCATCGCGCCTGGTTCCGTCCCCGGCCTGGGCACGGCGGCCCTGGGAAGCTGCGGGGCGGCACGGTGGGGTGGCACAGCSCGCGTCCCATGCCCCACGTCCTGCATCCCAGGCTCGCCTTGCTCCCATGCGCTCCTTGTTCCCTTTTTTCCTCCTGTTAGACAGCTTCAAATCCTGGTTTAACTCAGAATTCAAATCCCAGCAGCTTTTCCATTAAAGCACAGGGCAGCCCCTGGGAACTTCCAGCCGGAGCCATGCAGGGAAGAGCGGTGCCGTGCGGGCCCTTTCGGGACCCTTGGTTGGGACGGTCTCCTGGAGCTAACGGGTCCAGTCCCGAGCACCAGGTCCTGGAGGCCCTGCCGCGTTCCACCTCTCGGTTGCTCGCGGATGGGCAGGTTTCACATATTGCTGTAATCCGTCAAGCCTCGAGGTATGCGTTASCTTGCACAGCTGAGGCAGGTCGTGCCACACGCTGTCTGCTGGGGATTTAACCCGCTCAGTTTGCTCGGAGTTTTTGAGATGATAAATTTGAGTGTTGCTGAACTTACTAGCGCAGCAGACAGAGTTTAATCAGAGATGGCCCTGCAAGCAGAGGCTCCTCGGCGCTCACCTCGTCCTTCCTCCGTGACGCTGCTGTTGCTGGAAATGGTGCAACTTGAGCTAACGTGGTTATTTGTTGTTTAGGATGAGCAGGGATGTCAAGGAACCAGAAACAGCCCGTCCAGCTTCGTCGCTCAGCGTTGGGAACGTCGTTGCTGCGGGTGCAGCGAAGGCTGCAAGTCCTTTGCTTGGTGCTAGAAGATGGGAGCAGGGAAGCCCTCCGGCAGACAAGGAGGAGCGGGAGAGCCAGCAAGGAGCGCGGGAGAGCCGAGGAGGGACTTCTCCTGCCCCGGAGGGCCGGTTTGCTCGCCCGCTGTCCCCGGCTGGCACGAGAAGGCAGCCGCCTGCGGTGGCCCAGGACAAGCTGCCCAGCTCTTCCTTGGCGCTCTCCGAGTACGTAGAGGAGCTGAGGAGGAAGAGGGCAGCGGAAGGCGAGCAGGGGGCACGGGCACTCGATGAYGCCTCTCCCCTGCCCATTTACCAAACGACTGGTGCTTCCACCCTGCGGCGCTGCAGGACCTTCCAAGAGGCCGATGATTTCCCAGCGAGTGAGCCAAGAGAGAGCGGCGGAGCCCCTGGAAGCCCCGTCCCTGTCCGTTCCTCCATCCTCAAGGGCACGGCCGTGGAGAAGACGGAGCCCGCGCGCTCCCCGGTGCTCAAACGCGTCTCCAAGTTCGGCTCCTACGACTCGCTGCTGCAGAGCATGGATCGCTCCTCACCGCAGCCGAGCTCCACGGACACGCTCGGCACCTGGAAGCTCAAGTCATGGAGAAGCTGCCTGGAGCCGTCGCTAGAGGAAGGAGACCTTGACGTGGGGAAGGATCCTCTGGTGTTTCAGAGCACGCGGTTCGGCGCCGCCGCGGGCGAGGGGAAGGAGAGCGACCCGTTCAGCTGGAAAATACCAACCCTCGACTACGAGAGGAGAACCAAGGTGGATTTTGATGACTTCCTGCCGGCTCTTCGGAAGTCGCGCTCCACCAGCAGCCTGGCCAAGCCCGGCAGGGACAGGCGGGACGGGCAGCGGCCGCTCACGGTTCGGTTTGAAGATGAGGCCACCACAGACACCCCTGGGATCAAGAGCGCGTCGAGGCAGCGCCCGGGCACCCACGAGGACTCCGGAAACCTCTCGGACGCCTCCTCGTCCTCCGGCTCGGCCCGTTCCTTCCGGAGCGCCGACAGCATCAAGCGCCGGCCGCCGCGGGCCGCCGGGGAAGGGTGCAGCAGCGCGGCCGCGGAGAGCCCCCGCGAGCCCCGCAGAGCGGAGGCCGAAGGCAGGGAGGATGATGTAAATAGTATCATGAAGAAATACCTGGGGAAAGACTAAGGTAAGAATGCCCTAAGAGCAGGTCTGCCCCGGGGGTGCYGCGCGAGACCCTGCCCGGCCTCCCCGCTAGCGGCGTCTGCCAGACCCCGTCCCAGGGTCGTCCTCGTGGCCGGGCTCGTTGGGCAAYGGGCCATGGGCCGGGCAGGGAGCTCCAGGTCACCCGCCCAGGGAGGCAGGTCCTGGCCGGAGTCGCRCGGTCAGGAGCCGCCTCCAACAACTGCCCGATCCCATTTCCATACTAGAACTGGCACTTTGAGAATCAGGATTTATTAGTTCAATCCAGGTTTGAAAGCAAAGTCCCTAATGAGTGTGCCACAACTGTAATTAAGTGTTTAGAATAGATTAGAAAAACGTTTTGTAAAACCGTTGCCGTTAGACTAGCTTGCTGGATGTCAAGCTGTGACCAAATTGACTCAGCCAATGCACGGAAGGAACACGTGTGAGTAAAACATTTCTTTCTGGGAAGCGGCATCTGCATAATGAAATGTCCCACTTTCGCCCAGACTTTGTTTCAGTAAATGGTAGTAGCCGTTCTGCGGGCTCTGGGGAAGCTCGGAATGTCTCTGCTGCTCTTTAGGCAGAGCATCCAATAGGGAACGTGCAGTTTAGACAGAGAGTGGAAGCGGATCCCTGAAAGTCATGRGATGGTTTTGCCAGCAGTGAGACCCGTGTGGTTTTAGACATCCTGCTGTTGTGGTCACTTGGCTCTAGGAGCTGGTGTTTTAAGTGAAAAACCCAGTGGTTTTCATAAAAGTCAAGCTGGTGCCTTGGGTCCTGATGGCCAGAGAAAGGATCCACTGCAGAGAGCTGGGGGAGTACCAAACCCCCTGGCTTTAACCCCAAAACATGGAGCCCGAGCTGCAGCCCTTGTGAGGCTGCGCCCACCGTGCTGAGGACCATCCCTGCTTATACGTTTTCCCTCTGTTTTTTATTTCCAGAAGCTGAGGCCGTACCAGAAGCTTTTATAATGTCACAGCTCCTTGAGGACAGAGGCGCCCCTGGTTCTGCCGGCTGCGGCCGCCCTGGACGCGGCAGACGCCGGCGCGGTGCCCGCCGAGGCCGGCTGCTGATGTCTGCTCGGTTTTTACAAAATAAAATATTTGCTGCTTTGTCTGGAGCCTCTGCTCGTCCTTCCCCCCGTGGTGCGGTAGGTCCGTGGAAGCCGGAGGGCCGGGGGCCGGGATGCGCCGGGCACTTTTCCGCAAGGACACACGCGGTCCCGGAGCTGATCCATTGCCAAGCACCTTCCCTGTTCTATCAGTCTTGTCAAGGTATTTGCCCAGCTAGAAAATTTGTGGCCCTTGTGCTGTCTGSTTGGCCCTGCCAGGGCTGACTCATGGCACTGGCAGTTTAGAAAGGCAAATGGGGCAAGTTCAGCATTTTTGTTTTGCTTTTTTGGGATTGTCAGTTCATTCCTAATTTAACCCAAACCTTTGCATCGAGAAGCATTTTCCGTGTCACAGATGAGTGCCAGCCCGTCATATCTGGGTGCGCATCAGCAGTTTCCGTAGGCTTTGGTGCCGTGCCAGCAGTTTCTGCCCGCTAGCCGGGAGGCAGACGCGTCGGAAGCGGCGGCCCGGCGCCGGGGCCGCTCGTGAGCGGGATACGCGTTATGGAAGAAGACAGCGAGCGCGGAAAAATAGCACCAATTAGTCTAAAGGGCCTCCCTAACGACCCTGCTGTTCCAGCAGCAGGACGAAGGCGTTGGGTAGGAGTGCCCAGCCCGGTGGGCGCAGCGCCCTGGCAGCCGCCCCACAGAGCCCCTTCTTCCCTGGTGCGTGAGAGCTCGCGCTCCTGGTGCRGCCCCACGAAGCAGCCACCGGTTTGGGATTTTCAACCCTTTTTTCCCTTGAAGGAGACAGGCCGGATTGCAGACAGTGCTGGGAACCCCCTGCCCTTCGAGGGGAGAGGAAGGGCTGTTTCTTTSCATGTATTTGAAGACAATCTCCAGGGATGGCACCGCAGCATGAAGAAGCAGCCCCCAGAACGCCCCAGAGCGCTTCTGTCCTGAAGGGACCTGCCCTTGCACCCCCTTGCAGAGGGTCCCGTCCCTCGTACTGGCCCGAAAGCAGCGTTTTCTAAGCCGAGGCTCCGTGTTGCCCAAGGAAGGCGACGTGACCAAGCCCCTGGCACGCAGAGAGCCCGAGTGATGCTGGGAGAGGAAGGACCATGGAGGTGACGACTGGTTTTCCAAGCCCGACCTCCAGCCTCCAACGGAATGAAGTGTCAGTCTGCAGTTCATTTTTRAGCTGAATTTACTACAAACAAATAACAGAGTAATCTCAAAAGGCTACAGAAATTGC
This sequence comes from Eudromia elegans, assembly GCA_003342815.1. Taxonomy (NCBI): domain Eukaryota; kingdom Metazoa; phylum Chordata; class Aves; order Tinamiformes; family Tinamidae; genus Eudromia; species Eudromia elegans. Next base: position 831,458 of record PTEX01000041.1, on the reverse strand, counting down.
TTATTATTTGGTGGCTGTAGMAGAGATGATTCCTTTGACACTGAGCTTTTTCTCTGGAATTAATACAGTGTGCTGCAGTGGCGGGTTAGCTCAACATTAAGCTGTTAATATTTAAACTTGCAAAAGACAGGCAGATTTGTGCGTAATACGCTGACTTTTTGACTTTTTTTTTTTGGCTTTTGCTTTGCAGGACACAGAGGAAATTGCTCTGTCATTTGAATTGGCTCTGTGCAGCCTTTAAGGACCAGCCAGGGAGCAGCGCCGCTTGCATGGGCTCGTCTCCCGTGGTGTCTGGAGGATCCTTCGCCCTTGAAACTGGCCGAGAGCCGCCTGCTTGGCCAGCGCGCACGCGGAGCTGCCCTTTGCTGCCTCCCATCGCAGGGGGTGATGATCTGGCTGCAGCCGGCAGGCGAGGATGCTTTGCTGAGGGCAGCGAGCCTCACTGCAGCCGTGCACGTGGCGCTGGGCCAGCAGTGGGACCGGGCTGCCAGCGCTGGCACAGCTTGCATGGACTGCATAACTTGCATAGCTTGCACAGCTTGCATCCTTGCATGGCTTGCATGGACTGCAGAACTTGCATAGCTTACAGGGCTTGCACAGCTTGAGTCCTTGCATGGCTTGCATGGCTGCTAGGCACAGAGAAGCAGCCCTTTAAATCCACAGCCTAAACGCTCTCAGCTTCAGAAGGGACTTCTTCCCCTCCAACCTGCTGCTGAAAAGTGCAGGACTTGTCTCCGAGCTTGGCAGTTCCCTGCGCTAGAGGGATATTCAGAGCGTCTGTTGTTATTAAGAACTCCATCGGGGCCYGGGGGCCGCTGGCCAGGACTGGCCATGCCGCGTGTGCTGGGAGCCGCTGCCCGTCCGGCCCGGCCCGTGCCCCGGAGGATGCACCAGCCCCGACGCCGCGGTGAGGGCGGGAGCCGGCGGCAGCAAGCCCGGCTGCCTGGGACGCRGCAGGGCTCCCGCTCGCCGCGCGTCCCCCCGCCCGGGCTTCTGCACAGACCGGGGCCGAGCGGCTGGCAGGTTTGGGGCCATCTGTCAGGCTCGGGCTGGTCGGCCCCGCCAGGGCTGAGGCTGAATTTTGCCCTCGCTGCAGCCCGGCAGGAGCCAGCGGGGCCCCCGAGCTCCCGCATTGCCTGCGTGGCTGTGCCGCAAAGCCGAGCCCGCGCCGAGCAGGGAGCGGTGCACACAGAGAGCACAGCGCACGGCCACCCTCCCTCTGCTTTCTGCTTCCCTCTGAAGGGAGTTTTTCCTGGAACGGTGTTAATTTATTATAATTCAATTTTGTTTCTTTTATTTTTAAATCTCAGCCTCGTGTAGATTAGTCCATGTGGAGACAGAGCTAAGTTTTGCAGCACGCCCGCTGCTGCCGGTGCTGCTGGCGAGGCGGAGGCGCCGCGGGCTGCGCAGCGCCCGGGGAGGGCTGCGTTTGCACACGGGCGGTGCTGATCTTCGGTAACCAGCTAGGCAGTGTTGACACCCCCCCCAAGGGACACGGGTACTCCTTGCAAGCCCCTGCGTGCACCYGGGGCAGGGCCCCGCTCTGGCTTTGCACGGCTGCGATACACGGCCTCCACCCGGGTCCTCCTTGTTCACCCCGATCCCTTGGTGGAGAGCGGGTTTCTCTGTGCACCGGTGCCAGCGCCGGGYTCTGCGTTTCCCAGACCGGGATGCTCCCGTGGGGGCGGCAGCGGAGCGGTCGGGAGCATCACAGGGCACAGGGCAGWTTCTGCAGTTCTAGTCGCAGTCAAGCTGCTCCCGTGACTTGAGGGAGAGGAATTTCTGTGAGTTAAAGCCCTGCAAGAACAGCTAGAGATGGGCAACAGGGCGAGGTCCTCGCGCGGCTGCAGCACCTTGCAGAGCCGCTGGCGGGAGCCGGCTCCACCACAGGAACCGTTCCTGAGCCACGGGCGGCTGTCCCGGGACCCTGCAAAGCACAGGGAGGAGGAGAGCAGGAAAGGAGAGGATCCCTCCCGAGAGGTTCATTTGCATTCCCGTGGCAAAGCTCCGGCCTTGGCAATACAAATTCAATCCGCCCAGACACTGCTTGTATGAACAATGTAAAACCCAAAACTGGGACAAATTCCTGATGCTGCAAACGCTCCTTGCAAGGAATGTTAATGCTCCTGTCGCCGGGGTGCCGCTTCCAAGGCCAGGGCACAGTGCTGTGCCCAGGGAGAGGGGACTTGGGGGTCAGCGGGCTCGGCAAAGGGCAGCAGAGCACCACACTTAGGCCATGGTTTTTTGCTAAAGTGTTAAAATAACTCAAACGTTTGTTATTTTGGAGACGGAGATCATGGGGTTTGGTAGACGTGCACTTCCATTGCTTTGCAACAGCCCAGCCGTTGCAGAACGCGGGAGAGCGTGAGGTGGTCCCGGAGCTGCTCCGGCACGCCGGGGTCGGGCTGGTGCTGCACTCGCAACGTGGGTTTTGGAATAACGTCACCAGTGGCAAACACCGAGCAAGTTAAAAGTTCTTTATTCGCATGAAACACCCTTGCAGTCGCAAAAAGGGGTTTGCTTACCTGAAAGTGTAGCTCTCATTTTAATAAATCTGATAAAAGCACAAGATGTGCTTGAAYGGAAGTGCTTCGCCGTGGAAGGACGGCTCGAGGCTGCTGGCGGCTCCCAGCATCGCCGAGCGAGCGGTGCTGCGTTCCCGCGCGCAGGCGCCGAGGTCCTGCCTCTCGTACGAGCACCGGGGCTGRGCTGGACGGTGTGACTGTGACTTGTGCCAGAGCGGGGCGGGACCAGGGCCGCGCCGAGGGGCCCTCGGGAGGCGGCATGGAAACCTGCCCGGGATCAGCCCGGAACGCAGCCCCTCTCCCCCGAGCCGGGGCGGCCGCGGCTCCCGGCACAGCGCAAATCCCAGGGATTTGGCYGGGCTTAGAGGCATTAGCGGCAGCGGTGACCACTTTGACTTTGCAGCCTGGGCTGGGTGCGCGGCAGGGAAGMGCCTTGCGGCCCGTTGGGAAGGATCCTGGAGCGCACGGAAATGGCACTGCCGGTTGGGAAAGCCCCGCCACGGAGTTCGTGGGCTCTCCCGCACCAGAGGAGGAGCGTGGAGGTGCTGCAGGGATTGCTGACTATTTGACCATGGAGTAATGACTGGAAGGCTTCAGGGAACAGCCGGGATTGCCGGCATTCCTGGAGCTGACGCTCCCGAGGAGGCGCCGGGCTGTGGGGCTCAGGAGCGCGCGGGGAAGCGGGGACAGAGCCCCGGCCTCGCTCACAGCGAGCGGCAGCTCGGCCGTGCTCGGCCCGGCACACTGGGCTCGCTCCCCAATGGCCTCCGTGCACAGGCGGTTCAATCCCTGCGCTCGCCGCCGGACCCAGCCCGGGAATTTGTGCTCGAGCGAAGCTGCTGCTTGAAAGMAAGAAAGAAATCCGTTCTTCATCCGGAGACTTCAAGCGAGGGAAAAAGCACCACCTCCCCTTGATAATTTGTTCCAGTGGTTAATTACCCTCTCTATTAGCAATGTGTCCTTTGTTCTAATTGCAGTGTGCCCGGCTGCAGCTCCAGTGCTAGCTCCCGTTCTGCCGCTCCCTGTGAGATGAAAGGGCCCTTCAGAGGCACTACATCCATCCCTGGGAAGGTCTTGCGCCGGGATCGGGCACCTCTGGATCCTCCTTGTGCTCAGCACGACAGACGGAGCTCCCGCTTGCTCCTTTTGGAGCACTTTTCCCAGCACTCACAGGGTTTCCCTCTTTCCTTTATTGCCCTCTCCGTTTCACCCAGCTGCTTTTTAACCACCCGCAGATTCCGGAGCTGCCTGGGCCATCCCTGCTCCGAGCGCCCGGGCGTGCGGAGCTGCTCCGCCAGCGACCGCCCCTGTTGCCTTTCTGGAGCCTCTGCGTTATTTTCGGAGAGGGAGTTTTCTGGGACACCAGCTCCCAGTTTGCAAGCATGGCCTATATTTTGCATCTCTTGATTACGGCTTTGCCCTAAATTATATTAAAACACAATTTTTCTTGGATGGCACCTAATTTTCCACGTTACCCAGCTCAGCAGAACGGCGACCAGCTCCGCGGCACCRGGCACCGCTCCGCAGGGGCTGTGCCAGAACCCGCGTGTTCCCGTGGGAGCCGCTCCGTCCTGTCCCCGGCCCACGCAGCCCAGGCGCCGAGGGGGAGGTGGTGGCTCTTTGGCTACAGGGAGAGCTCTGTTGGGGGGATCCCATGAGCCGGCATTCCCAACAGCCTCAGGCAGGAGCTCCGGCAGGGAGCAGCTCCGACCTGCCGGGACGTCAGCTCGTGCCTTCCCTGGAGCGGCTTGGTCTTCCCTAGGGGCTTGCTGCATTTTCCCATGGCCTTCAGGGGACTCCAGCAAGAAGAGTGCCCATTTTCTCTATCACTGGTCACTCGATCCTGCACCAACCTCTCCCGGCCTGGCCCTTCATGGAATTGCGCCGGGAATGCCCTGGGACAAGTCTCGTGCCCCAACACCAGGCAGCGTGCACCAGAGAGCCGGGCGCTGCCTGGGAAGAAAGGGAAAGGGAGGTGCTTCCCTTCCTGCCTCTGAGAGACAGCTCTAATGATGGCCAAATCACCCCATCATTGCATTAATTAATAAGCACTTGGGGCCTCCTGAGATGGATTGCCTCATTACAGCACCAAGCGAAGCCTGAAGAAAGAAATCCTGGGGGAAGGAGAGTCCCCATCTGACTGTCGTCTTGGCTCTGCTGCCAGCAGAGAGGCCTCAAAATCAGCGCGCACGGGGAGCACCTCTAGACTGAGCTGCACTGGGGCCTTTGCGCCGCCGGGGCCAAGAGCCACCGGGGATCTGRGAGGGAGATGCTGCCGGCGCGAGGCACCGGGATCCTGCGGGACCTCAAGGGCTGGCCCTGGTCCCTGCTTTGGGAAGAGACCCTGAGGTTCCCCCGGGCAGCTTCCCCAAGCTGCAAGCACCAAGCTGGGCAGCGTGAGGGGGAAAATGCCCTGAGGCCAGGGAAGGAGCCGTTGCCTTTCCGTCGGAGCAGGTAACGGGAGGGGAAAGTCGTGCAACRACAGAGGCCACCTTCCCCCATGGGCAGCCGGGGCACAGCCGGGTCAGTGCTCAGGGTGTCCARTCACACACCAAAATCCTCCTCCAGGCACCCCAGGGTGCAACCTGCTTCTCCTATGGACCTTTAGCAATCTCAAGAGTGCCAAGAGAAGGGTGAACCCAGGAAAAAGCTACCAGAAAACCTGCCCATCTCCTGTGTCACCAGCCTACCTGGCCTACCAGCCTACCGGGGGATGCAGAGAGCGGAACTTGGAGAGCCGAAGGCTGGAACTGGGGGAACGGTCCCCATCCCGGTCAGGATCGCGGCTCGCAGGGGCGGGCAGGGCTGCCAACGGCTGCTCCCGGCTCCGCGGCTCAGCGCCCCGGCCCTGCAGGCCCGGGATCTGCCGGGAAGCACCGCCTGCTCTGCCAGGAATCCTCCCAGCTCTCGCTAATCCCCGGCGCTCATCAACACCCACGTGTCGCCAGTGGAATTAGAGCAGCCAGGAGGAAACGGAGACCTTCTTCTGGAGAGGGGAAAAAGCTGATGGAAGTGAGACCATGCCAGGAGTGACTGACTCGTCCCGAGGTGCAGGGACGGGGCTGGATGTGGAGGGGACCCCGTCTGCCGGCTCCTGCGTGCACGGGACCTGCGGGTGCAGCCGGGCTCGTGCTGGATGGGGACGGCTGGGGGCACCAAGCGCCCCTTGGGCTCGCGCACATCCCACCGTGCTGCTAYTGCTCCCTCCAGCCAGCAACTTCTGCACGAGTAGGGCCAGCTCAGGGAGAAAAATCTCATTAACAGGAAAACTGAAGCGCTGAATACTAATTAACAGAGGATCACTGTGAGCCGGGGTCCCCGGGAGTGGAGCGAGAGCACTTGGCATGTGCGGATGGAGGTGCAGTCCTGGGAGCAGGAGCCTCCGCATGGGACCACTCAGGGCTGCCAAAGGCCACAGGCTTTGGCTCCCGCTTCCCGGCCCTTGGATGAGGTTGCACAGGGATACAGGGACCTTCGGAGCAGGCACCGCGCGGCCCTTCTCCCGGCCCAGGAGAGCCGGTGCCTCCCCGGCTGCCGGCGCAGCCGCTGGGGAGTGGGGCGAGCGGAGCCCTCCTGGGGCTGGAGTGAGGCGGTTCAAGAAGCGAACGGGAGCGCCGAGACGAGCGCAGCTGCGCCTGGGAACAGGCTGTTCAGTAAGTGCGTGACCCCGCAGCGGGCGCTGCCCCCGCTGGCTGCGGCGCCGGCACACGCGGCGTGCGCCGGGGAGGGTCCGTCCCGCGTCCTGCGCCGTGCGCACGCGGGAGGCAGCGGGGACGGCCCCGCGTCACCGCGGGCAGCGAGCGCACCCCGTCCAGGGCGCTCCGTCCGCGCCACGGCACGGACACCGGCTGGGAGCCGGGGTGGCGGGCACAGGAATCCGCATGCAAGTTGGCAGCAGCTTTCCACGCCAGCCCACAGCAGGGGCAGCCCCCGCCGCCACCCAGATACTCCACGCTCGTGCTTTGAAGAGCTGCTACTGCAAAGCTTAGCTCAAGGCAATCAAAAATCTGGTTTAAAGAGAAATAATCTCCCAGCATGGTGCTGGATGAGGGGCAGGTCTGCACCACCTCAACCAGGCAGGTCTCTATAACACCAAAGATGCTAGCAGAAGAAAAACACGAGAAGAATTCCAACATTTTACTCCCTTTTGGGAAGGAAAAAGCCAGGGGTTGATCTCTCCAGCTTTCCTGTGGCCCCCATGTATGAATTGCTTGCTTTCCACAGCCTCTGCTGTGCTGCAGCACGGCCTGGCACGATGCATTGCAGCATGGCATGGTGCAGCATGGCATGGCACTGCATGGCACGGTGCATTGCAGTGTGGCACGGTGCAGGATGACACGGCACCGCCTGGCATGGTGCATTGCAGCGTGGCACGGTGCAGGATGACACGGCACCGCCTGGCAYGGTGCATTGCAGCGTGGCACGGTGCAGGATGACACGGCACCGCCTGGCAYGGTGCATTGCAGCGTGGCACGGTGCAGGATGACACGGCACCGCCTGGCAYGGTGCATTGCAGCGTGGCACGGTGCAGGATGACACGGCACCGCCTGGCAYGGTGCATTGCAGCGTGGCACGGTGCAGGATGACACGGCACCGCCTGGCACGGTGCAGCAGGGCAGGACACCACGCTGTGCCCCGCGGAGCCAGGCTGTGCTGCAGGAGAGGGGCTGTTCCTCTCCGCATGCCCCGCGGCTGCTGCAGCCGCCTGCAAAGCTTAATTACTTGATGAGCGCGTACTCCGAGATCCCCAGATGAAAGAGCTCAGTAATTATGGAGTATCATCCTGCGCCGCGCGGGGTAATTGCAGTAACGGCTGCTCGGGGTTAGCTCTCGGAGACAGAATTACCTCCGTGTTAACGTCGTCCCCCAGGGACAAATGACATCCTCCCTGCTCCCCGAGGAGGGGATGACCCTCAGGCCTCGCTGCAGCCCCAGCCCTCACTATTGCCTCCCAGGACAGGCACTGGCCCAGCAGAGTCCTGCGGGACGCGGTGCCAGCTCCAGGGGTGCCGGGAGGGTGGACAGGCCCCGTTACCGGCTCCTGTGTGGCGCTTGTCACCRTCACAAGTGCACTTCCTTCCATGACAACTGCCTCCCTCTGCCAAGCGTCGGAGTGCCTGGCCAAGAGCATCCTCCAAAACCATGCGGCTTCACACTGGCTGGAACAGGGTGCACAGGCTCAGCCGCTGGCAAGGAGCTCTGCGCCCGGCCGGGGCTCTCCCGAGAGCTGGTTGCAGCAATGCACACAAGCACTGCGCATGCAGGCTGCAGTGGATGCTCCCAGCTGTGCAATCAAGCTGCAGTGGATGCGCCCAGCTGCACATGCAGACTGCAGTGGATGCCTCCAGCTGTGCATGCAGGCTGCAGTGGATGCTGCCAGCTGTGCAATCAAGCTGCAGTGGATGCTCCCAGCTGTGCATGCAGGCTGCAGTGGATGCCTCCAGCTGTGCATGCGGGCTGCAGTGGATGCTGCCAGCTGTGCAATCAAGCTGCAGTGGATGCTCCCAGCTGTGCATGCGGGCTGCAGTGGATGCTCCCAGCTGTGCATGCGGGCTGCAGCCGTGCCCTCCCGTTGGCATGCAGAGGCTGCAGCTGCATGCCTGGCTGCGCATGCAGCTCACACTCCGCTCTGCTCGCTGTATTCCGGAGCAGTGGGAAACACACGGGGTGCGCTTGGCTGCAGGGCCATTTCCCTGTGCAAACATTTGCCCAAAGCCTCCCCCGCTGCCGGCAAGCAGAGCGCGGGGTTAATGGGCTACATTACACAATAAACCGGGCAGAAAGATCTGCGTTTGCTGCAGAGAGATTCCCTGACGAGACGGTTGCTGTTTGCAGAACATTAGCTCATCTCGTTTGGGCTCGTGCTGCATCTTGCAGCGTGTGGATGCCGGTGCCCTGGCCAGGAGCGCTTGGAGYGCCCAGCTCTGCACCCTCGAGCAGAAGAAGCGGACGCAGGATGAGAYGAGGAGGTCCTGCGGCCTCCACAAAACCCTCCTAGCTGCCCCTAAGCAGCTACTGGCGAGTGAAAGGCCTCTTATTTCAGCAGAGACGTTTATATGGCAGCACTTAGTGACTGCAGGTGGCTTTATCACCAGCCCCTCATCACTGTGGCACACGTAAAGACAGAATGAGCAGGTAACAGCTCCCCACGGCTAAAATCCTATTTTGAAAACCCCCCCACAATAAATAGCACTGTGTCTGTGTGATGCTAGAGTGCAAGTGAGCCGGGCCCGGGGTCCCCAAGCTCCCTACAAAACCTCGCTAATGTCTCCAGAACAAGGAACCGCAGGCTTCTCTCTAAGGGATGAAGTGGGTCTGGACCCTCGTGCAGGCTTGGACCTGCTGCATGCTCAGAAGGTGCTAAAGCGGGAGGAGAATCCCGGTGGGGCCCTGAAGCGCTGGTGCAGCGAGGCTCCGGCMTCGGCCAGCCCCGCACGTCCACCCGGCGCTGCTCCGGCTCCTCGCCCCTGCACACGGCCTTGGCTTCTTGGCACATCATCTCTCATTTGGCAGATTAAAATASGTTTTGTTTGAATAATTCATCTGGGCTGTGCCATGCGGCTCTGCAGCTCCACAGGAGTTGCCATCCTGCTTATTTCCCCACTTGTAAATGTAATCAGCAGTGATTTTATATTTACCTGCAGCTGGTAAGGGACAATGTGGGGCTGGAACCAAGCTAAGCCCTCGTCCTGAAGGATTCTCTGCTGGCTCCTTCCCRTGAAGACGAGTCCTCGCTGCCGGCTGCTCTCCGAGCTCTGCAAGGAGCCTGTTCTCAACCCGCCGGCGACGCGCCGGCCGCGAGGCCTCGGCCTGCTCCCCGGGAGAGCTGCTCACACGGGCGCTGCTCACGGCTCCAACAGCCGCTCGGGTGCCTTTCTCCATCGAATGCATGATCTCGCCAAAGACTGCAATCAGCTCGTCTGATAAAAGCTGTTCTCTGTAAGACCATAGTTATTAATTGCTAATTATGATCTGTTCTTTCTTTCCCTTTGCTATTTCTCTGATTTTCTCTGCCCATTATTCAGTCTGGGTTGCCCRAATGTTTCTGCTCTCCTACTCAAGCCTCAGTGCTTGCCCAAATCCCTCTGATTTCCTTGGTGTCCAGGGACTAGTCAACCCAAGGGACTTGACCTGCGGGAACTTGTAAAATTCTGGGGAGCAGATTTGAGGGGCCAAATGGCTTTAGCCTCCCTCCCCTGGGCCAGAAATCCAGGACCTCTCCCAAAAGAAAACAGCAGTTCCGTTACAGCAAGCGAGGGGAAAGCAGAGGCAAGAAGGGGCTGAGATGCAGGCGAAGCCCTGCGGTGCTTTGCCTGACAGGCCCTGTTAGGAACGTCCAACAAAACTTCCTTTTATTCCGCAAGGGAAAACGATGAGGCAGGACTGCGAGTCCTGTGAGCTCCTGAGCGCACACACCCGGTTTGCCAGACCGGTCTCGGTGTCTGCTGCAGRGCAACGTCCCCCGCAGTTTGCGCGGGATGCGATACACAACTGCCGGCAGCGGCCGGTGCCAATACCGACGCTGCGGCAAACACGGGGAYGGGAGGCGCGAACGAGGCGGCCTCAGCAGGGCAGGTTGTTATCGGCCGCGAGCACCGTGGATGCGGGCGTTTCCCTGCGCGCCTCTGGGGAAGGTCGATATCCGGCTGTGGGAAGCGGCAGAGCCGCCGTCCTGCAGGGTGCAGCCGGGCTTGTCCTGCTCTCCGAGCCTCGTCTTGCTGAGGAGGGGAGCAGGGTTGAGCCCGGAATAACGTGGAAAATGTGTCTAAACAGATGGGCATTATTGGTGCAAAGGCGTCTGCTGCTGCTGAGGAGCAAGGACTTCCCCATCCGTGCGGCCCCGGAGGGACGGGGCCATCCCGGCCCCGGCGGGTGCAGAGCGCCGAGCACGGATTGCAATCAATAGCTGAAACTGCAAAGCAAATGCGGCATCGCCGAGCRGTTGCATCACTGCGAGGAAAATAAATGAGGGATCGATTTTCTGTGCGGCCGGGGAGCGGGGCCGCTGGCGCGGAGCGCAGGGCCTCGCCGGGCTCAAGCAGAGCCTGCTGCTCCGGAGCAAYGATCCCGCTTTGACGGGATCCCCACCCTGGTGCAGCCCCTATTCCTGCCCATTGCACACCTTAGCACAGGGAAAAACGGGGAGTCTGGGAGCGAGCTGCCTCTGGGCAGGCTGGGGCTGCAGTCGGAGCAGGACGGGCACGATGGATGCAATGGATGCGATGGATGTGATGGATGTGATGGATGCAATGCCCGCAGAGCCCAGGCCTGGCAGCACCGGCAGCACCAGCCTCCACTAACAGCTCTTATCTCCCAACTGCTCCTGCTAAGTCACATCTGACTTAATTACGGTAATTAAGATTGACGTTAATACAAGATTAAAATGTGAAATAAAAATTAGCCGTGAAACATATCTGAATTTTTAGTGTGCTTATTGATTTTCTTCACTGTTAATCAAAGGTCTGCGGTAAATGCCAATTAATGCAGTGTTAATTAGAGTAATGCCCACTAAAGTAGCCTCAGAGGACGCAGCTCTCTATTTCCTTCACCCTCTCCCAGTTTTCCCTCCAATAAAGGGTTCCCGGTCTGAATTTCCTGCATCCTTCCCCGTGCCCGTGTCCTGCAGGGGAGAGCCCTGCGGTGCCACCGCCCCAGCGGGGCTCTGCGGCCATGGTGCCACCCACCCGCGCCGTCCGTGTCCCCCGGAGCCCACGCTGGGGGCAGCGAGCTGCCCTCGGAGCCTAGCGCTGCTGCGCCGCTAACAGCTCCTGCGTTCCGTGGGCCTTTCCGCATGACAAAGTCACTATTTGTTCCTTTTTTCCCTCCTTGTTACCATGGCAGTGATGCTATTATCTGGGTATCAGAGGAGTTTACTACAATGCAAACAAACACGATAAAAACTGCTCCGAGCGAAGGGCTGACCCAGGGCCGAGGGGCCTCCCTGCGTGGGCCCGGGATGAGGAGCGAGGGCTGGGCAGGYGGCGCACGCGGGGCTCCCGCGGCGCCGGTGAGAGCGGCAGCGCCGAGGCAGGCCCTGCGCCCCCCGGGGATTGGCTTCCCTCGCGTGTTTTGTCCTCCCTCCCRCTGCCCAGCCGCTCCCGGGGGCAGCGGGCAGCGGCAGCACTGGGAATGCTGCTGTCCCCGCGCCAGCCGTGTGTCCCACCCGCACCGGGCCAGGCCGGGCAGCTCCGCTGGAGCCAGTGCGGGGAAGGCGGCGGGACCCGCGCCCGGCTCCAGCTCCACGTGTGCTGCGTGGTGGCATTCGCGGGGACGGCGGCTGTTGTTGCTGAGGAAACCACGTCAGCGACACGCGTTGGGAAAGGGAGCAGGAAGGCGTCCGGGCAGCCCCGGCGAGCGAGGGCCGGGGTGCTGGCCGGGGTCGCCCGACACGCGTGGCCTGTCCTACAACACGCGTGGCCTGTCCCACAACACGTGTGTCCTGTCCCACAACACGCGTGGCCTGTCCCACGGCACCGCTCCAGAGATGTGCCGTGACGGGCAGCAGGGCGGGCACTGCGGGAGGGGGTGGCAGTGAAAACATCTCCGGGCTCGTGTCCTCGCGTCCGCGGTCTGGAGAGCGACGTGTCCGCTCCTGTTCCCGTCAACGTCAGCACAACCGCTCTGCGGGCGCCCACGGGCTCCGAGGGGGCCGCGCGAGCCCGCAGCTCCCGCAGCTGACGGGGCCAGGACCAGCCTGGCCAAGGGGGCCGCAGGTTCCCATGGCCCGGGCTGCAGGTGGGAGCCAGGAGCTCTGTGTCCCTGCTTGCCGTGGGGGAGCAGACCCTCATGTCCCCTTGCGGCCCACGGTGCCACCCGGCACTGCAGGGGCTGCAGTGTCCCCCTTGCTCGTGTCCAGCGCGCGGGTCCGGCCCCGCGTTGCTGGCTCCGCAGCAGGACCGGCCCACGGCCCCTCTGTGCAGGACGGAGCCCCTGCAGCCACTCCGAGCTCCGCACAGGGCGGCAGCGCAGCCCGGCCTGGGGTGCCGGGGCTGGGGAAGAGCCGCTGCAGGGGAGGCCGAGCGGGTGGGCGCGTGAGAGGGGCTGGGGGCGAGAAGGGATGGGAGGGGATGGAGGGTGAGAAGGGCTGGGGTGGCCGCAGCTGGAGAGGAGGCAGGAGAGAGGGGGC
>PTEX01000041.1:790968-818041 GCA_003342815.1 Eudromia elegans | reverse complement strand
CGGCACCGATCCGCACCGGGCGCGGCGGGACGCCGGCCGCTCAGCACCCGGGGCGGACAGTTCGGGGCCGGGGCCCCCCCGGGCAGCCGGAACCCCCGAGCCGGGCCCGGCCGAACCCCGGGAGCTCCCGGTCGGGTTTAAGGGGGGTCCTCTCAGCAGCGCACCCAGGGGCGCAGCGGCACGGGGGGAACGCRCCCCCCCTTCACTCCTGCTCCCGTTTCCTGCGGGAAGGGCGCCGGGCTCCGTCCAGGCCGCGGTGCCGGGTCCAGGGTCCCCACGGACACTCCTGTCCCGCTGCCCTGGCAGCTCCCGCGGGTGCTCCGTGTTCGTTCCGTGTGCTCCGCGTCGCAGCGCGGCTCTGCTCCCTCTCCCTTCCCACCACCATGATGGCAGGGACAAGAATAGGCTCCAGTGTCGCTGGAGGGTGACTTGACAAAGTCATGGCGAGCGAGCGCGGTGCTACCGGGTGGCCCACGCGCTGCCCGCCCCGCGTGCCCGTCCCCGAGGCGCCGGGTGCTGCCCGCGGCAGCTGGACCGAGCTGGGGGCTCGGGGGACGCGCCGGGGTCGGCTCGTGCTGCAGCGTCCGTGCAGGGCCGGGAGAGCGACCTCCAGGACAGGTCTGGTGCTTGAGCACGGGTTAACGAACGGCGCCCGGGGCGGGAGCGCCRGGCAGGGCTCCTGGCTCTGCTTGTTCGGGCTGCATTAAAGCGCTTGGATGTCTCGGTCTCATACCCGGCTCTTCAGACGGTTTCTAGAATCTATCCTTGTTTCTGGGTAATAAATYAAGAGAGACACAGAGAGATGGTGGCATTTTCTCTCCTCCGTGAGTGCGTTTGTATTCCGTGTGTGAACATCCAGGTAGATAATCCGGAATCAAACTCGCAGCCTCTGTTTACAGTCGGTGACAGCAGCAGCGGCAGCAGGCAGGGCCGTTCCTCCACCTCGGCCGGACTCTCGGAGCCATGTCCATGTCGTGCTCTATCGGTGCTGCAGGGCCACGAGCCGGACAGCGCCGGGCGCGCTGGACCTGTTCCTCTGGAGCAGAATTCGGCTCCCGGCACGCACGGTCTGTCATAAATCCCAGGAGAGGAGAACACCGTGTGCCGCGCTCCGCTTCCCTTGGCAGGAAGCTGACAGATCGCTGACCCTTGGCAAGACTCAGTGAGTTGTTGCTGTAGAGCCCTGAGCCTGCGGCGGCCGCGGGCTCCGGCTCTGCAGGTTGCAGCGGTGCCCTCTGCTCCCCGCGGCGATAGGGCCGGTCAAGGCGATGGGGCCGCTCGCGGGCTCCAGCYGYRCWGGTTGCAGCGGTGCCCTCTGCTCCGCGYGGCAATGGGGCCGGTCACAGGCAATGGGGCCGCTCGCGGGCTCCAGCTGCACTGGTTGCAGCGGTGCCCTCTGCTCCGCGTGGCAATGGGGCCGGTCACAGGCAATGGGGCYGCTCGCGGGCTCCAGCTGCACTGGTTGCAGCGGTGCCCTCTGCTCCATGCGGCGATGGGGCCGCTTGCACAGCGCAGAGCCTCGTCCCGCCGTCCCGTCCGCGCCTGGGGCCGCCCATCCCGCATCGCCCTCCTGCCAGTCCGCTCTGCCGTGGTCTCTGCTGCTTTGCACTACTGGAACGGTGCAGCTCCACAGGGAGGAGATGGGAGAGTCTGCCCCGCTCGGCGCCGKTTTACACCCCCCAGCTGCATGCCGGCCCAGCAGGGATGAGCTCCAGTCCCTCTGCAAGCAAACTCGCGCAGGGACCTCCCGGCACCAGGGCACACGAGCRCAGTTATCGGACGGAGCAGGTTTTGCAGCGCCGTGTGAATGCAGAGTGCGGACGGCGGGGAAGGCAACGCCGGGCCAGGGCAGCGGCAGCAGCGGGGCCTGGCTGCCGGCAGGGCTACCGGCAGGGCCACCGGGTGCCCGAGCGAGCCCAGAGCAAGGCCGGGGCCCCGCGGAGCCCCGTGCGCCGGCACCGCTCGTCTGGGGGCGCGGGCTGCGTCCRTCGCCCGCTCGGTGATGGGGACTTTGTCCACTAGAGGTTGTGCTGAGACYGGCACTTCCACCCTGCGGCGCCGCGGCCGGAGCAGAGCCCCGGGCCGGGGCTCCGGGCACCCCCGCCGCTGCCCTGTCACCATCCGGGCGCTTCTCCGTCTCCTCCGGGCTGTTTGCGGTGTCCAGGCCGTGGCTGCAGCCACGCTGGCCTCACCCGGCCTCGCAGGGAACACGGCACCGCTCGGGGTTTTTCCGGAAGATCTGTCGTGTCCAGCGGGGAGGAAACCCGAGCACGCTCTGCAACAGGTTGGCAGCGAGCTCGGCCCGCGAGCAGCGGCACCCGGCGCGGCGTCTCCGAGAGGAGCCCGCGGCCGGCAGGGCCCCGAGGAGCCGCGCCGGAGCRCGCCGAGCAGCAGGAAGCGGAGCCTCTCCATCGGCTGCCTTAACAGAAAGAGTAACGTCTAGAGCAGCAGCAATAAAATAGGATTAATAGCTCCTAGTCCCCAACTTYGTCTGTATTTTTGGCTTTATGAATATATCAAGATACTATTTAAAACTGCACATTTTTTTCAGACACTGAAGTGCCACAAATGCTTATTTCTATATGATATTTTATCGAGGAGCCTGGTGGGAATGTTTGGGGTGAAAGATGAAACCTATAGAACAATTCGTTCAGAAGCAGCATCCCAAACAACACCTATGGAGACCACTGCTGCTCCGGGGGCCGGGACTGCACGTGCGGCTGCCCAGGGCCGGAGCCAGCTCTGCGCATSCTTTTTTGTCCCCTTTAATGGGAGCAGTTTATTTTTAATAACACATGGGGAAACAAGCTGTGGTCAGGGCACGGGACAGGGTGTTTTGTGCCCGTGCCGTGGCCGGGAGCACCCTCCGCTCCTCTGGGCTTCCGGAGAAAAGCCCTTCCGTGAGCAATCCCAGCGTTACTTACTTGGCGTGATTTTATTTTTCAGGCATTTGAGAGCGATTACTGAGCAGTAAAACACGCTTCAAGGAAATCCTGTTACCAAACACAGGCGCTACTTTAATTAGCATAATGTGCAGCTCAGGGCTGGAGTCGGAGCCTGCCAATGCACGGATCCGCGGGGAACTCGGGAGCGCGCCGGGAGAGGAGGGAAGCGCGGAGCGGCTCCGGGTGCTGCAGGGGGGCAGTGCCTKGCCATGGGGAGCAGCGTGTCCGGTCCGGGAGAGCCTGCGGTGCCGCCAGGACCTTGCARAGGGCTCCAGTGTTCCCTGGTAGCACCAGGGCTGCTTCCCTTGCTGCAGAGGTGGCAAGGAGGGGAAGCCAATGGGACAAATGGCTGGAAGAGGCTTGSAGAGGCTGCAGGGGAGCGAGGGGGTTTTAAGCCGTCCTGATGCTGGTGCTGCAGCTCAGCTGCCAGGTGCAACCGTCTCACAAGGCTCCTCCGAGCCATTCCCAMAGGAGCTGGATCCACAGACCCATCTCCGTGCCTTGGAGCAGTGCGTGGACAGGATGCAGCGGGCACAGGAGCTCGGCCGCCCCGGCTCAGTCTGTGAGTGCCAGGATAAAACAAGGGAGAAATGCTGTCCGGGAAGCTCTGCCTTCCTCTGATGTGCTCAAGGGCCCCTTATTCCAGAGGAGAGGCCGCCAGAGGTCTGTCCGTCTTTGCAGCTGGTTAATAAGTGACACACCAAGGATGCTCCTGCAAAGCGTCCCGGGGCCGGTGCACCCGGAGCCTCCTCCGTCAGCCTCATCACGAGCAGGGGAACGTGGGGAACAGACTGGCCGGGCGGCACAGGCTGCAGCCTCCTGCTGCCCTGCAGAGCGGTGGCATCTGCTGGGAAGCAGAGCCGTCCCATCACGGGTCCCGTCCCTCCGTGGGAAGGATGCTGGGATGACGGAGAAGAGGAATGGATGTTTTCCTGGTGCTCAGAGCAAGCCCTCTGCTGAAAGTGCAGGTCCAAAAGGCAGGAAAGGGCTGGGAAGGTGCTGGGTGGCTCCAGTGAGCGCCCAGTCGGGGTTGGGCTCCGCGTCCTGTCACAAGGAGCACGGAGAAGGAAGGGCTCTAACCCACCGGGACAGATGGCAKGGCCGGGAGGCGCAGGGAAACTTGTGCAGCCGAAGCCAAGCCCTGGCAGCCGCACGGAGGGAATGTGCGAGCAGCCGGGAGGGAGCGCGAGCTCCGGAGGCGTCATCCGGAATGCCAAGTTTCATCTAGGAAACAGAGCTGGTGCCAAACGTGGAAGAGGCCAAAAACTCAGAACGTGAAGGAAGGAGAAGCGGCGGGACAACCCCCAGGGCTGCGCCGTGGGCTCCGTGCTCGCAGGGCATCTTCACCTGCYGCATAAGCAGCGGTGCACGGAGCTGCACGTGCAGGCCTTAACACACCTACGATTAGGTGGGAACTCCCATTCAACGTATCAAGATGGATTATCGGAGCACGGCTGCACTTCATGGCGCAGACCCTCCCTCTGCAGCAGGACGGCGGCTGGGGACAACACCGGGGCAAGCAGCTTCTTGCATCCCTCTTGCCACATCCACGATGCTCTGCAGCTCCCCCCTGCTCTGTGTCTCTGTGAGGACCTGCAGGGGATTTAAGTGCACCTTTTCTGGCAGTAATTTAAATGCAACTTCAGGAAAAATCAGGCCATTCCTGACGGAAACGCGAACTTCCCTTGGTGAAGATCCCAAGTGCCTCCATCTCTAGCGGGACCTGTCTGCCTCCGCACTGCAACGCGGCAGGTCCCCCCTGCAGGGCTGTGCACGAGGGGAGGGCTGGACTCCCGAATGGGGAATCCTGCTGACGGAATTAGGAGCGGAGAGGAGCGGGGAGYGGTGCTCTGCTTGGGGCAGGGCAATCGCACTGCTGCTGTCCTGCCAGGAGTGYGTGAGCCGGTGAGGTCCAACACCCCGGCGAGCTCTGAACGCGGGATTAGATTGTGGAAAGAGGATTCTATCAATTTAGCGAGAGCACAAATCAGCAGAGCCGAATTTACAAACCCGTGAGCAGGCGAGGCGACGGCGCGGCATTAATCCCGCCCGCGGCACCTCCGCACACATCGCGCAGCCCCAGCAGAGCCGAGCAGCAGCGAAGGAAAAGGCACCTCCTAATGCTTTTGTACGGAGCCAGCAGAAGGGCTGAAGCATCACCRGGGAGATGACTGGAACTAATGTCATTGGAAAGGTGCTGCCGCATCCCGCTTTATTTTTATCCCGGGCTCAGGCTCCCGGCTTGCACCGCTGCAGGAAAACATCCCTGTTTGCCCTTGGAGCCGCATTGGGAATTTCCCCAGCAGAAATTTTCCCCCATAGTTGTTGTCCTCCAGGTGATATTCCAAGGATCCCAGAGCCATTTCAGGCCGCAGCTGCCGTGGGGCAGCAGAGCAGACCTGAAACCCTAAAACACCTGMAAATCACCCCAAAACTGAACAGGCATGGCCCTCCACAACACACAACATGCTGCGGACTGCCCTGGTCTGCAGTAGAAGTGCTTGTTTTGACTTTTTCATTGCATTTGACAGTAGGATTTAGCAGGGAGCTCCAAGCCCATCAGATCTCTGCACGGCACCAGGTGCTGCAGCCCCCAGCCGGTTTGATGGGCAAGAGCAGCACTCGCGGCCCGAGGAGAGAAAACACCTCCTGATCCCCGAGAGGAGAGCGGGCCCTGGCGGCAGGAGGGTCGCTGCCCCGCCAGGCCCCTGAGCACCCCCTGGCACGCAGGGTCCCTGCAGCCCCGGCGCTCGCGGTGAGCAGCCCTGCACAGGGCGCCCTGGAGCTGGCGCTCGGCTGCAATCAGCGCCTCCATTAGAAGCAAACTTTCCAGGCGCTCTAATCAGGAGCACAAAGGCTTCCTCCGAGCCTTTGTCTGCGGCGCCGAGGAGCCGCGGGCGCGCGCTCGCGTGGGCGGCCGGAGGACGCGGGGGCTTTGTGGGCTCGCACGGACACGGCCAGGCAGGCGGCCCGGGGCACGCGGGCCAGTGAGGACACGCCGGCCCCCAGGGCCAGAGCTCCCCATCCCCTCCATTACGGAACCGCTTCTGCAGCGTCTAAGTGCGAAATGGGTTTCCCTGCCCGGGGCCGGCTGCAGCCTGTGCCGGGGGAGGCATCGCTGCTGCCACGGGGAGAGCGGCTGAGGACCGGCCGGGAGCCTCTGATCCCGCACCGCATCCGTAGACAAACACTGAGGAGCAGCAGAGGCAACGCCGCTAAGCTCAGAATGGAGCCCAGCGTTAGAGCCAGCTGTGGAAAAAGCATCTGACTCCAAAAGAAGCCCCTGCCTCAGCCTGTCCTCGTCCTTCTGCCGCTGCAGGATCAGCTCCAGAGCCTTTCCTGGAGGCAACAGCCTCACCCGGCGGCTCCAGGGCCACAGAGCTGCTTGGGCGGCTGCTGGTGCTTCCCGAGGTGTTGGGAATGGCGCCCTGAGGAAGCAGCCCTCACAGAGAGACTCGAGTCCCGAGCGCAGCTCCTCCAGCCACACTGCGCTGCTGCATGCGTTAAACACCTATGGCCCCGCGGGAGCACAGACACCATCAGCAGCAACAAAACCTGCCCTGAGCCAGCGCAGCTGACCAATCTGCTGCCCACCAGGAGTGGAGGAGGCCGGTGCCTTCCCGGTGCATCTCGCATCCAGCGACAGTGGGAAGCTCCGCAGTGAGGGAGCGATACAAAGAGCTGCAGGGACACGGGGACATCCAACAAGCTCTCCTCGCTGTGGTGCGATTCCAGCATCGGGACTTACCGTTTGTGTTGGGCAGCACCAAAGCGAGCGCGGTGCCGTCACCTGCCACATCCTCCTCCGTGCAAGGGGGATTACGCAGCGCACAGCTGCCCCAGGAGCTCCCTGTGCATCCTCTACTCCTGAAACACGGCTTGCGCCGAGTCCAGGTTGGCAGCGAGGCGTTTTTGTATCTAAATCAATCCAGCTGCAATTAATGAACAAAATAAGTTTGTTGTTGGTTTTTGCTTTGTTATTTAAAGAGTAGTTAGGGAGAGGGAGGCAGGTGTTGTCATGAACCACGCGAGCAATGAGAGAGGTGCCAACCCATCCCGCGTGCCCCGGTGCACGGCCTGGGAGGGCAGCGTGCCGTGGTCCTGGGCACGCCACCCCGGAGCTGCGGCACCCGCATGGCCCGTGCCAGCCCCGGGCACGCTGGGGGCTGCTGTGCCCGTCCCGCGCGGAGCCACCGCTGCCCTGCGGAGCCCAGGAAGCCGCCCGAGCTGGAGGTGCTTGGGCAGGAGGGCTGGGCTGAGCCCGGCTCCTTGCTCTCCCCAGGGGAAGGTCGAGTCACGCAGGAGGCAGCGCTCCAAGAAGCCAGAGCTCCTGGGCTGAGCGGCGCCGAGATGGTTGTGGGAACGGAGCCTCCTCCGTGGGCACCTTTCCCACGCAGGATGGCAGCGCTGGCACCGTCCCGGCAGCCTCGCAGCTTGCGCAGAGCTGTAATCGATGGAGGCCAATAACTGCAATAACCACAACCATCAGTAAGCCAACACTTCTCCTGCCTTCCTGATTGCTAGCAGCGGGACCGTGCGCAATCTGTCAGGAATCATTAGGCTCCAGAGCTGCATCGTTTTGGAGGAGTGCAACAGGGGTCTTTTCAAGGGCAACGTGCAGCAATAGGCAGCAAACGGGAGGTTCGGCAGGGCCTCCAGCAGAGAAGGTGCAAGGAAGGTTTTTCTTGTTGCCGGTGCAGTTCATCTCGGGGGACGCAGGCTGCAGGSTGGCCGAGAGGCAGCCCGGCCGCTGCGGTGGCGGGGGACAGGGCCACGGCAGGGCACAGGGCTGCTCTGGGACCCAGCGCGTCGCCCCACGCTGTCACCTCGTGTTTTCCGCTCCCGCACGGAAGCGGGATCAAACTGAGCAGCAAACGCACTYGAGACAGGTAGAACAAAGCAAAGAGGCTGCAAACACCCGGATAACCCGGAGAGGCGGCTGAATGATTTATAGCCAGGCAGACACACAGTCGTCTCCTRGAGTCGTGATTAACCTTCTCCTTTCTGGATGTTCAGGGCTGATATCTGCACACTGTTCCCTGCTGCCCAAGGGCAGGTTGTTTGGCCCTGGGTGYCCAGGCTGTGCTGGTTGCGGGGATCCACAGGAACAGAAGGAGGAAGCTCCGTCGTAACCCCCAAAGCACCAGAACAACCGGTTTCGTTGTGCTGGGCAGGGCGGGAAGGAACATCCTGCCCGGACAGTCGCCCAGGGCCTGGCAGTGGTCTGGGACCCCCAGCATCTTCACCCCACATTAGGGGTTTCTGTGGCAATCTTTAGTGACACAGATGCAAATTTTAATATAAAATATTCAGACCAGTCCTATGAGCCCTGTGCAGGGCCTGTTCAACAGCACCTTAACACAGCACAGGACCCCCCCAGAGCTGCACGAGTCTCTGTGGCATTAGCAAACATGGGGCTGCGTCTGACCCCGGGTGGGAACAGCGCTGCAGGTGGGCGGGGGCTTCGGGGGCCCAACAGCCAGGATGGTGCAGGAGGCGAGTGCCGCCTCCCCAGGCACCGGCTCTCGAGAGGGGCACCGGCTGTGTGGGACGCGTGCCCCCCTGCACAGCCCTCTGTGTGCCCCCCTCCGTGCGCCCCCCTGCACACCCCTCCCTGCGCCCTGCAGTGCCACGACCTGCAGCACTGGGGCCCGTCCTGCCCGGGGGAGCACGAGGGTCCCACTGCAGAGCGAGGGGGTGCAGAGCAGGGGGCCCCTCGCACGTGGCCGTAGCAGGGCACGGGCGCCTCGCACCAGTTCGCTTCCCCCGCTCCACGCCGCCCATCCCAGCCCCAGGCTGCTCTGCAGATCCTTCCTTGGCTGCAAATCAAGCTGTAGGGGAATTATTCTCCCTTCTCCCTGATTGCGGCACCAGCGTTGGGCTGGCACCCAGCTCCGAGGCTTCCTGCGCCGCCCTCAGCGGCTGCGGGCGGCACAAAGAGCCTCCGCGCACGAGCGGGAGCCAGAGCGCCGCGTGCGCCCGGCCCGCTCTGCCCCGCGGCCCACGTGTGTGACTCAGTGCTGATTAGATGCTACTATTCTATTTGCTTATAAGCTGAGCTGTCAGGATGCTCGGGAGGAAACTTTTTCCCATTAGAAAAATCTCAATTTGCTGCAATTGTAGCTGCAGGAAAGAGCAGGTTCCAAATTTCCTCTCCGGAAGGCATTTAAAGCATCTAGGCAGCATTATTCTGCTCTGGCATTTTCAAAGGGAAAAGCTGTGCTTTTCTTGATTCAGGTGTTTCCCCCTCCTCCAAGACTTAAAAGCAAAAACATTTCAAATGCTGAAGCTGAAGCAAGACATCCCTCTCACGGAGCAGGACCCAGCGTGCGCCTTTTGAGAGCCCCGCTTCGTGCACAAACTTGTTCTTGTGCCCAACTGTGAGGGCTTCTCAGGGCCCTTTGGAGACGGCCCCAGTCCTCGTGGGGCTGGCGCTGAGCCCACAGCCCCCTCAGGGCAGTGAAACGCACACAGAAAAGCAGCCCCGCAGCAAGGAAACCAGTGCTGCCATGAGCAGCAGCCTGCAGCAGGCCCGAAGACACCCGGCCACGCGCACGTTGCTCCGGGGGCCCCTTGCCTTGGCCACCTACCTTGTGCCCTAGGCGTCCCTCCAGGCAGCACACCCAGCCCAGCACTCACTGACAGCCCCAAGGCAAACCCAGCCCTTGCCCTGGGTCCGTATTTATAGCGGAGCAGCCCCAGCTGCTCCCCAGCCTTAAAGGGGCCCGGGCCCCGCAGCTCCTCTGTGCCCTGCGGCAGGAGCGGCCCTTGCAGCGCGAGCCCTGCAGCCCTGCAGCCGCCCGGCTCTGCGTCTGGTCGTCACTGGCTTCCCCTAAGCTCCGCAAGGCCTCGGCGTTATCAGATCGTGGAGCCCTTTCGGGTGGCAGCCCGTGCCGGGGCATCGCAGCGCGGCCCCGCGGCAGCCGTGAGCGCGTCCGTGCAGCGAGCGCTCGATGGCATCGCTGTTGGCAATGGGAGCCCGGCAATAGAGCAGCTCGCGGTTTAGCTCTTGCAGGAGCGCAGCAGCAAACCCGGTGCTCTGTGATTAGATCAGCACCCTTTTATCAAGCGTTTGCAGTTCTGCGTTCCCTAATTCCTTTAAACCCATCTGGCCGTGCCGCGGGCAGCTGCCGGGCACTCGGAGCGGCACGGGAGCGGGCAGGGCTCCTGCGTGGGTCCTCCCCGCGCACCCTGCAGCACCCGGCGCCTCCAGCCCCACGGATGCTCTAGCAGCGCCCTGGCAGAGCGGTGTGGGACGGGCCGGCGCRGGGGCTCCTCCTGCCAGCGCTCTGACCCTGCCGCTTCCATCCCCGGCTGCTGCTCAAAGGCTGCCCGGGAGAGACCGGGCTCTTTGTCGCCAGCTTAATTGAAAAGCGCCGCTAGGGATCCTTGTGTAGCCACGTCCTGGGAGGGCCTTGGAGCGGGACAYGTGTCCGGAGCTGGGCCTGCGCCGCACGGGACCATGCGTGGCCGGGGCTGCGGGGCCGAGCTGCTCCAAGGGGCCGTGGGGCCAGGGCTGCCCGGGCACACCGCGCATCAAAGTATTTTCTGTTGCTTAATGCTATTAACCGGTTATTTAATCYGGAACGCAATGCTAATTGATATTATTCTGTCTGCTGTTTCGAGTTCCAGAGCTGAAGTTTTCGTGGCTCTGATGCATGAAGGCTGAGTTAAAGTGAGCGCCTGGGGCAGACATCGTTCCTGTTTGCTCTTGCACTGTGCATCTACTGCTGTACCCGTCCCCACTCCCAACCCCTTCCCCATCCTCATACCCAGCCTCATACTCTCCCTGATTCTCATATCCATCCCCTTCCTCTGTCCCCCTCTCCACACCGTGTCAGCCCTGAAGCGACACGGTACAAAGCTTGTGCATCCCAACAACATTCCCCGTGTCCAGAGCCCGTTTAGCAGCTCAGACCAAGGTAAAACACCCGCCGTYCCTCTGCAAAGAGCAGCGTGGGCAGAGCCGGGGGCTGCTGCTCCTGCTGCCTCTGCCCTTCCTGCCCCGGCTGCACCGGGCGGACGTGCCGGCCATGCCGGGAATGCTGGTACTGGCAGGGGTGGGTTCATGGCATTCCTGCAAGGAGCTGCCGGGCCCTGCGCAGTGTCGATGGCTGCAGGCGACGTGGGTGAAATGTCTGCTAATGTGCTGGGGAAATCAGCTAATGAACTTAGCAAGCCGCTTCTAATTAAGGAATTCCTTTTTTAAGTTGTGAGGAAAGTGCAACAGGAGAGGGCAGAGAGCCCCTGCCCTGGGCCGCCGTGGGGTGCGGGGGCTGCCGGGAGGGGAGGGCGGCGGCATTTCCGTGCTGCCGGTCACCTCTCCCAACCTGCAGCATGGCACGGGGCGTCCCGGTGACGCTGCATCCCATTATGGTGCATCCCGGGATCCCTCTGCTCCGGCCCAGTGCATCCCAGTGACACCGTGTCCCGTTATGGCATATCCCAGTGATGCTGCGTCCCATTACGGTGCATCCCTGTAATCCTGCCCTCTGGAATGGTGCAGCTCCGGATGCAGCCCCCTGTTGCCAGCCAGGGCATCTCCCGCCTGGCCCTTCCCGCCCAGCAGATCCCGCAGCCGCCAACCCGCTCGCGGATGAGCACCCCGATCCTGCCCTGGTGCTCATGCCATTAGCTGCAGCGAGGTCAGGGTTTAGCGCCTACGGCTAAGGAGACAGAGCAGCCGCTGCCGATGGCCGGTCCGTGTCGGCAGCCCCGGTGCGGGGCACCAGCCTGGCGCGTTCACCCGCTCCCGGCCCCCTGCTCTCCAGCGGTGCAGAACGTCTGGATTGCAAAGAGCAGGGCTTGGGCGGCAGGCAGGATCAGTCAGTGATTTCCTTTAGCTATTGAAAATGGCAAAACTTATGCTAAAATAGCAGAAGCAAATGCTCAAAGGCACAAGAATCACAGCGCAGGCTAAACTCTGTGGGGAGCCGTGCTTATCTGTGAGAACAACCCCAGCCTCTCCCTGCACGGCACTTTGCACATCAGAAAGTTCCCCTATTCCTTTTCATCCCAGCCCAGCTGCAATGGGCAGCGCGTGGAAAGCACGAAGTCGAGTCAAGCTGCAGATGAGCAGGGGGGGTCGGTTTAGTGGCTCTGCAGCGTTCACGGCACTGGGGAAGGCAGAGGGTGACTGGGCTCTCCCGGGGCTCGGTCCTGCAGAGAGGCTGCAGGTGCGGGGCAGGCGGGCGGCTTGGACGGAGCGGCCGGTGGTGCTGCACGGAATGCGCTGGTGCTGCACGGAACGCGCTGGTGCTGCACGGAACGCGCTGGTGCTGCATGGAACGTGCTGGTGCTGCACGAATGCGCTCGGTGGCAGGAGAGGCAGCTTGCCTCGTCCCTGCTGCATGTGATCCCGCTGCATCGGACCTTGCTGCATGCAGCCCTGCTGCATCCAGCCTGACTGCATCCATCCCCTCTGCATCCATCCCTGCTGGATCCAGCTGCATCCAGGACTGGTGCATCTGACCCCACTGCATCCATCCCTGCTACACGCAGCCCTGCTGCATCCATCCCTGCTGCATCTAATCCCGCTGCATCCGGCTCTGCTGCATCCAGTCCCACTGCCTTCAAGGGACACAGACACCAGGGTGCTCAGGGGGAACGAGGCATCTGGAATCTCTTTAAGTCTTTAAGTAAAGCGTATAGAGTGTCTTCCCTAGCAACCGCGGTTTCCATGGAAAACCTCCCCGGTTCCGTTCTCTTGTACTTTGCACAGTGTTTTATGGAGTGGCACTGGCAGTTGCGGCTTATTTCATCCTGTGGGTTGCAGCCCCATCAGACCCACAGATGGGAAATAAAGTGAAAAAATAGGAACTCCCCATTGCTGAGCTGAGCTGCTGTGTGTGAGCAAGAGGGCAGCACTGGGGGAATGCAGTGGCACTGCTGCTGTGTGTGAGCAAGAGGGCAGTCCTTGGCGGACACAGCGGCACTGCTGCTGTGTGTGAGCAAGAGGGCAGTCCTTGGCGGACACAGCGGCACTGCTGCTGTGTGTGAGCAAGAGGGCAGTCCTTGGCGGACACAGAGGCACCGCTGCTGTGTGTGAGCAAGAGGGCAGTCCTTGGCGGACACAGCGGCACCGCTGCCGGGCTCAGACCGCTCCGCATGGCTGCCGTGGCAGCTCTGTGCCCACACTGGCCCCAGCATTTCCCCCCTCTTGCAGATGGCAGCTGGGAGGCTGCGCTGGGCCCTGCGCGCTCCAGAGTCCCCACCGCGGACGCTCCTGCCGGCAGCGTGTCCCCAGCCCCCGGAGCAGCACCCCAGCCCGCCCCGGCTGGCACCACCGTCCCGGTGCCGGTGCTGGCAGAGCCGACCCGCAGCCGCATCCCGCTAGCACCTGCTGACACCAAACCCAGTGCGCCCGGGAGGAAGAGGCCGCCGGCCGTGAAGCAGGTCCCTGCGTTGAGGAAGCACCCGCGGCCCAAGACCACGGTGCCAGGGCCAGCAGGAGCCACCGCACAGGCCAGCCCGGGGCCACCAGTTGAGCCGCCACAGGGGCACGGCAGCCCCGCCGGCACAGGCGCCCCCAGCCCTGCGGAGCTGCAGGGCACCCCGTCCACCGCGGCCCCGGCAGCCCCCGGCAGCGCTGCCCCGAGCGCGGCGGGCGGCACCGAGAGCGCGAGCCAGGGCACGGCGTGGGACGAGGGCCAGGAGACCACCACGTCCACCATCGTGACCACCACGGTGACCACGACGGAGCCCAGCCCAGGTAGGGCCGCGCCGGGAGCCGCCCGGGTGCTGGGAGCAGAGCCGGTCGCACCATGGGGCTTCCCGAGAGCCGGCTGGGCAGGGAGCGGGTTGTGGAGCATGCCGAGGCCATGGTGTGATGCAGGATGGATCCGCACAGTTGCCCAGCCCGTTCCCTTGCTCCTGCCGGGGTTTTCCCAGGTGGAGCTGCTGGATCCTCCGTGCAGGTGTGGGGGAAAGGCGCCGCTCCCTTCCCTTGGTGCCCGGGGGCTGCGGGGGGAGCGGGCTGCCCGGGGCGCCCGGCCGCGGCCGACGCCGGCTYGGCCTCCAGTTCTCTGCAGCATGAGCTTCTACGAGCCCGAGGGCTACATCGACTCCTCCGACTACCCGCCGCTGCCGCGCCACAGCTTCCTGGAGTGCACCTACAACGTCACCGTCTACACCGGCTACGGCGTCGAGCTGCAGGTGGGTCCCCGTGCCCCCGTGGAGCGGAGCTGCTCCCGGGAGCGGGAACCGGCCCGCAAGGAAAGGCCAGGGCTGGTCCCCGACCAGCCCCGCGCGCCTCCAGCCCCGCTCAGCTCGCCGCCGCCCCGCGGGATGGAGCCCTGCTCTGCTCTGGACTTCTCCCCACGCCGCCTTTTGCATCCAGTTAAACCCCACCAGTGGTTCCTCTGCAGTTAAGAGTGTGCATTAGCACAGCGGTGGCTGCGGCAGCTCTCGGCACCCGTGGGGACACCCCGTGGCACAGTCCGGCCTTGGTGGTACCGCGAGGCATGGGGAGGCTTCCCGGGAGCAGGGCCGAGGTGGCAGCAGCAGTGCAAGTGTCACCCGTTTCACATCCCTGGCACTTTTGCAGGGTGACGCTGCTGTCACCCCAACCCCTGGGGTGCTGCAGACACGTGGCTCCGCTGCAGACTTGCCTGACTGGGCTCCGCTATAATCCAGGCCTTTAGTGGAGCTTAAAATGATCCCCCATGGMTCTGCGTGTCACGTCCCACCGCGTTGGCGCTGCCTGGGTGTGGGGACATGGCAGGCGGCGGGACATGCTCGGAGTGGCGGGCAGAGCCGGAGCGCAGCCRGAGCGCAGCCGGAGCGGCGGGTGCAGCCGGAGCGCAGCCGGAGCGCAGCCGGAGCACAGTGCGGCTCCACGTCGCACAGAGCCGGCTCCGCGCCACGGGCTGCCGGGCCCGGGGAACGGCGAGGAGGGAGCTTTTAACCACAGAGACGACAGCAGAAGCGGCAAGATTTATGTCCCCAGGAAGTTAGGAATAGCATCCCTGGCAAGCGAGACACCGTGGATTTATTTCCTCCCTTTAGTCTGCGCATGAGATGTCATGTAYGATATACAGTGATGAGCCCAGCAGAGGAGATAGCGCGGCACGCACGCGTTTTCCATCTTTGCACGGCAAAGCTGCTCGTGCGCCCGCGGCCGTGGCCCGGGCTCAGCACAGCTGCACGTGCTGCTCCTGGACCTGCCGTGGAAGTGCTCCGGCCCACGGACACCTCCTGGACACGGGGCCCTCGCTTGGCGTCCCCTCGCCATCCTTGCCGGGCTGATGGCTCTAAAAGCGTTTGGTTAAATTGTTGTTGTTTTTGGGAAGTCTCACGTGCTCTTGGCGAGGCCGCGGTTCCCTTCGGCAGGTTTCCTGCCGGGAGTTGGTGCCGGCAGCCCCAGCCCCTTCACCGCGGTGGCGCCGGGAGCGCACGCGATTGCCRGCAGCGCTAAATATAGCAGCGCGGTCGTCACGCACTTAAGGAAACAAGCGATCTGATGAGTGTCTTTCTGCTGGAATATCAGCCTATTTATTATGCTAAATGGACGTGAAATGCAAATGCGAGGTTACTTCCCAGCTACTTTCCAAATAATAATTAAAGCCTTTTGTGACCAAATTAGATGCATTTGCTGCTGGAGTCCCCTCAGGTCCCGCGTGGCCGGGAGGGATCCCGGGGAAGACGCCTGGCATGACGGGGCACCCAGCGCCTGCAGAAACGCCCTGCTTTGGGTGCAGCGCCCAGGAGCCCCTGCTGGGCGCGGGCCCCCGCGCAGGGGGTTTTGCAGCCGGGCTGGCGAGGGGCTGTGGGGACCCAGTAGGAGAGGAAGCGCCAGGCACCAAACCCGGGGCCGAGCGTGGGGCTCTGCGGTGCCCCCGTGCTCAGGCTTGGCACCTCCTTGCCTCGCTTTTCCTTGCGCACTTGCCTCATCCAAGAGGGGGAAGGGGGCTGCTCTCCTTTGCCTATTCCTGCAGGCAGGAGCGCCGCTCCGGATGGCCCCAGCGAGGCCCTCGCGCCGCCCGCAGGCAGCGATGGGTGCTCATGGAGCCGTCGCTGCCGTCGACGGCCCCGCTGCGCCCCGGCTCACGGTCTCGTCCTCCGCCCCCAGGTGAAGAGCGTGAACCTGTCGGAGGGCGAGGTGCTCTCCATCCGCGGCGTGGACGCGGGCGCCCTGGTGCTGCTCGCCAACCAGACGCTGCTGGTGGAGGGCCAGGTCATCCGCAGCCCCACCAACACCATCTCCGTCTACTTCCGCACCTTCCCGGACGAGGCGCCGGGCACCTTCCAGCTGCACTACCAGGGTAGGTGCCGCTCGGGCACGGAGGCAACCGGGCTCCGTTGCAGCAGCGCTGCAGCCCTGGCACCCTCTCTGCTCTGCATCTCTTCCCGGGAGGCGGCTCCTCCTGCCCTGATTCTTGCAAAGCTATCGGGAATAAATGACTGCCAGTAAATTCTTTCTTTAGAGTAGAAACTGGGGCTGCTGGCAAGAGGCGGCCCGTTGCGGCGCGGCCGCGTGGTGCCTGGTGCTCCCGGTGCCCGACGCGGCCCTGCCCTTGCAGTGTTCATGCTGAGCTGCAGCTTCCCGCGGAGACCCGACTTCGGCGACGTCACCGTCATGGACTTGCACTCCGGTGGCGTCGCCCACTTCCACTGCCACCTGGGCTACGAGCTGCAGGGTCCCCGCGTGCTGACGTGCATCAACGCCTCCAGGCCCCACTGGAGCAGCCCCGAGCCCGTCTGTTCAGGTAGAGTCCTTTGCACTTGGCGTGCGGGCTGAGCAAATGGGAATCCCTGAGGTAAAAAGGAATTCCAGAGATTTCCTTGTGTTGGGAGCCGCGAAGAGCCCTAGGGAGAGGGAACCCGGTGCTGGAGGCTGATTGGGCTGCAACGTGGCAGTCGCAGCTGGTGGGCACGGGGCAGGTTGGAGTGTTTCTGCTGGGTGGCAGCTGAGAGGAAGCAAGTCGCAGGTGTTAGGAGATGCATGAGCACACGGGTGCAGGCACACGGGTGCAGGTACACGGGTGCACCTACATGGGTGCAGGTACATGGGTGCAGGTGCAGGCACATGGGTGCAGGCACATGGTCATACGAAGCCAAGCCAGGGTGCGGGCGGTGCAGGACGCCGGTGAGCGCAGAGCAGAGACCGGGTCTCCGTCCCGCTCCGCGGTGCCGTGGCCGGTCCTGCGGAGGCTGCTCCCGGCGGGAACGCCGCTCACGGCGCGGCTGCCTGTGTTGCAGCGCCCTGCGGCGGCCGCGTGCACAACGCCACCATCGGCCGCGTGCTCTCGCCCAGCTACCCCGGGAACCGCAGCGGCGGCAGGGCCTGCGTGTGGACCATCGAGGCGCCGCCGGGCCAGAAGCTCCACCTGCACTTCGAGAAGCTGCTGCTGGACGAGAAGGACAGGTGGGTGCAGCGGGGCGCAGCCGGCGCGGGGCTCGCCGCGGCCGGCACCGCTCCCTGCAGCGCGCGGCTCCGGGCGGCCGCAGCGCGGGGCTCGCACTCGCAGCGCCACCCCGGCACTGGCACAGCGTTAAAGATTCAGTCTGGCAAGAGGCAGTAAAACAGGTTTACGGCTCATAGTAAAATCAAAGCATAAAGGCCTGTTTATGGCGCGATAAAAGAGACTTACCTGCACGGCAAATTTTCCTTTGCATAATTTCTGTGCAGCGCCGCGTGCGGGAGCGCGGCGGGGCTGTGCGGCCACGCGTGGCACGTGTCCCTCCCGCAGGATGGTGGTGTACAGCGGCCGCTCGAACCGCTCGGCCGTGCTCTACGACTCGCTGCGCGCCGACAGCGTGCCCTTCGAGGGCGTCATCAGCGACGGCGCCGCCATCCGCATCGACTTCGCTGCGGCCGAGCCCGCCGCCGCCACGGCCTTCAACATCCGCTTCGAAGGTGGGGCCGCCCGGCGCTGCCGGGAGCTCTCCGTGGACGAGCCCCGTGTCCGGCCCGCGTGGCGGGGCTCGCTCCGCGCCCGCAGCGCTCGCCCTGCGCCGCCTGCTCGCCCACACGTGAACCCCCATCCCGGGCAAGCCTTGCCTGGGCTCCAGCAGGATTGTTCCTTAAATACCTGTAAATAGCAGCCCGGCAGCAGGTGCATCACCGAGGTGGCACCCAGGAGCAGCGTTAGGCCAGGCCTGGGCGGCTCAGGGTGGATAAACCGCTGCTAATCCCACTTGTCTGTAAAAGACCTCGCGGAGGAGGCCGTGCAGCAGCAGCCTGGGTGCCACACGGCTGTGCATGGGCACGGGGGCTGCCAAACCAGAGCCCCCAGCACAGCAGAGCTGCCGTCCTGTGGTGCTGCGGGTGCTGCGGGTGCTGCGGGTGCTGCGGGCACCGGGGACAGGACTCAAGTGCCACCGTCCCACTGACCCGTCCTTTCCCCGCAGCCTTTGAGCGGGGTCACTGCTACGAGCCCTACATCCAGAACGGGAACTTCACCACCTCAGACCCCACGTACAACCTGGGCACCACRGTGGAGTTCACCTGCGACCCGGGGCACTCCCTGGAGCAGGGCCCCGCCGTCATCGAGTGTGTCAACATGCGGGACCCGTACTGGAACGACACCGAGCCGCTGTGCCGAGGTGGGCGCCCGCGGTGCCGGCGAGGCTGGGCTGCGCCGTGCGGGCTGCTGGGTCAGGCGGTGCGGGTGCTGCGTGGGCACGCGGGGCAATGCAGGGGCAATGCAGGGGCAATGCAGAGAGCTGCGACAAGCAGTGCAGGGGTTGCAGCAGCACAGGGCTCCTGAAGGCCCTCGGGGCCAGGGCTGAGCCCCGTCTGCCCTGCTCGTGCAGCCACGTGCGGCGGGGAGCTGAGCGCTGTGGCCGGGGTGATCCTGTCCCCCAACTGGCCCGAGCCCTACGCGGAGGGAGAGGACTGCGTCTGGAGGGTCCACGTGGGCGAGGAGAAGCGGCTCTTCCTGGACATCCAGCTGTGAGTAGGACAGGGCGCTGGCCGGTGCTGGGCCTGGCCGGCTGCACGGCACCTCCGCAGCCGCACGGCCCTCGCCCGCTCCCTGAGCTGCGTCCCGTGCCCGTGGGGCTGCCGGAGCGGCGCCAGCCCCGGCAGCGGCCACGCGTGCGGTGGGATCACGCAGCGGGTGCCACGAGGAGCAATCCCTGCGCTGCCCGGGCTCTCCAGAAGAGCCTCTTCCAGCGTGGGCTCAGACTGGCCGGGGCGTTACAGCTCGCGGTGAAACCGCAGGGCAGAGCTGCCCGCTGCTCCGGCAGCCGGGCGGGATGGGCTGAGCGGACTGCCGGCCCCGCGATCCGAACTCATCAAACATAAATGTCACCGAGCAAATCATGTTTGACAGAAAGCAGAGATTTACTACAAATGTCAGCTCGCCGAGGGGATTAGCTGGGCGCCTTCCAAGAACATCCTTAATAAAACATAGGGGGATCGGTGCAGGCGCCTGCGAGCCGGGCTGCACGGTGCGGGCACCGCGCGGGGCCGGCTGCCCAGCCCGGCACCTCCGCAGCGGGACCAGCGCCTGCGGAGCCGCCGCGCTCAGTGCTCCCCGGCCCGGACGTGCTGCTGCAGCCCCCAAGGCTTGTTTCCAGCCCCAAATCCCTGCTCTCCAGCCCCAAATCCTGGTTCTCCAGCCCCAGTCTGCCTGGCCTCCCGTGCTGTGCCGCCTGCTTTGTTCCCCCAGCCCCGCTGGGCCCTGGTGCAGCCGGCTGCACCCTGTGCCGTGCAGGGCTGTGCAGCGCCCGGGGCAGCTCCAGCTCCATCCCTGCTCCRCCACTGCTCTCTGCTGGCGAGAGGCTGCTGGTCGCATTCCCGGACACACCATCCTGCAACGGACCAGATTTTTCCACAAGGTCCCCATGCTGATGCTGGAGATTTCCAGATCTCTGGCTCCACAGGGACTGTGTCCCCAAACAGCAATTTAACCATTTGGGTGAGAGAATCTGGTGTGTAAAGAGCATCCCAGGGGAAGGCGTCCTGCAAGGATTGCACACGAGTGCTGGGCTGGCGTCACCCTTCCCGYGCAGGGGCTGGGGCACCGGCCGTGGGGCGCCGCTGCCCCCCCCGCTTAGGTTTTGGCTCTGCTGGATCGTCCTGCTGGGTGCTCTGGGTTGGCGTCCCGGGATGGGGCTGGGATGCTGCAGGAGGCGCCAGCACCCCGTCCCCATGTGCCCTGCACCGCTGCTCCCTGACCAGCCTCTGCTCTGCAGCCTCAACATCACCAACAGCGACATCCTCACCATCTACGACGGCGACGAGCTCAGCGCCCGTGTCCTGGGGCAGTTCGTGGGCAGCAGCGGCCCCCAGAAGCTCTATTCCTCCAGCCCCGACCTGACCATCCAGTTCCACTCGGACCCGGCCGGGCTCATCTTCGGGAAGGGGCAGGGATTCATCATGAACTATGTCGGTAGGTGGGAGCGGGGCCGGACGGGGTGGCACGTGGGGCTCAGTGTGCGGCCGCACCGTGGTCTGTGGGCACCGATTTTGGAGGCCGGGACGTTGGCAGGGSGTACTGATGCTCCTCCCGTTCCCGTGGCATTTCCCATCGGGAAATCCCGCCTCGCTGCGGGTCTTGGGGGGTGGTCAGCACTGGGGTGTCGGGTGCGTGTCCCCTTCGCCAGGCTCTCTCTGCAAGCGGCAGCAGCGGTTTCAGAGCCCGTTTGCCTGCTCTGCCCAGTGCAATGAGGAGCCGTGGGGCAGGAAAAGCCTCTGCAGGCAACATGGGTGCCGAGTGCCCCAAGGGGCCGGCCGGGCACAGAGCTGCACCCATTGCAGCTCTGGAGACGTGACGGAGCCGGCGTCCAAGGGGCATCCCCAGCTCCTTGCTGCGGAGCTGCTCCAGGCTCTGGAATGTCCATCCTTCCTCCCGTCACCCCTCTGCTTAATGGGGAGGCTGGTGCTGGGCGGAAGGATGAGGCCAGGAAGGACACTGGCTCCCATCACTGCCCAATCCCGTGCACTGCACGTCCCTCTTCCTGGGAGATCCCACCCRGAGCCGGGGCTCCGCTGCCTGCTGAGGCCCCAGTGTGGGCCCTGCTCCGGGGTGGCACGGAGGGAAGAGCYGGGCGCTCCGAGGGGGGACAGTGTCGAGGTCTCCCTGGCCACAGAGGTTTCCCGCAACGACTCCTGCTCGGACCTGCCCGAGATCCAGAATGGCTGGAAGACCACGTCGCACACGGAGCTGGTGCGGGGCGCCCGGATCACCTACCAGTGCGACCCGGGCTACGACATCGTGGGCAGCGACACGCTCACCTGCCAGTGGGACCTCAGCTGGAGCAGCGACCCTCCCTTCTGCGAGAAGAGTGAGTGGCAGCGACAGCCGCCATGCCCGCGTCCCGTTGGTGCCCGCGTCCCGTTGGCGCCCGTGTCCCGCCGGCGCCCACGTCCCGTTGGTGCCCGCATCCCGCTGGTGCCCGCATCCCGTTGGTGCCCGCGTCCCATTGGTGCCCGCATCCCGTTGGTGCCCGTGTCCCGTTGGTGCCCGTGTCCCGTCAGCACCCGCAGCCTGTTGGCGCCTGCGTGCCGTCGGCGCCCGCGTCTCGTTGGCGCCCGCGGCGCCGCTCACGTGGCCGCTCCCCCGCAGTCATGTACTGCACGGACCCCGGCGAGGTGGAGCACTCCACGCGCCTCATCTCCGACCCCGTGCTGCTCGTGGGCACCACCATCCAGTACACGTGCAACCCGGGCTTCGTGCTGGAGGGCAGCTCCCTGCTCACCTGCTACAGCCGCGAGACCGGGACGCCCATCTGGACCTCGCGGCTCCCGCACTGCGTCTGTGAGTTGGGTCGCTCCCACGCGGAGCCCCGCGGCTCCGGGACCTTCCCTGTGGAGCCGCAGGGCTCTGCGGAGACCTCGGCCAGCCYGCACCGCGCACCCGGCCTGCACGGTCCGGGAGCGGGGCTACCCCTTGGGCTCACCATGGAGCTTCTGCCTTTTCAGCCGAGGAGTCCCTGGCCTGCGACAACCCGGGGCTGCCCGAGAACGGCTACCAAATCCTCTACAAGCGCCTCTACCTGCCGGGAGAGTCGCTCACCTTCATGTGCTACGAGGGCTTTGAGCTCATGGGGGAGGTGACCATCAAGTGCATCCTGGGCCAGCCGTCCCACTGGAGCGGCCCGCTGCCCATGTGCAAAGGTGCTGCTGCCTGCATCCCCATATCCCTGCATCTCCGCATCCCCGTATCCCCGCATCCCTGCAGCCCTGTGTCCCTGCATACACACCTCTCTGCATCCTTTAGCCCCCGCATGCCCGTGTCCCTGTGTCCCTCCATCGCTGTATCCTGGTGTCCCCACATCCCTGCTGCACAGGGCATGGGGAGGCCCCRGCCTGGCCATTCCCATGTGGCCAGRGGCAGGAGAGCACATCCGTGCCGGGCAGGTCTGAGCGCAGCCGGCGCCCTGGAGCCCCGGTAATTCCCTGTCTCTCTTGCAGTGAACCAGGACAGTTTTGAGCACGCGCTGGAAGGTGAGTGGGGTGCCGGGCCCGGCTGAGCTCCCTGTGGMGTGCTGCGGGGCGCGTGGTGCCCGTGCCAGGCCGGGTCACCCTTGCCGTGCCATGCTTTGCTGTSCTGTGCCGTGCTGTGCCGTGCCCTGTCTTGCTGTGCCATGCTGTGCAATACCGTGCCGTGCCGTAGCGGTGGTGCCAGCCCRGTCCTCCCGCTGTGCAGCACCCGCACAGAGCATGGCCGGAGGGGCAGGGCCGGGCTGCACGGGCGGCTCCGCACGCGGTGCCACGCGGAGCGGTGCGGACAAGCCCGGGCRTCGCGGGGGGCTCAGCAAGCACCAGCAGGACCGTCCTTGTCCTTCCAGTAGCAGAAGCCGCTGCGGAGACCTCGCTCGAGGGGGGCAACATGGCCCTAGCCATCTTCATCCCGGTGCTCATCATCTCCCTGCTCCTGGGGGGCGCGTACATCTACGTGACGAGGTGGGAGCTGGCGCCGGGACGGGCACGGGGCGGTGGGACCGGGGCGGCCCTGGTGACGCCGGCGTCTCCGCGCAGGTGCCGGTACTACTCCAGCCTCCGCCTGCCCCTCATGTACTCGCACCCGTACAGCCAGATCACGGTGGAAACGGAGTTCGACAACCCCATCTACGAGACAGGGGTGAGTGGCGGCCGCGGGACGGGCGAGCGCCGAGCAGCGCCCGGGAAGGGGCTCGCRCGGGCGGCGCTGCCGGGGCTGCCGCGGCTCTGGGTTCTCCCAACACACACGCCAGGCACGCGGGCACCGCACGCTGCCGATGCACAGCGCGTCTGGGGGTGAAGGCAAGGAAAAGGGAGCCTGGGAGCAAGCGTGTGGGGAAGGTGCTCGGAGCAGCGCCTCCGTGCCGGGAGAGACCCGGTGGCAGCCCTGGAGCGGCTTTCCTTGTTTCCAGGAAACGCGGGAATACGAGGTGTCCATATAACGACAGCGAGGAGAGCGCCGCCGGCTGCGAGCTTAACCSGCTCTCTAGACGTTCCTCTGTAACTAACCCAGAGACTGCGTGGAGTTTGGTTGGACCCCRGACCCTCTTGTCTTTCCTTTTGCCTCTTTACCGAAGGTTTTACTGTTTTCTTCACTGTATTTATTCTATTTAAACCGCGCGAGGTTTGCGGCGTGGGGCAGCCAGGGCCAGARGGGCAGGTGAGGCCGGCGCCAGGCCGGGCATCCCCCGCCGCTGCCCACGCGCACAGGGATTTTTGCAGATTTTCTGTTGTTAAGAATTAAAAGCGTCTCCGTTGCAAGCGCCTGCAGTGATTGCTCGAGCTCTGCGGGGCAGCGTCCGCCCCGGGCGTCTGGCCGCTCCCGGCACCTCTTCCCGGCCTGACCCAGYGCCCGGAATGAGGCAGCGTCTCCGGGAAGCTGCCAGGGTGCGGAGCGTGGCACCGGTGTCCGGAGGGGCRGCGGGCACCAGCGCCAGCCGCTTCCTTTCCCATCGTGCTGGAGCGGGCGGACGCACACGGACCCGCACGGAGAGGGGATACCGGCGGCACCRGAGGCGGCAGGAGCAGGGCGAGCGCGGAGCTTCTCCTGCCCCACGTCTGCGTGGCCGCGGCTGGAGGAGCCGGGCGGGCACCGGGCCCCGTGCACAGCCCTGCAGCCCCGGCCCGGCGCCCGCGGTCGCGTCCCCTCCGTCCTCAGAATCCTGCAGCTCCGTGCGCGGCCCTGCGGGAGCAGCGGCCGCAGGGCAGCAGCGCGAGGGGAAATCAGCCCCAAAGCCGAGGCGGCCGCAGCCCGCGGCTCCCTGCGCCCTCAGCTGCAAAGGGCGCCTGGCGCCACCRTGTCCTGCACCCGGTGTAGTTTAGGGACGGTTAGTGCATCTCTGCAGTGTGTGGTCAAGACTTAGTTCTTTCTTTCCTTTAAAAACAATGAATGTGTGTTTGTAATTTGTAAAGGTTAAAGAAGAAAGAAAAAGAAGAAAGAAAAARAATCAGAAAAAAAGTGTGCCAAAAATGTACTAAGCATTTCATTTCCCTTCATACCTGTCTGTTTTTATAAGAACAATGTGAAAATTGCTGGGATTAAATATTTTTGAACATGATGAAGTCCTTCCGTGGGAAGCTCTAGCATTCAGCGCCACCCGCTCTGTGTCTCTGGCTGCCTGGGCAAGGTTCCCAGGCCGGTCTGCAGCGCGCCGCGGTGCCGAGCTCGGGGCGGGCTCGGGATGAGCCCACGGGCGGGTCTGGGTCGGGATGGACCCTCCGCTCGCCCCGCTCCTGGGCGGCGGGAGCGGCTCCTCTCCGTGCTGGTTCACGGCTGATCCACAGCGGGGCAGCAGATCCCGCCGCAAGCCGGCCCTGCTGCCGCGCAGCCCCGCGGGGCCCCGCGCAGCCGCCCTGCGCAGGGTGCCCAGGCAGCCGCCCCGCACAGGGCGCCTGTGCTTGGGCCCCTGCGGGTCCCCGGGGAGGGTCCTCGTGCAGGGTCCCTGGGCTGGGTCCCCATGCAGGATGCCCGTGCAGCACCCCACAGAGCATCCCCACGCAGGGATGTGCACGTGCCCCGTGCTGCTCACCAGGAGCCTGCCGGAGCCCAGCTCCTGCTGCAGGACTTTGCTCCTGGACCTGCCCTTCCGTAGGAACAGGTCCCCAGGGCACCACAGCAGGGACCTGCCTGGCCCTGGGGCGGGAGGGACAGGGACGCCCAGCCCTGCACCGGGGCCATGCTGGGGAAAAGGCCCTTCCCGTGAAACTGCCACCTGGTTGAGGGGAGCCGGGACCTGCCGCGCACCCAGGCACCYCCGTGCAGCGCCGCCGCCGCGGGCGCTGCAGCTGCAGCTCTGGCGCAAGGTTGGGATGTGCCATGAGATAAGCGCCTCATTTAGCAGCTGTCAGGCTAATGCACAGGGCGAGGGAGTCAAGCTGGAGCGCAGCTTCCCCGGGGAGGCAGTTCATGTTATTTTTGGACAGAGATTACGAGAGAATAGAAAAGAGGGAAAAAAATTAAAATCCCTCTCGATGCTCCCGTTTCTCCTTGGTGACGCAGAGCAGGAGCCAATCCCTGGCTCTGCCGGGCTCGGCAGCGATGGCGCCGAGTCCCCGCTGCCCGCGGCGGCCGGCGCGGAGCCGCTCGCTCCCTCCCACGTGGTCACGTAGCCGATGGCGGCGCCGCGCGGCCCGGCGGCGGGGGCAGCGCTCCCACCCCGCAGGTCCTGGAGGGGCTGGGATGGGGAAGGATCCCCGGAGCGCGGCAGGGATCCTGCCGGGCGCTCCGAGCCCAGCGCGGCTCCGAGCCCAGCGCGCCGCGGGGCCGTCCCGGTGCGGAAGCTCCTGCGGGCTCGTGGTGGTGCCGAGCTCAGGCAGCGAGCTCGGGTGCGCAGCAGCCGGGACAGGCTGCTCCGGAGCCGGCGTGCGCAGCCCGGCGGGTGCAGAGTGCGCCAGGCTGGGCACTCTGGACGGGACCCAAGGTGCCGGTCTGGTCAGTGCAGGCGGCTCTGGACCTGCCACAGGCGCTCCGGGGCCCTGGGTCTGCTGGCATCGGCCTGTGCGGGTGCAGGAATGGGCTGGGAAGAGCAAGCGCACGAGGAGCAGGGAGGGTCGGGACAAGCGGCCGCCCTGCATGTGCGTACGAGTCCTTAAGGGACACCCAAACTGGTCAAGATTTCAGCCGCTCTAGAGCCAACCTGCCGCGCTGGGTTCCTCTCTCACACTCCTCCCAGAGTGCCGGAGTGTGCCAGTGCCCAGGAGCAGGTTGGAAAGGGAACACATTGGGAGGTGGCTGAGCCGGTCCCTTGGGAGGGCTGGAGCAGCGGGAGAGGAGCACACGTGGAGAGAGCGGCATGGGAATGCCGGCACCTCCGAGCGCCACGAGCCGCTCGCTGGAGAAACGCACTGGTGCCAGCGGCTCTGCAGCTCCCGCGCTGTCCCCGCGGCTCACGGCAAACCCCGGCACCGGCGGCTGCTCCACGCGGTGCCGTGGATCTGCGTGCGGAGTGTCGGGCTCCCWCCCAAGAGCAGGGGGCATCCGGCTGCCGTGGGTGTCTGGAGTCGCTGCGCCCGGCCCTGCGTCTGCTCTGCGCTTGGCAGGGGTCTTTGTCCACCCCAGGACCCGCAGCCCCCGCACTGCCCCATGGCYGGGTCTGCACCTCTGCCACCAGCTCTGCCACCAGCTCCCACAGCCACGGGATTCATGGAGGGACGGTTCCCCAAAGAGGCTTCGTGACGCTCTGATGGCAGCTGAACATCCCCCTCCGCCCCAAGCCCTTCCCGGGATCCTCCGCTCTGCTCTTCCCCCGGCTGGAGCAGGGGGCGGCTCCGGCAGCGCGAGGGGCCTGGACGACACGTCAGAGGAGAGACCCCGAGCGACCCATGCGGGGACCCCCCAGCCAGGAGGGCAGGAGGTGCCTGCGAGCGAGGGGGCTCTGGCCTTCCTGCCCCCGCCCCGAGCTCCCGCAGCCCCTAGAGCCGCATTCCGCAGGTGCCCCCGTGCCGGGGCTGCATCCCTGACACGCTCACTCCCTTGGCAGAGCACCCCTGCGTGCCCGCATCGTGGCTGCAGCACCTTCGGGCRCTCGCACCCTGCTGGGCAGCGCCTCCAGCCCCCGAGGGCTGCAGCCGCCGCCACCCCTGGGACCGGCACCGCCGGAACCAGCAGCCCCGGCACCGGCACCGCCGGGACCGGCACCCCCCGAGCAGCGTTCCCGCCTCCCCGGACACCGGAATTCCCGCGCAAGCCCCGCGCCGGGAGCCGCAGCGCCCGCGCCCTGCCTGCCCCCCCGCCCGG
>PTEX01000041.1:767900-790708 GCA_003342815.1 Eudromia elegans | reverse complement strand
CGGTTCGGTTCGGTTCGGCGGGGCGATGGCTGCGGCGGGGCGGGCGCCGCGCGCATCGGAGCTCGGTGCTGCCCGGCCGGGGCCAGGCGGGGCTCGGCATCGGCCCCACGGCAAGCAGCACCGCGACGGGCAGGACCCGCGCCGGGTGACACGGCCGCGCCGGTGACACCGCCCTGCCGGGTGACACCGCCACGCTGGTGGCACCGTCACGCTGGTGGCACCGTCACGCTGGGTGACTCTGCCACCCGGGGTGACGGCACCGTGCTGGTGGCCCGGCCACGCCGGTGAGGGCAGCGCCCCGGTGACGCTGCCACGCGGGCGGCACTGTTGCGGCCGTGGCGAGAGCCGGCGCAGGCTGTGGGGTGCCAGGCCGCAGCCCCTCGTGCCCGGCCGCGCTCCAGCACCGGGGCAGCAGCCGCCTCGCGCTCACCCGGCGCCGTCTCTCCAGGGGAGGTTCGTGGCGCCGGTGCCGCCGGTGCCGCCCGGCACAGCCCTTGGCGCGAGGGCCGCGTGGAGGCCGCAGCCCCCSGCCGGGCGAGCGCCTCTGCTCGGAGGCAGCACCACAACTTTGCGCTGCGTCGGGGCGTTCGGGCTTCGTTATGTAACACGGCTGCTGCTGGCACCGCCGCTCGCTCCCACATCCTGCACAACTTTGGTGCCGGCCCGGCGCGGTGCCACCCGTTTGCGCTGCTGCTGCTGCCGGTTACCGGCTGGGGCTCCGGCCCGGGCTCCTGCACCGGTGCCCAGCTCTGCCCGGGCGCAGAGCCTCRCCACTGCCTCCCATAGGAAAGGGGTGCTCGGGGGGAGCCGCAGGGGCCGGGCCGGAGGGTAGGGGGGTGGCTCCGTCTCTAGCAGACCCCCCCTGCCTTGCGGTGCTCCCGGCCAGCGCACGGAGATGATGGGGCAGCTGCCCAGCCGCTGCCCCCTCCCTGGGCAGCCTTCCCTGTGCCCCTCCTGCTCCGCGGCCACTGCAGCCTCCCGCTCCGCAGGGCGGGCAGCCGGGGTGCAGGAGCACCGGGATTAGCTCCGGGAGAGCTCAGGCCACGGGGCAGCAACGCAGTCGGCATGAGGCGGCGAGGGCGGCGTTTCCTCAACAGGCACCACGTGCACCCAGCGAGCACCCGCTGGATGGAGCTGCCAGGGGAGCCGCGTGCGGCTGGAGGGCGCAGGGCTCCCCCTGCACAGGGCGCTGTGCCAGGCGGGTGCCGGCGCTGAGGGCTCTGCTCGGGACGGTGCCGGCCCAGGGGTGTCCGTGCCCGTCCCTGCTCCCTCACGCCTCTCCTTTGTTCCCGCAGAGCGGCGGCGCAGGATGAGCAGCCCCGGGGCATCACCGGGGCCCTGCGGCGGGCAGGGCACCGCGCGGCCCCCGGGCACGTAGAGCGCCCCGCGCCRCGGGCCCCGCTGCTGCGGGCGCCGCAGAGCCGCGAGCAGCGCRCCGGGCCCCGCGGCACCATGTCCCTGGAGTGGCTGAGCGAGTGGAGCTGCTCCCTGGACGGGCTGCGGGATCTCGTCGCCGGCGGCATCCAGTCGATCCGGGACTGCGACGCCACGGCGCTGGCCGCCGTCGCCTGCCTGCTGCTGCTCTTCGTCTGGTACTGCTACCACGTGGGGCGCGAGCAGCCCCGCGCCTACGGCGCCGCCGTCAACGCGCTCATGCAGGGCGCCGAGGCCAACGGGCTGCAGAACGGCTACGCCTACTGCCAGGCGCCCGAGTGCGTGCGCTGCGCCCACAGCGACGGCCTCAACCAGAAGCTCTACCACAACCTGCAGGAGTAYGCCAAGCGCTACTCCTGGTCCGGCATGGGCCGCATCCACAAGGGCATCCGCGAGCAGGGCCGCTACCTGAGCAGCCGCCCCTCCATCCAGAAGCCCGAGGTCTTCTTCCTGCCGGACCTGCCCACCGTGCCCTACTTCTCGCGGGACGCTCAAAAGCACGACGTGGAGCTGCTGGAGCGCAACTTCCAGACCATCCTGTGCGAGTTTGAGACCCTCTACAAGGCCTTCTCAAACTGCAGCCTCCCGCAGGGATGGAAAATGAACAGCACGCCCAGCGGCGAGTGGTTTACCTTTTACCTGGTGAACCAGGGCATGTGCGTGCCCAGGAACTGCAGGAAATGCCCACGGACGTACCGCTTGCTCGGCAGCCTTCGCACCTGCATTGGCAACAACGTTTTTGGGAACGCTTGCATCTCCATGCTGAGCCCCGGCACCGTCATCGCGGAGCACTACGGCCCCACCAACATCCGCGTCCGCTGCCACCTAGGTAAGGCCCAGCCCCAGCCTGGGCCGCGGGGGTTTCTTGCCGGCGCCGCGAGTCCTTTCCCGGGGCCGGCCCAGGCAGCGGCTCGTCCTGGGGCTGCGACGCGGCTGCTTCTGCTGCGCGGTCCCTGAACRAGCCCCTGGCTCTGCAGCCATCCCCATCCGCCCGGGCTGGGGTCTGCCTGGAGGCTGCTGCCCTGGGGGCCCAAGCTGCCCCCGCGCGCTCGCCCCGCTCACCCGGTGCCGAGGGGCTTCGCCAGCGACACAAGCGAGGGAGCAGGGAGCGGCGCAGCCTCGGAGCGGCCGCGCGCTGCCCTCACGCCAAGGCCCCGGCGCGCGGCTCGCTCCCGGCACGTCCCCTCGGCGGGAGCCGCCGCACCCGCGGCAGCGCCCGGCCCGGCCCACGCGGCACAGATGGCCGGGAAGCCCCGCGGCTCGCGCCGGGGGAGGAACCGCACGGGCCCTGCTGGCAAACAGCGAGCGAGTGTTCAGCCAACTGCGCGGGTAAACACAGCCCGCCTGGAGCGCCGCTCGGCTGCGAGCGAGGCGCGGGCTCGCCCAGGGCTCCCGCGTGCCCCGGCCCGGGAGCTGCCGGGCTCCGTGTTGGGGCTCCGGGTGGGTTCGCTCCTGGGCCGGGGCAGAGCGTGGCTCCCGGGAGCGCAGCCCGCGGGGGCTGCTCGGCACCGAGAGCTCCCTGCCGCAGCGCCGCGGGACGAGGACGCTGCTCTGCCGGCAGCRCACAGGGCGCTTGGGACGCGGGTCGGCCCCGTGTCCCCTCCTGTCCCTTCTGCACGCTCTGTATCCAGCCAGGACGCAGTGCTGTGCTCGGGACGCGCCGAGGGGCCGAGGCACGCTGAGAAAGGCGCGGGCGATACCCGGGCAGCCCCCGAGGCACCTGGGAGCCCCGGCTGTGCCCGCGGCGCTTGGGCAGCGCTTGGAAATGCACCCGTGTCTCCAGTGCTAGCTCAGGAGCCTTGGCCTCTCCTCGGCCATCTCGCCATCCCCTGAGCCGCCAGGCTCCCCGTCAGCCTCCGCGGTG
Source organism: Eudromia elegans (assembly GCA_003342815.1). Lineage (NCBI taxonomy): Eukaryota > Metazoa > Chordata > Aves > Tinamiformes > Tinamidae > Eudromia > Eudromia elegans. Next base: position 787,410 of record PTEX01000041.1, on the reverse strand, counting down.
CTCCAAGGGTGGCGGTCCCGGTGCACGGGGCGGTGGGACCAGCTCTCACCGTGCTGTCCAGGCTCGGCAAGGCCCCATTTTGTTGCCAGTGTCGTCCCCGCTCCATGGGGCCTCACGCAGTTTCTCCTGCAGTCGTCCCAAACGCGCGGTGYGGGCTGGCACGGCACGTGCAGTGTCCCAGGTGGGGGACCGAGTGACAGGGTGGGCGATGCGAGCGATGCCGGGCCGAGCAGGGAGCGTGTGGCAGAGCCAGGAGTTGGGCCCGTTTCTCTAGTTCCAGTGCAGCGTTTTCCTGCTAATGCAGCCTTGCAGCGCGACTGCAGCAGTGCGGGGAGGGAGGGAGCGTGGCTGCCCCGGCCCTGAAGCCAGCAAACTGCACCAGGAAGGCGCCGTCCCCGTGCTGGGCACAGGCACCATCCTCGGGCTGGGCGCAGGCACCATCCTCGGGCTGGGCGCGCGGGGCAGCCCATGGCTCCATGCCCAGGTCAGTGCCTGTGGGGTGCAGGCGCAGCCCCTCCGTGTGCCGGGGCGGCAGGAGGCCGGTGCGGGCAGCCGGGCGCCGTCCCCCCTGCTCACGCCTCTCTCTGCTCCCGCAGGTCTGAAGACCCCCAGCAGCTGCGAGCTGGTGGTGGGCGGCGAGCCGCAGTGCTGGGCCGAGGGCCGCTGCCTGCTCTTCGACGACTCCTTCCTGCACACGGCCTTCCACGAGGGTGAGTGCGGGCGGCGGCTCCGCGCGGGGCTCCGGCTGCCCTCGGCTCGGAGCGGGGCGTGCAGCGCCGGCACGGCGGGGACCCCCGTCACTACTGCTCCCTGCGGCTCCGCGGTAGCCGCCCGGCCCCTCTGCCACCCCCGGCGCTGGGTCACGGATCCCCGAGTCCCCCCGTTCCCTAGAGCCCCAGGGCTGCCGCCGGGAGCTCCTGCAGCCGGGAGCGCGGCGCCGCGGCGGGCGAGGGGCAGCTCCGCGGCGGCTGCGTGAGCCGCTGCTGCCATGAAAGCACCGAGCGGAGCCGCTCTGCGCACGGGGAGAGGCGGAGAACAAAAGCTGCTGCTCCCACACAGACTCCGCCATGGATTTGGGAAGGCGGCCGATCTCCGAGGGGTGCCGAGAGGGAGGCCGGGGCAGTGTGGTGGGGCTGCTGCAGTGCCCGTGATGGGGTGCAGGGAGAGCTGCCTTGGAGCTGCCGCACCGGCCGCCYGGGGAACCTGGGGACTGCGCGGGCCGGCCCCGCGTCCCCCCGAGCTGCCCGCCAGCCCCACACCGACCTGCCGCAGGGCGCRGGGGCCTCGGCGCTCACGGCGCTCGTCGTGTCCCACGCAGGTCCCCCGGAGGAGGGTCCCCGCGTGGTCTTCATGGTGGATCTGTGGCACCCCAACGTGGCAGCGGCCGAGCGCCAGGCCCTCGACTTCATCTTCGCTCCGGGACGATGAGCGGCCGCCCCGTGCAGCCGCCTCCCGCAGAGCTTTCGCACACGGGCAGCCTCGGGTCTTGGTCCTTGTAAATGGAAACTTCCAGTCGTGTCAACTCCCCATCGCTCCCTTTCCATCCTCCGCTTCAGGGATTCCTCTCACCGTGACGGTGCATTATTTTCACTCTGTGCTTAGATGCAGTACTACTGCAGTACATGTTTTGTTGCTACCGTGTTCCGCAGTGTTCCGAATCAGACTCACCAATCCAAGGGTGTATGTTTGAATGTAATAACGTGAAATTTCTCGTGGACCTCAAARGAGCAACGCGCAGAAGCCGCCAGCCCGGCGGGCGGCGAAGCCCCGGGGCGGGCTCGAGGCCGGGCCGCGCTCTGCCGAGCGGAGCCGTCGCGCGGGCGCCGCTGCCTGCCCAGTGCGCGGGGCTGCCGGGGAGGCCCCGGCCCGGCCCGGCCGCCTGGAGAAGTCGTCCTGTCCTGCGGGACGCAGGAAGCCCCCAGTGCCGCCGGCCACGTTCCCCCTGCAGCTGGACGTGGTGGCAGCCAGAGCAGGGCGCCCTGCCCCGCGGGAACGGCGATGCTGACACCGACGCGGCCAGCCCTGCTCTGCAGCCCGACCAAAGGCGTTTTTGACGTGCCCAGATCCCCTCGCTTTACCTGCACCTTTCTGTCTCCACCGCTGGAGGCTGGGAGGGCCCCGCAGAGGCCGGGAAGCCTCTTTGGAAATGCAGAGCGCAGCTTTTGTTCTCCTGTAAACGTGGAAGGGAGGAGGCCGCGCGTCCTTCTGCCTCCTGATCCTCTCCTCTTCCTGCAGACCAGCGAGCACAGAGGGGCAGCTCCCCCTCCCTGACAGCACGGGAGGGTTTTCCAGGGCAGGGGGCATTAACTTCCACAGCACAAGAGAAACAGCCCGCACGCACCTGTGGGGCGCTGCCCGCCCTGCAGCCATCCCGTCCCGTCCCTGGCGGGGTTCGACAGGCCGTGCAGCACGGCACGTACCGGGTGTCCCCCCGCGCCGCTGCCGCCCCGCAGGGCCTGCACCRTGCGCTTCCCTGCGCGGCGCCCGGCCCCATCCTGCGAGATTTCTATACAGATTTTTCAGCGATTAGATTGCAAGATAAGGCAGAGATTTCAAATACATCTGAAATATTTTTTACACCTGTCTTGTTACAGAATATCTGAAATGCATGATTTCTGCACATCGACTATGGAATCAGGAGGCAGGCTGGCTTGTTAACTGTCTTACAGTTTGGTAACATTCATACAGTGGATAAGCAAAGATTATCAATAAACAGTTGTGCTGAAAACTGAATGGGCTCCGCCTGCATGTGTAACTGCCCTGGCATGGAGCAAAGCCCTGAGGACTTGGCCTGTCCTGCCTGAGGCCACGCTCGCCCCAGCCTGCCGAGGTACCCGCACCACGTGCTGGTTTGCAGCACGGAGAAGAGCAAGCGGAGCAGAGCGCCTCGGCTTGCAAGGGCTGCACTAAGCAATGGCTTTAAAGCATCTGGTCCTTGGCACTTCCATCCATCTCTGTCTGGACCACTTTTAGCCGCTCTGTCCAGGATCTCCCCAGCAGCCACTGAGAATGTCAATTTTCATTCTCCCAGGTTTAGCACATCCTTTAGTCCACGCACTTCTCTGCAAGCCCCACAGCTTGCCATGAGTTACACATTTCAGAAACGCTGCCTGTGCCCAAGGCAGCAGGGATATCCCCAACAACCCTGCCACAAGGGCAATCAGCACAGCAAGCAGAGCCCTGGGCCTGCTGGCCGTGCTGCGTTAGCACGTCACCCGGCCAGCTGCCTGCAGGAGAGTCTGCCCCAAAACCGGCCTTGGAAAACGCGTCCCGGTCCCTGCAGGGACACCAAGGGCGGCAGGCACCGTGACCAGGGAGCTCCAGGGCTCTACAGCGGGGGATGCTGTGCTGACCACAGCTTGTTGAGGACAGCACTGCCCAACAGCACCCAAAACACAAGCCCTGTTGGGAATGTAAGGAACCGCCCAGCACGCCGCCTGGGCAGCCTGCACGGCCTGCGGCTCCCCTCCCTAGGCACGAGCAGGACCAGCTTTTAAACATCCTTCCCACAAAACACAGTCATCAAGTCAAAGCCTGGARTACCTGGCTGTGCTACTTCTCAGTCTTCTCCATACGCAGAGCACTGACTGGTCTTGGTGACCAGATGTAGTGCAAGAAGTAAAATAAAACGAAGCCATCCCAGCAGTTCCACTCTGACAGACGGTATAGCAGATTGCAGCAGGAGATTTCCGAAGACAGCAGGCAAAATGGTCTATTTTGTGCTTTGCTGCTGTGCCAAAACTGCCTCCTGTCCCTTTCAGGCTTTTCTTTCAACTTTTTGGTTTTTCCTCRTAGAGCAGACAACCGCTTCCCGAAAGCCAGCGAGGAGCCGGCTGGATCCCCCTTGGGAAAGGAGGGCAGCCGGGAGCTGCTCCGGGGGCGAGGGGGGCACCTCCCTGCCTGCCGAGCGCCGTGGATCAGCTCCGGGGCTGCCGCCGCCATCGGCGCTGCCGGCATCACGAGCAGAGCGGCAGCGTGCTCATCGCACTGGGCACGCTCGGCCATGCACCCGCGGAGCCCTGGTGCCACAGGAGGCTGCTCGGGCACGCCGGCAGCTCCCGCCCGGCGCCCTGCTCCATCCACCCTTAGCTCTCGGTCACGCCACCCTTCGCGCTCCCCGGAGATCCTGGCCAAGGGCTTCTTGGCCACCACGGTGTAAGCAGTGGGCACCGCCTGCCCAAACCTTCTGAACGGAGCCAAGGGGCAGCAGARGGGTTGCCCGGGCCAACCTCCCACAACAGGGACCGCGAACACGAGCACCRAGCAGCACGCGGCACTCCGGCCTCGGACAGACAAGTCTCGGGGACTCTGCTTTATTCCTCAGCTGCAGTGCTGTGTGCGTGTGCCAGCAGCAGCAGTGCAGCACGTGGCACGGCCAGACAGCAAGGGTGCCCCTCTGAGCAGCCCCCAGGGCCAACCCCACCCCGGGCTGCTGAAAAGGACGCGCTGTCTGATGACACAGACTCAGAGCTATAAAGTCTCCTTCATCCCATTAGCTTAAGGAGTTCCCAGTTGCCTTTTCTGTCAACAGAGCGCAGAGAAACAGAGCAATGAGAGAGCAAGGAGGTGTAACAGGGTGCTTGAGAGCAGCACCTCCTGAGAAAGCAGCAGGGGAAGCTGAAGGCCAAGCAGCAGGCAGGATTGTAGTGCATTTGRTCTCATGGGTGACACCAAGGAGGCCCCTCTGGGAGCAGCACCTCTCTGTCCCTRGTCAGCAGTCCAGAGGGTACCGCACAGTCTCCAAACACGCACAGAGGGACAAGGATCTCCCACATTCAGCTACAGCAGAAAAAACAATTACGGGGAGCTACCAAGGGAGGATTATTAGTTCTGCAGCACTTGTTCCATTCCAGTTAGTCTGCTAATTCAAGGTAAGGAATTACACTGCGGCAAGGCATCATTTCTGTAGATTAAGAGGTATAAATGAAGCTCAAGTCAGACCAGGGCAAGCAAAGGTGCAGAACTCCAGGCAGGCACCTGCCCAACATCCCTGACAACAAACACTGCACAGCGCCCAGACACCCTGCACCTCAGAGCAAGAAAAGGGCTTTACTTCAGGGTAAGGCAGGAGGCTCTGCCTGCGAGGGCAGAGTAGCTTCCRTGGTGATACACACAGCGAACGTGAACCAGGGTCCCAGCACTGCTGTTTTCTCTCCTCAGTCTTTGGTAAGTGCTAACATCCACAGCACTCTGCACTAGCACAAACTGTGCCGCAGGCACAGGGCAGTAAGGGTGTCCCCTCACCAAGCAAGGCAGAATGGAGACCCCATAGACTTGGCAAAGAGCCTAAAGCCTCCAACAGAGTAAACAGCTCTGAGGTTTTGCTTACTGGAGATGAACTAACTTTTAGCACAGGCTGAGGCAGGTTGCCTCAGTGCATCAGTTCAAAGCAGGTTCACCCCGTGCTTCAGCAGCTTTTGCTTGGCCTTGCTTCGCAGGCTGAACGCACTGTCATGAGGGTTGGGAACACCGGAGTTGCGGAGCGGAGCGCCYAGCTGCTGGAAGTAGGTCTCCTGGACGGGGTTACGGCAGGCGTATACAGCAGTGGAGGCGTTCCTAGCAGGACAGCAAAGAAAGGAACAGTCAGCAGCAAGAAATCCTTTTGTGCAAGATCCCCTTCTACTCACAGGACACACTGATTCCCAGCCCAGGAGCTGGACACTGGCATCTTTGTGGCACTGGCACCCCAATGAGCTTGAGGGACTTTTAGGGCTATCGCAGTAGAACAAAGATACACAGAGGTAAACTGGGCATCAAAAGTGTGCAACACACTGCCAGAAGGCCTGGCAGAAGGGAATCCCAGAAGGGAACCCGACCTTTTTTCTCAGGAGTTCTGGCATCCTGACAGGGAAATCACCAGCCATGTCACCTTCTGGGACCCACTCAGCAGCATTAACACCTACGTGTAGGGYCATCCCCCTAGCACTGCCATGGTTAGCAGAGCAGTCCAGGACGTCATGAGCTAACCATGCCCCATATGCAACACTCCTCCTTTCCTGGAGGAAACACACTCACTGCTGCTGCCCACAAGCCAGGCCCAGCACAGCGCCCTTGCAGCAGCAGGGGCTGGGGTTATTTAGTCTCATGTATAACGAATCCAAGACACTGGTGAGATACTGTAACCAAAATATTAGAAATCACCACTCATATTTACCTCTGAGTGGAGAAAGAGGCAACAAAGCAAAGGACCCTGCGTTTCTCCTTGACAGAGGAAAGCAGGAACTGATATGTTTGCCAACAACTCTCTGTGACAAGTCTTCATAAAATAAAGCAGTTTTAGTCATCTTGTTACTCAGTCTGATTCCCACATGAAGCTGCTTTTTTTGGGGCAACACAGAATATGTCAGCTTATCCAGTACTGAATTTAAAGAGCCAGTCAACCTAACACTAAACAAGGAGTCCTCCAGCATTAAAGTGTATGATTCACACTCCCTTGGCAAGCAGTGTTAGAGAAGTGAAACAGATTAACTCCCAGAATCACCTTTATCTCAGTACACAGTGGGCAAACAAGCAGCCGCCCTGGGCACGCGGGYGCCGTCCTGCACGAGATCACATAGGAAACAGGGTGGGTGCAGCAGCACGAGCTCAATGTCAGCTGCTGCTGCCTGGAGAGGCTCTGACTGTGATAAGATCATCTTGCTTGGCGCATTACAATGAGCTTGCCACGCACATTACAGTGTGTTTCCAACCCAACAAGCCGTGCAAGAAAACAAAATCTAGGTTGCCAATTCTGGGTGCCTTTGGCTCCCAGCCGAGACACAAATTTATTAGGAACAGCTATATTTAAAACTGCATCTTAGAACCTTATGGCGCCAGGAACTGGCAACATTCTAACATTATATCTTAATCCAAGGCCTTGGCACAACTCAGCTGTGCCTTCGACTCACTTGTCTGGGTGCCATTCTAGCTTTGCAACACCCTTGTCAACCTCCAGGAAGAATATCCAGCAGCCCATCYCTACACATCTCTACAGAGCAGACAYGAGGGGAGGTGAYGTGACTGGCCTTTGGCAAGAGACAGCCATGTGGTCACAGCATGCGCCAAACCTCACCCAGACTCAGACAAGGGTTCCCCACCCGCCTGCTCAGTGGGGTACACCACACCCTGGTGCCTGGAAGAGGGCGGGGGTTATGAAAAGACTTTACCTAATTAACATCTCTGAAACATCTGGAAGGCGGTTGAAGTCAGAGTGGATCAGCGCGGCAGCTCTCAGGAAGTGCCGGTCCATAGGGCCGGGGGTATGAGGCAGGTTGGCTGCAGAACAGGAATGGAGAGGATGTGATAAAGTCCTCTGAAAAGCAGTGCGCCCTCATGTGATTGTCGAGRGAAGGGTTCAGGGCTGCAGCTGCTCAGGGACTGTGGGAAAACAGAGACCAGGCGATGCCCGAAGCTCCAGTGGGACATCAACGACATTTGTCAGTGGTTTGGATTTTGCTCAGTCACGTGCCAACAAAAAGCCTGTGTCCTCTTCCCCACGGGTGCACAGACCGGAGGGGTGAAAGGAAGGCCTAGGGTCGCCTCGAATCCCTGGGGTTTYGAGCCCTGTCGCCCTGTGCTTGGCCACAGCTGCTAGCAGAACCCCAGCTACGCGTTTCCCACGGAAGCGGCAGCTGCCCAGACTCCATCTCCAAACAGCCTCTGGCTCTGATCCAAACTACAGCTGTGATCAACAGTCTTGAGCAGATTACAGCCTCACACAGGACAAATCTTTCTCAGCAGGGCCTTTATCCAGGCCACTCCATAAGGATAAGTTAAACTAACTTACAAGCAACATTTCAGAAAAATTGTGTGAACCATGAGAAAGGGTCACAACAAACCCTGTTCTCAGATCCAATCTCTCTTCTGAAAAGCCTGCTCTTCTGTGAGACGAAGACTTACCTGTGAGCACGTTCTGAATGGAGTCATAGTGAGTGAAACTGTACGTTGTCTTGGCAGCAGAAGAGGAGTCTTTGGGCAAAGTCTCCCTTAGATGAACCTCAAGGCCATTCAGAGAAGCCAGACTGCTATGGTACTGCAAACAGGGAAAGAAGGCAAGTGTTAGAGCAGATGCTTCCAAGGAGGAATTGCAGAGGGCTCTCAGGGCTGACGGCTGGGCTAGAAGCACAGGTCAGTGCAAATGGGGTTCAGAAAAGGGCAATATGGCCTGAAAGTAAGATATTAAACCATATGATACCATTAATTACAGCAGAATGCAAGACTTCATTAGTTCTCTACCATACTCTCTAGGGCTCCTTTTCTCAGTCTGCTGTCCATGACTCTCAGTGGCAGCACGAACATTCCTTTGTTTTCTGACTCAGCGGAAAMCAGCTGCTATTATACAAGGCACAGTACAGCGCAGGGGGAGGCTCCATAGACCTGGGCTGGATTTAACTGCCAGCAGTGCTTCCTGCAGCACCCTCAGTGCTCCAATCTCCCTCTGGCTTCCAGGGCCTATRTAACATGAGTGGCCGCTCAGCCTCCCCTCTGAATTTCCAGCGAGCAGCAACGTGAGCGCTGGGGATCCTCTAAGGASAGCGAGCAGAGCAGCCTCATCTGTGCACTGGGGACAGGGCCAATAGGGGCCAGACGGAGGCCTGAGCAACGTATTCCCAAAGCAAAGCAACAGTGCAAAAGCCAGCTACGTTATTGACCAGACTTCTGGCAATGCAGCCCTCCTGGCCTCGCCAACGCCTACGCCTGAGCACCAGTGTCCAGAGCCGGGCRCAGAGCACAGGGCTGGGAGCAGAGAAGACGCCGCTCCGCTCCACGCTTGGCAGCCGGGATTGCTGCCCAGAGCCGCGAGAGGAAACGCGGCCCTTTGGGGCTGCGGAGCAACGAGGGGACAGGGGGCCCGGCCAGAGCGGGGCTGCCRCCTCCAGCCTGCAAGTGCAGCCCGCCTCCTGCCAAGGGCTAGGAAGCTTAACTCCGTAATCCCGGCCTGCCCTGCTCCTTCCTCGGTCACGGAGAGGATCAAGCCTCAATTCAACACACTGGTAGCACCTACCCCCTCCTCGACCTTGCTGCCCACAGAGCAGATTTCCTTTCTGTGCAATGTAATGAAGGGATAAGACCTGAAGACAGGCACAGACCGAGCCTGGAAGCACTTCTGCTCCGTAAGGAAAGGCCGTATTAGAAACTGCTTTCCCAGGGGGATGATCTGTACTTCTTGCTGTTCTCAGCAGCACAAGCAGCATATTTTACCCTTCTTTGGTGTCATTCAGGGGCCTCAAAGCATTCGACCAACATCAATTATTACTGAGCTTGGACATCCCTGAAAGCTGAGGGTCATTTTTAATCTACAAATAAACAAAAGAAGAGACAAGTTGAGGTTATGCCACAAATCCACCGTGATGGCAGCGGCAGCACCTGGGAGTTACCATCTCCGCCTCCCAGAGGAGCAGGACACACAGCACATTTCTGCTGGGAAAGAACAAAGCCCTGTACCCAGGGGAGGAAGAGGACCGCAGGAACGCAGACAGGGTAACGATCAACACTGCGTGCAAGCCAGGTTTGCTAAAATGAGATCAAAAGCAATACTGTGTGTGATGGAAGAGAGCACACACGGAAAAATGTAAGCCTGAACTGAACAGGATTTTTTGAAAACTGGGGCAATATAAATAGGAAAATTGATCGTATTTTTGTTCTAACAACAGAAATAGAGTGTACCAGTGTTATGTAGTGAATCTCAAGGCTTAATGATCTGAATGGCAAATCGAGCCAGGATGGGCCCACCCCGCCTAGAGGTGCTTTTGCCTGGGATTTTAATGRGAGGAAAGGATGTGCAGCCTGAGCCTGTGACTAGCGACAGCTAAACCAAAACACAAACAGGCATTGCCCAGGGCAGCTCTGTCCTTCTGAGGCTCCTTTCCGTGGCAGATCAGATGTGACACACGAGGCAGGGCACACACAGGCTCCCGGCAGGCAGCCCCGGCTTTGCAGCCACACAGGTTGCTGCAGCACACCCGGTGCCTCGGAGCTCGGCAGCGCTGCACCTCGCAGGCTGCAGGCACGGCCAACAAAAATGGGAGAGTTGAGCTTCATTGTAAAATAAAAACGGCCCTCAGTTCTCCGCAATGCCAATTCCCACCCCCACACACTGCTCCTTCCCCTCCCCCACCAGCAGTGACGCTCCAGACCGGGCACCAGCGTCACCAGCTCCTTAAAATGGGCAGAAGGGGAGCGGGAGCCACCTCGGGCACACAACTGAGGTTGCCCCTGCTGCTCTGCCTGCGTCCTCCTGTGCTGCACCAACGGGTATTCCCTTGTTTATGGGGGCCACCAGCACAAGCAGCTCAGAGGAGAAAAGAGCAAGCCCGCGGCTCGCTAATGCGGGGAGCAGCRTTAGTGTGCGCTCCCCTCCACCTTCCAGCCTGACAGCTAAAGAAATGAGGTTGTTCCTATGGCAACTGGCACATCAAAGAGGCCTCTGCAGCTTTGACTCAGCTCGGCTGGGGGAGAGGCAGAGGCCAGCTCAGCCCTGCAGACCCGCACCTCTGGGGCAGCTGGGGAGGSACGGCCCTGCCCCGTGCTCACAACGGCCCCTTGACCACATCTTGCCCTGGGGCAGGGGAGCTGCGTACAGAAACCAGTCGGCAGCGGGAGTCCTTCCGGGCTGCCCCGGCCCATCACCTGCATGAAGCACCCAAAGGCACCTTTGCTCCTAGCACAGTTCCCCTGGGGAGCGCCGCCAAGGAGCAGCAGGCCCAGGCTTCAGAGCCAGACAGGCGTTCGGGAAGGTAACACTTCTGCAGCTTGCTGCCAGACACACGTCTCACCGATGCCTCCAGAGTGAGAAGCTGCGACATACGACGTGGAGGTTAAGCAACACAGAACAAACCTTGTTTTCTGAATGCCACTACAAAACTGGCAGGGTTTCCCTACAAACCCCCAGTACAACACAGGCCTTTGGCAACCTGTGGGGCTATCTCAGGGTCACATCAACACATCTGCGCAGGAGTACTGCTCAGTACTGGCACTAACAGACAGACTGTGGGAGTTATCTGTAATAACGCCCTCACCTCTGAGGCTTGCTGCCTTACGTTTCCTAACAACTTCCAGGATATCTTTTGTCACAGGAGCTACCCCTAAGCCAAATGGCCTTGCCTTTCACCCAGCAAAGGAAGAGATGGGAAGGAAGCTTCAATGCTCACTTCTCGCTTCTAAGTCCTGCTGCATGCTGCAATCACAAAACAAGTAGCAGAAATATCTGCAGATTTGGAAGATGTTCCTGCTTACCACATCTTCAACGGAGCTCTGGTCCTCTCTGAGCTGATCCTCAGCCAGCAGGGAGAGCACCAGCCCCTTAATGCAGTGAACGTACAAGCTCATCCTGACTGGTTTGCACTGTCTGTCAGAATGGGCACTGCCCCGAGCGCCCAGTCGGTCCACCTGAAGGGCTGGGTCCCTCTCCCCGCTGCTGGGACAGCCTGTGGTCTCTGCCATGTCCCTGGGTAGACTCTCCTGGATGTCTGTGGCAGGCATCAAAATCCTGCTTTTGTGCTCTGGTTGTGCAATAGTGGTCGGATGATTCAAATCCCAGACATTACCACCAGYTTCATTACTGCTCTTTCCAGGGATACTATTTTGGCTGACAGTCTCTTGCTGGTCTTGTTCACTTGACTTCCTCCTGCATGGTTCTTGAACAGGAGAGCAAACAGAGGGACTGCCACTGGCTGCAGGACGTCTTTGGGAACTGTGCTGTTTAACAGCAATTTCCACAATGGATTCCCCCACACTCTGACTCTCCTGGACATAYGGGTTTGGAAAGAAAAAGCCTTCCAGGGATGGAGCTGCAGTCTGAGCATATTCGGCAGTTTGGAGTGTGGAAGTGCTTGGCAACTCTTCCAGGTGTGTCTCTGATGAGAAGGAAGCTCTTCTACTCAGCTCAGGTCTTTTGCTGCCCGGGCTGTTCCGTCCTGCAGTTGGGGAATTCTTTGTGCTGCCTTCTGGTTTGGGGAAGCCCTTCACAGCACCTGGGTTTGCAAGGCTGCCTGCCTGTGTCAAGTCTGCTGCTGCAGCTGTGCTCGAACCCTGCCCAAAGGACTCCTGTAGAGAGGCACTATTCAGGTCTTGGCATTYGGGAACCGCTGATGATTCTGAAACTACCTGAGAGCAGAGAGCATCCTTTTCTCCTCTAGGACTAGCTGAGGACATGGATGACCTAGGAGGACATGAAAAGTTGATTAGATTACTGATTAGCTCCTCTTTGGAGTTACTCATAACACTGCTAAAAAGCACAAGTATTTCAGCAAAGAATGGGTTGAGTTCTGACCCAGCTGAAAAGCCTGAGTGAAAAGATCCTCATGCATTGCAGTCCCCTGGAATGTTGCTCCCTATTTCACAAAGCACAAGGGTTTTAAACAGAACACAATGAACTGAGAAACAACAGAACACCACAGTTGGTCTTGAGAAAGAGTTTTGCTTTAGACTGCTTCACAACAGTAGATATCACAAATTTTGTCCATCTTAAAAGGCCTGAGGCAGCCTTAACAGCCAGGCAACAGAGTGTGAATTAGTGTCAGAGCAAGCAATTAACAACAGCTATTGAAGACACACTGCTRCATGTTACATCACTTGCTGCAAAGGCTTCTTCACGTCTCATTTTCATTTCCTACCTGGTCATCCACTCTACTGGAAAGTCTCGGAGCACCGAGACTTCATCTTCTGTTAGGAAAACCGTAATGAGACGAACTCCCTGCGGCAATGGAGAATCTGGAAGAGCAATGCAGGTCGGAGGAATTAAATTATCATGTCCCTGCATAACAAACAGAAGCCAAATTCCACCAGTGCAAAGGCGCCTGGGTGAAGAGAAGACACTCTCATTCTGTACCCTGGGTCACTCCGGGAACTGGTAAAATCTGACTGGACAGCGTTTTTCCACCCACTTAACATCCGACAGTTAAACTTTTCCTTAGTATTTTGTTGTTGTTGCTTTTTTCCTAAAAAATGTCAAGTGAAGATATGAGACTGAAAGCACCAGTCACCCATCCTCTTGGTGCCATCAGTGGCCAAGCAGACACAGGAGGAACTGGAGTTAAAACAGGTGTGCTGATAATCTGCAAACTCATGATTAAACCCCAAAGAACACATCCTTTTGCTTGAAGAAACTARCTGTGACTAACACAACACCCCCAGCACTCCCTGGCCAGAGGCAGCAAGGCCCTCAGCAATATATTTTCACATTCAGCAAGAGATTCAACACCAGCCCCAGAAACCCAGCTCACGCTCTCCCCGCAGAGAGAACTCAGCCCCAGAGAGCTGCCCATGCTCAGCTGCTGTGCTCTTGGCAATCAGCACTCTGCAGCTGGATGCTCACCAGGCCTCCGCTGCTCCTCACCTCCAGGCTCACTCTGAAAGAAAAGCCGAGAATCAGCTTTGCAGCGTGACTCAACACTTGCCATGAGCAGTGTCATGACAGCTTCTCCCACCTACACAGAGAACAACAGGAGCTCTACATGYGACTACAGGGACACCAGACCAAAGAGCAAATGCTGCGATCCCTTTAGCATGGTGCGTGATGATTTGTTCTCTATGCAGCCCTCAGATTCAAAGGGACTTCTCCCAATATAGCTCAATTCAAGGACAAATATCACAATCTGCCACTACTGTCTACTCGAGGCACAAAAGCTTAGGCTATTCTCCTCTCAGCCAGAGTCAAGACTTTTAGGGCTAGATCTTAACAGCTCTTTTTTTTTTTTGGTAGAAGATCTCAAATCATGTGAATACTTTTTTTTTAACATTTTTAGTGGAAATGAAAATGGATCYATTCTGTTTGTCACTTTTAGGTATTTGTTATGAACATTTATTACTAAATAATCAAAATCTGGGTAAGAAGCTAATTGAACATCACATAGAGAAGAATTTTTAATTCAGTAGTTGAAGTACTGGGGGAAAAAAGAGCACATTCCTAGTGCAGAGGTCTTGAAACCTTACTAAATCTGAGCTCACAAAATCTTATAGTGTCAGCAACAATATTTGTTCTTCTGGGCAACTGTGTGCGCAAGACGTATGTGCGGAGAGCTCCCTGCACGGTGTGTATCTGCATGCATGAATTAGCACCATACCTGGCCTGAAGATTCATCGCTCTGGAGGAGAACTTTGGCAGTGAGAGGAGGTGGCAGCTGGGTAGTCACAATCCTGAAAAAAATAAAAACACAGTCTTTCATGAGCACAGTACCGTTTTTTTCAAGCTCAGCTGTAGACTATCACCACTCGGGACAGGCCCAGGCAGCAGTACTGAGCAAGCTACAAGCACCCTAAGCAAAACGGGCTTGTTGCAGAGCCTCATTTCACAAGCAGATGATCTCCGGGGGAGTCCCTGTGGTGCCATCAGACCAATCTCTCAGATGGGTCCAGCACTCTGCCAGAGCTGAAAGGCCAAGCCCAGACACGGGGTGTAGCCAACACATCCCACCCAACAAGAACGTGACCTGAATGACCTTCCAGACTTCCGTTTTTGTTTTCTTTTCCTTAGGTCAATTCCAAYCCAAACTCAGGAAAGGCAGAGCTGCCTGTTGGTATTTAATTTTGCCCAATTTTGCCAAGTCAAGAAACCATTACCTAAGACATGTCAATCCACATAAGTAACCCTGTCACTCCTTGCGGAGCTGGGAGCAGTGGAGGTTTAGGAAGATCAGCACTCGTACTGCAACAGCAGCCCCTTGTACAGGGCTTACAAAGGAGATCTTGGGTCTTTTCATTTACATMCTGCTGAGCTCCATATTCTGTAGATTCTCTGAAAGACCCTAAGGAAGGGAAAGTTCAACTCAAGTGCAAAGCTCTTTGCAGTGTTTAGGTAATGTTCAGAGCCCCGCAAAGTTTGTTGACAGTTCGTGAAAAAAATTCTACTAGGCAGAACAGCAACAGAACAAGACACACACACACACACATCATCGATGAGCACCGGTACCCGACACGACCAAACCCTCCCAACAAGCAGGCAGGGTTAAGGATGCTCCAGYGACCTGTGCTTCGTGTCCTGCTTCCAAGTGGAAGATCCTTCTCTCCAAAATGCCCGGCCTACTTCTGTCAGACCAGAAAATATGCACACATCAGGACATCTCTCCAGTGCTGAGAGGGTTTTGCAGGCACTGTCTRTGTAACCTTTTAACAGTACCCAAAGGGAAGAGATGCTCGAGTGCTATTACCAAGAAATTCTCAGAATCTCCCATTTCTTGCCTTTCCAAGACACCTTTAAGGCTCTCCTTGCTGTGGTGCAATGCCACATCTGCAGCATCTTCAGCTGCCTATGATCTGTCTTTGTGTTGAACAAAGTCAACACTTCTTGTGGGAAATCCTGGCTCACTTTTCTACATCACTTCTGTCAGCACAGATAGTGGTCCTGGCCAACACATCAGCAAAAAATATAYACATACATGTACATACACCTAACCACAGGCACTAAATTTGCAAGACAGAAAAGAAAACACAAGAGGACRAAAAGAGTAATGTTCACACATTTTATCCTGATTTGCATTGGGCTTTTGCAGCAGCACTTTCTATTTCCCAGCATTTGGAAAGCCTTGCAGCTTAGAGACTTGCCACCCCCTTAAAAAGGGCAGAAGCACTTGCCAACACCAAAAGGGGCCTGGTTTTCATTTCACAATCCAAGGATAATCCCAACTCTGGAGAACCTAAAGTGAAATGTGAAAGGTGTCTAAAGGAGTAGAATACACCAGAACCGGGTCACTGCATTCTTAGCTCTGTTACTACTGATACAAACACCGGCACATCAGAGGTTCAGGAGCCAGCATTGCTGCTAAATACCTTTCAACCCTTCAAGAGAAGCAAAGTTTGTGCCTGAATAACTTGCTCATATGGACACTAAACTTACTTTTCTTGGTTACCTCCACCTAAAGGGCCTAGGTAGTCAGGTCTTTTTGTCCTACTGAAAGCCAGAGACAGTAGAATACCTACTAATATCTAAACCTTACATTTCTTCATACTTCAGTTTCTCCTGCTGAYGAACAGAGGTAACAGTTCACCCTCTTTGAAATACACCAGGAGACAAGGTCTATCTACACTGTCTGACTCACTAGTGTTCCCATCAGCTACGAACATCCCTGCCTGTACAGCGAGTGCCCTTGTCTGCTCCCTGGAGGTTCTCTGGGACCACAGCCCTCTGTGACCCTCTGTGTAATGCCTGTCACTTACAAGCCTTTGTAGAGAATGCAGCCTGCCAAGACATGGGGGGACCGCTGGCACGTTTGTAAGATGAGAGCTGCTTTCAGCAAGAGCAGGGGATCCACCTGGGTAGGGAGAAACATAAGTTAAGCCACAGAGTCCTTGGAAATACCCTAAGCAACAAATAAAAAAAAAAACCACTAGCCCTGAGGCAGGCCTAGACTTAGATGAAACACAGGACAAGCTTTTACCTTGGTTTTGTCCAGATTCCAAAGAGAATTGAAAATCTTGTGGAGGTCATTAGTGTTTTTTTGGATATGTTCGATATACTTGTCCCATTGCTTGCTCAACTCTTCTGGAGAAAATGCCTGGGGACAAGAAAAATCCATGTGGCTGTCATACCAGTCCCTAACACATTCGGGATGATGAGACACAATCAATCTGGGACATTAATTGTGAGTGGAAACTCATATACAGATAAAGAGAGAAAAAGGACACACAACAGACTGAATAATCTTCAAACTGAACATCTCAGGAACTCCTGTGCTATGGGACTGGCCAGCTGAAGAGTGGACCAGGAGAACTTCATCACCTGAGACTGAAGAGAGTAGCATAGAAGGGAGGCAGCAAATGACTGCAGTGCCTTAGTGCACCAGGAGGATGGGCCTGGTCCTGGTTTTTTGAAATGGGAGCTTGCTCCGACCCTTGTGAGTATGAAGATAGCGCAAGGCAACAAGTCAGCACGTGTTCCTGGRCAAAGCTTGGCCAACAGGGGTGGTGACAAGATCTCCTCCTAGTCTGAAGCATCACAGTGTTGATCCTTACTTACCGCGTAAGCGTGGTGCACAGGTCCATTGTAAAACCTGAAGAGGCTGATCAGCTGCTCCAGAAACCGCCTACAGCTGACATCAGGGAGCTCAACAGCACACCCCAGAACCTTTCATACAGAAACCAAGGAATGGAGAACGTTTACAGGCACAGCCCAGAGCCAGCAAGCGAGAACAATTTTTACTGCTTTCAGATTGAGTATTAAAACACAAACAAACAATTCTATGGCAGGCAAATGCCACCCACGTTCACAAACATGACAAAAAAGCAAATTCAAAAATACCCACAGAAATGCTTTATCACAAATAGGAAAAATAAATAATACTGAAAATCCAAAGTTTTAGATACACTCCCTTCCCACTGTTAGACACCTAGCTTAGTACTCTAGTGGCTAAGAGCATTTTCCTGAAACTAAGTATTCAAATTCATCTGTTATTAGAGACCAAGATGCTTCATTTAGCTTTTGAGTTGCCAGGAAGAAACAGAAGTACAAGAGCCTTCTGCTCCTGAGAACTAAGCGAGTCCAAACAGCAGAGCCAATGAAACAGGTCTGCTGGTTCTTAGCGCAGTTTCCAGGGGATGGTTTGGGGTATTTTTGTCAAGACTATGCTGCACATTGGTCTTTAAATGCTAACTGTTTATTAACGCCAATAAAGTCTGCAGCAGGGACCACCGAGGGTTAGAAGGGAAGAGCAGTCAGGCTACAAAACTGGAGACTGAGTCCTTATTTTAACCTTTGGTACATGGACTTGTTTCCAGTCATTGCCAAGAGCCCACAGACACATATATAGCTATGCAGATCTCAACTTTTTGTAGCCATTGCCAGGTATGTTATAAGAAAATATGTTTGATGGGGACACAAAAATGACACCAAGCTATTTTTCACAGAGCAGCTGAAGTGCCGCTACACACACTTGTACACTGTGGTAAACAAAATTTAAGTTACCTTGCAATGAAAAGTTGTGCATTGCAAGTTCACACCCTAGCTCTCCCCAGGTCTATCTGTGTGCAGGCCCATACCCTGGAAAAAAAAACCCTCTTAGTTTGGTAAAATGGTTGGGATTTCTCATTGCTTTAGCTCTTCCACCGCCTCCGGATCTCCTGAACTCACCCACAGATAGTCTCCATCCACTATAACTGCAAACTTGAGCTTTCTCAGCCGAATGAGCCTGGGAGGAACTCCAGAAATCTCAGTCATACAACGCACCACTCCTGCAATCTGTCCACACAGCAGCTCCTGCTGGTCGGGGAGAGTCTGTTGAAGACGACAGGGGAGAACCGTTTGGTTTTGTTTTAGGACTTGATATTTATCACTACTGTGCTCACTTAAAAAATGCTTGCAGAAACATTTCGTTTATAGATCAAATGCAGCAGCACAGGAAACCTGTGTGGAAAAAATAACTAGACTGCTTATTGCTCAGGCGGACAAGGGCCCAGAGCTCACTCRGGGCACTCCATCACTGCCGGGGGCTGTTTACAACACAGACTGGAGCTGGACACTGCTGGACGACTCCCCAGATGGGAATCCACAGGCGAGGGAGCGGCGCTACCAACCAGGGGGAAGTGCAACACCACCACGTCCAGCGTGGGAGCGCGGGGCACCCGTGGGCASCCCGCGTGCTGGGCGGCACTCCACCTTGCTCTGGCTGCACGAGTTTCCCTACAGCTTTTAAGAATACACACTTATCCCAGGCACAATCTGGAATCATCAAAGGAATTGTAAGTACAGGCAATACAGGCACTAAAATAAAAGCAGGAATTACCTGAGAAGGATAAAAATAACAAATACCAGCACTTGTGGGATCTCCCTCTTCCTTAACCTTTGAACCATCATAAAGGAAAAAGTAATTCCACCTATAAAAGCAAAACAAGGGCAGAAATGACCACCTTTGGAAACCACTACACTTCTTCCTCTKTCATTATTTCAACCAGAAAAACATTGTTCCTACATAGTTCCTACACAGCCGATTCCTTTCGGACATGAATAGAGCTTTAATAGGGTCCCATGCTAATAAACCTGGCTACTTTTGTGAGTTTAAACCAGACCCACTAATTCCACATGTGAAAAAAAGGAGAGGGGGTGTTAGGAAGCAGGGATTTGTAAGGTGTGCGCCCAYGCCGAGCACACAGAGGAACCGCGGTCACCCGCCTGCAGCGCCAACAGCCCCACGCCTGGGGCTTTTAACGGTTAGGCCCGAGCGCCAGTGGGGGCTCCGCCTGGGGCCCTCCTCGGCTTGGGGCCCCTGCACCAGCTTTGCAAGCAGGAGCCTTGCTGCAAAAACGGATGRAATCCGGCAAAAACAAACAAACCACAGCTCGAGGGGGGACTAAAGCGCACGGGCCGCTTCCCAGACACGAGGGGGGCCGGAGTTCGGCCGCTCGTTTCGGGGTTTGTCGGGGACGCTGCGGGTGGGGCCGGGCGCTGCTCACCACGGCGCGGGCCGCGGCGCCGCGGGGCTGCCCATGGAGCGCGCTCGGGGCCGGGCGGGCCCCGCTCCAAGGGCCTCCGATTGGCTCCGCGGCCCCGGCCGCTCCGACCCGCGGGCCCGCTCGGCTCCCGTCACGGCGCCACGCGACGGCA
>PTEX01000041.1:746606-767680 GCA_003342815.1 Eudromia elegans | reverse complement strand
GCGGCTGCGGGAGGCGCGGTGAGTGCCGCCCCCCCGGTGCGCGCTGCGCGCTGCCCCCCCGCTCACGGGCGCCCTTCCCCGCAGGGACGCGCTGCTGGGCTCCGGTTTCTGGGCGGCCTGCGCCGGTGAGTGGCGGCGGGAGCGGAGCGGACGGGACGGGACGCAGAGCGGGGCCGCCGGCCTCACGCTGCCGCCGTCCGCAGGRGCCGTGCGGGGCGCGCTGGGCGCCGAGCCGCCCGCGCGCTGCGTGGGCTACGGCCTGGGCCGGTTCTGCTCGTGCCCCGTGGCCCGGTGCCAGCTCGCGCTGCTGCTGCTGCTGCTGGACGAGCTCCGGGTAAGGACGCCCCGCCCCGCGGAGCCGGCCCGGCCCGGCCCGCCGTGACCCGGCCCGCCCCACAGGTGCCGGCCAGCCAGTGCTTCGTGTTCGACCCCGCGTTCTCGGAGCAGGAGCTGGCGCTGCTGGGGGAGCTGGGCCTGCGCCTGCTGCCCGAGAACGAGGTGAGCGCGGCCCCGTGTCCCCGGGAGGGCTGCGGAGCCCGGGGGCAGCGGCGGCCCCGGGGAGAGGCCAGGCGGGAGTCACGAGCGCGGCTCGCGGGCAGGAGGGGAAGCACCGCGTCGGGGAGGCTGCCACGCTCTTCTACATGATCCACTGCGGGAAGGCGCTCTACAACAACCTGCTCTGGAGCAACTGGGCCCTGGGAGCGCTCTCCAAAGTGGTCATCATCGGCAACAGCTTCCGCGGCATCGAGGACAGGTAGGAGCAGCGCCCAGGGGGGCCGGCGCGGCGCCCGGACCCGCTCCCCCTGCAGCCCGCGCTGAACGTGCTTTCTTCTCGGGGCCCTGACCCCGATTTTCATTCAGTCCTTGAGCTTTTGCTTAGTTTTTGCTCATGCTGAAGCAAACTCCCACTCTCTTTTCTGCCCCATACTCCTGTTGAGAAGGGAAGCTGTCTTAACGTCATGATCACGTGTCTAATGCTAGTTTACTTTTTTTTTTGTGGTAGGCTGTTGTCAAGAATCCTGGAGAGAGATTACTCCTACATAGCAAAGGTAAGAAGCATTGGCCTTATAAATACTAATGTTGTGCATTGACAAAACACCTATTGATGAGGAAAACAGCACAAGAATTATAATTAAAAAACCTATAGAAACTCTTTTCTTCACTGCTCTYGTATAGAGATGAACCTTTCTTACTCATCTTGCTATCTACATAACACCCTGCAAGCTTGAGGTTTGGTTACCTTAGTACCATTCTCATCTTCTCTGGATTTTACCATAACTTTCCAGAAATGCACCCTGCGTAACTGTTCTCTTCAACTACTTCTAGGTCTTAAAAGGGACAGAGGAAATTGCATTTCCAACTCACCCTCAGTATACAGACACCTTTAACGACACCTCCATCCACTGGTTCCCCTTGCAAAAACTCAAGGAACTCCCCAGTGAGGTTTGGGAGTTCGTGGAAGAGCCTACATACCAGGAATGTGAGGACCTGGAGATCATCAGGAAGGGGGACAGCGTTAACCCGCAGTGTCCCCCTGCGCTGGAGCCTTAGCCGTGCCCCGCGGCTGCTGCCTTGGCTTGCGGGGCTGCTCCCGCTCCCCCAGCAGCTCCCGCTCCCCCAGCAGCTCCACGCGCTGGGACTGGCGCTGGCCTCGGCGTCCGCAGCACCCGACAGTGGCTGTGCAGGATGTGCAACCGCTGCGCTGTGGCTCCTGCTCACTGGAAACGACAGCCAGCTCCTCGAAAGACTGTTCTAAACCACTCMTGCCACTTGGTGATCATCCTTTTGTACAGTGCAGTGCCTTTGTCTGTACTTCTTACAGGCTGAAGTAATAAAAAGGGGGTATTTATTTGTGAGGGATTTATAGTTCAAGGTGGTAATATGCAGGCTTCAAACACCTCATCTGAGGCTGAGCTAGAACATCTGCTGTCCAATGCTATTGAGAACAGCTCTTCTGCCRTGTTCTTCTGGGAAGAATTTGGCCTTTACCTTCTAGAAAGTGAGGGAAGGAAGAAAATGGAAAAAAATAAAATCTTTTTTAAAAAAAAATATTCTCTGCTACCATTCCTCACTACTGCATTTCCCACAGTTCATGTTCTGTGAATATACTGAAAAATCACCTCCCTTCCAGCTGCTCTTAGTGGCATGGCCAGCACTTGACCAGGGCCCCAGGTTAGGACAGCCTGACGGAGCCAGCAGCACAACGTGGCCTCTGTGTGTTTGCAGAGAAGGGCCACTGGGTGGGGGAGGTTACCAGGATAGGACTTTTCAGAGGCAGCAGGCAGAGGCGGTGAAATCTTCATCGCTGGAGACTGCCAAGGCTCAGCGTGACGAAGCCTTTGCTGACGTGGGGTTGGGGAGAGCCCTGCTTGGGCAGGAAGCGATGCCAGGGTCCCCTGAACCCTCCTTTGCCTGATGGGTGAGCAGACAACTGATGGATCCGTATCTGAGGTGGCGATTACGCTCGTGTCGGATGTGCTCCTTGGCACCAACCTCCATGTGCAGTTTGACCTGTTGGTACCATCTGGACAGCTTTAGGGAAAAAATCCTGGCAGACAGCTGGGCTTTCATCTATTTACAAATCTGTAGCTTCTTTAATAAAGACAATTACATTAAAACAAGATAACCTTCACAGTTCAAAGCAGGGCCCTTATTTAGCCATATCAATGAGACTCTGGAGAGAGGTGGGCACCCAAGTCTTTTCTCCCTGTACAAACACAACACCTCTGTCAATGTAAATCACAATCCGTCCAAACGTATATAGCTGTTTCCCCTCGTGCCGTTTTCCAATCACAGGCATGAAAACAATATTGTGTTCCTCTGCCTTTGTCTGAATGAGGTCCTTGAAGTTCATGGGCACGGAGCTGGCGGCCGCGCCGATGCCGCGCTGCGCCATGTTCTCGGCCTCCCGCCGCTCCTGCATGGCTTCGTACTGGAAGTCCTTGCGGCGCTCCGTGTGCGTGAGGTAGGCGATGTTCTCCCGAGCACCCGGCTGCATGTAGCCGCCTGTTTGGGAGGRAAAACGAGTGAAAATAAGGTCCCCAACCGTTCCCTGTGCAAAGTATACAAGCACGCTCCAGGCCAGGGCATAGGAAGCGTAAAATCCTGCAAAGCACATTCAGATTTGAATCCTCCCTTTCAGACATTCTTGCCTCTTTAGTTTTACAGTGTTAATGATGTGGACTCATTAAGTCAACCAGTGAACTGCAAGAACAACAGGATTTGATACAACCCCAGTTTGTTTCCGAGTTGCACAGCAGAGGACGAGCCGTACTGCTGCTTACGATGGGYGCATGTGAACAACAGAAAGAACAAAAAAGACTTCTTAAAGGCAAAACCTGACCTGAGGTCTCCACATACCACCTCTGAGTTACAAAAAGGGACTGTTACAGAAACAAATAGTGCAAGAGGAAGCAATTCATCAAAAAGCATTTCACTTTCTGTTCAACTTTGTGGCTGCCCTGAGGACCATGCCAGAAATTTTGTAACATGTGAACTCCCCTTTGAGCAATGCTTGCCTGAGATTGCATCCTTTTACTYCACAAAAACATCTAACACCTTAAAAAAAGATTACTTAAAGTCTATAAGTTAAGGAGAAAGACCAGTATCTCACCCAAAAGGAGTGGAAAAATAAAAGAACCCACAACTTCAGAACCTAACATTTTAAATGATGGTCTCTGGTGGTCTCTCAGTGACTGACATAAAATGTACTATGTTCAGACTACACAGAAAATCAGTTGCTTAATGGCAGARGCAACCAGTCCCCAGAAATCTGTTAAATCTGTTTCTGCTTCAGTAAAGTGCAGACAACTATTAACAACACTTTGCAGGTGCTASTTATGGACAGAACAAGATAAAAAGCATTTACGATTTTCCTGCTCATTGGAGCTGATGAAATGCTGATTAGCAAATCTATACATATATAGACAGATACACACACACATTGATTCACAGGAAACAACTGTTGCTTTAGAGGGAGAAGAGGAATCAACAAAAAAAGCCACCTACCAACACTAGAAGAGACAGCYCGGTTCATGATATCAAGAGCTTCATTAAATTTGTCTTTGATCGAGGGATGCGCCAACACTTGGTCTGAGAACATGGATTTCCAACCCAGGTACCACTTTGTGATCTCTTCGTAATTGGGGCTGTTACTAAGCCAAGAGCAGAGCACCTGCAAAACAGTATGAAAGATCAAATTCAACAGACCAGAAAAGGGGAAGAACTTCAGCGAGAAAGCCCTTATTATCATTTAGTGTGGCTACTAATGAGCTCTCAAGTACTGAGAAAAAGACTGTGASAGCCTTAGGAAGCAGTCTGAAATCTGATGGGTATAAAGCTATGAGTAGCAATTGTTACATTTTACAGAAAAAATCCAGTACTGGGGCAACAATTAAGGAGCAGAAGTCACTAAAAGACACTGCTGTGAACCAAGCCTATTAAAAGTTACTCAAGGTTGATTGTTTCTCACCTGCAGCCACTTAGGGAAGAAGTGCTTCTCCAGCAGCCCAACGAGGCTGGAGACAGAAATCATTCCCTCCCAGTCGATGACCCAGTAGAATGCATCCATGTGCTGCTGGTGGGGATTTATGATGAGCTCATTCAAACACATCCCTGGAAAAAGAGGGAGGGAAGTTAGAACAGAACTCAACTCACTGTACCTAGCAACACACATGATTTGAGGAGCAGTTGTATTCAACTTTACATAGAAAGACATACAAGATCTTGGAACTGTTTGGCCAATCCCTGCCTCCAAACAATATGCAGTTGCCGGAAATGGAAACAATTTGTTACCAGCACTGAGAAACTTAAAATATAACAGCTATCAGACATTMTTCTATTCTCATCTTAGTCGTGTTCTCAATCAACTTGCAGAAATAAGACAAAAATTACTGAGATCGTCAGAGTACTTCCCCTTTTCTAAAATGTCTGTCTTGAGAGAAAAAAAAAAGGGAAAAAGTATGATAATAGCAACAGAGATGCAAACTTGCTCTAACTAAGTAATAATATTTTTTGGAAAAACTACTGGCAACTTAGTTAATACGTATCTTTTCCAAGAGTAAAGGGGAAGCTGGCAACCAGCTGATTCAAGAAATTCAGCACTTCTTGGCTTGTCTCACCTAGCTTAGGCACGATGTTTTTGACCATGAAAGCCTCCCATGACCCTGGTGTGAACACATCTTTCCAGGGCTGGAGGATAAGCTTGGCYGAGGAGTCACTGGGATGCCACTTCTGCAGTGCGTTCGCCAGTTTGTTGCGGATGGGAGAATACAGAGGTTCTAATCGYGCCTGCATCAGGGGAAGCCAGGGGTGAATCCAAGAGTGGATTGGGACTGTGTCTGTCAAAGGATTCCAGCTTTCAACCTTGAGGCAAAATAGAAAAARGTCTATCCTTTAATCAATAACCTTTGTCAGATGTAGAAAGAAGCATAATGCAATGCACTGACTGCTAAACGTATTGTCAGACACAAGTGTGTAAGTTCTGGTTAACTTAGCTGAAATACTGTCTCAGGGCACAGCTTCATTGTAAAGCAGCTCCCTCACCTCTTTCTGTAGCTTGGGGAAGATGAGCTGATCCAGAATGTTATCCAGTATCCATACCGGAACAACATGCACCCAGCTGTCCAAAAAGTCCACCATTGATCCACAGTTCCTAGGTTGCCACTGTGTTACTATGTTTCTTACATATGGCATCCAGATTTCCCACATTAGTCTGGGAAAAAAAAGTAAAGTTAAGCTTAAAAGTATAGCCCCAGGCCTAAATAAACCAAATGTGTAATAGCTGTCAAAAAGCTGTTTTCTTTTATACAGCTGACAGCTGCATTTTAACTGACACAACAAGAGAATCATTTAGAAAGCACACGCTCATATCGCCAAGGAAGCAGCATTGSGAGAGGCTGAGCAAAGTACAGTTCATGTTATTTACCTGTGAAAAGCATCTGTTGAAAGATCCTGCCCACTGTGTGACAGCAGCTGATCATTCTCCAAAAGGCTCTTCCACTTGGCTATAATCTCTGTGCCATACGTACAGTCCTGGAAATGATACAAGGCAGGGACCTCTTTAATTTCTGTTGGTATCTAGAAAGAGCAGGCTGCTGGTGTGCTTGACGAGACCAGGCTTTCCCACCCAACTCATGTGCCACTCAAAAAGCAAGCCGGGCACTTGTGGCAGTTAGCAGTAATCTCACAGGAGGAAAATCCCACTTTATGGATTTAAAATAGTGCKCTCTCTACAAGTGTAGAGAGCCCAGACTCCTTCACTCATCACAGGCTAAATGGCACAAAGCACAGACAGCACATACATGACCACTTCAAAGACAGACCTTTTAGCTTTCGCCAACAAGTAATTGTATCTGGGTGGGTAGTGGTGGAGAGTAGATCAACCTTTTGGACACATTTATTTCTCTCTACCACAGACACTGGGAGTTTTCTCTGGAGCTTTTCTCTCCTCTGCCACTTAATCAACACTGACCAGAATGCAGGGCAAGAAGTGATGAGAGTCAATAAAGGCAATTCAGCTGTCAACTAAAAACCATGAAGATATCAAACACACACACACACACACACCTTGAGGGGATCCCAGTTCTTGAAGTAATCTTTCATGAGAGGATAAACTATTGCTACTGCCAAGTCCACCCTATCAGACATCCGGTACTCTTCGTAGTACTTGTCCTGGAGCGTCTCAAAAATCTTTGCACACTCATCCAGAGTCAGGGGATTTTCACAACTGGGCTGCATCCGTCTCTCACACTCTTCCACCATCTCCAGGACTTTGCTAAGATTGTTAATTGCCCTCTCTTCATGGGAAAGGACTTCAGACATCTTCTGTATCTCATGGGTCAGGTTGACAACCATGTCTCTCTCGTACTGCAGCTGCCGGTCGTTCTGGATGATCTCCTGCTCCGTGATGTCAATGAGGAGCTGCAAGTTGTGCTCCAGCTCAGGCAGGGCAAATCCCTGGGGTTTCGAGTCTTTGCCCAGCGGCTGCTGAGGGCTGTCATCTGGAATATTGTGCTTGTGGCTAATTTGACTGTAGCTGTAATAAACTTTCTGTTCACGGCCCGTCATATCTATAACCTTCCAACAAACAAGAACAAGCAAGTCTTAAAAAACCTAATTCAAGTTTAAATTGAAAAWCTGGATTTCTGAGATCTTCAAGTACCTTAATCATAATATGTACAGTTGGGCTTTCAGAAGTGGACACACATTTATGACAAATGTGAGACAATTAAACTTAACWCACAACGAAAGACTTCTGAGTTAATTTGCATTTTCCTGAGGCCAGAAGGTTGTTTGCAAGTGAGTGCCACAGCCCAGGTGCCACAATGAGTGTTAAATGATCTGGTGATAATTGAGGCCTTTGATTTTCATGAGGTTGTGGACAGCTCATTCACATAACCACCAAGATTACCAGCAGCTAGAAAGCACTCACAGTACTAACACAGACAAATCACCTTCCAAAGATGCCATCACTTCAGTTATTAGCCTTACCTTGACCTGAGACAGCTCCTTTTGAGGYGCTGAAAGCTGTTTGCTGATCCTACCCCTGGCTTTCAATTCTTCTACTGTCTTATAGTTATATTTGGGCTTTTTCTTCCCTCCATTAGGATCTTTCCTCCATTGACTGAGCTCTTTTTGAAATTCCTAGATAAAARAAGTAGTAGGAGGTTGCAGATTGCTTCTCTGTCATGACACAAATTGATCTATTTTCTTCCAGAAAAAGTAATAACAAAAAAGCATTTATTTTGACAGACTTCTAGCAAAACTACTGGACAAAAATGAGCCAGAAATTATAAAAAGAACATTATGTTAACATGGAAAATCAGTCCTGCATGAAGCAGTGTCTTTAGTGCCCTACATAAAGCTGACCTGAAAGGTTTTTCTGACACAGAGCTGATACTAGATCTAAAGTTCATAAAAAGCAACAGAACAACAAGAAGGGATACACCAGGAATCATACACACCTCTTCAGCCTCTTCTTCCGAGTCAACAACAGGGAAGTCTTGCAGAGACTGAGTGGTTCTTTCAGAGCCGTACGCCCCCACAGCTCCTTTGCCTTTTCTTTGCTTGGCCTCAATTGGATTGATAATCCCTGCACAGGACAGGAGTTAGAGCAGAAAGGTTATGGTTTAGTTACTGAGAAAGCACTGAAGGTGCTATTCCTACAGTACCTTTAGCAAGCTCTCAGATAGCAAGCCATCTGGCTTCCCATTTCYCTTATTACACTACAGTGTCTATTACAAATATATATATATTTTTAGTGGCTATAAAAATATTTAATTTGTGCACAGAATGACAAAATGCAGAGAACAATAACATCTCCTTTCCTTCAATTCTGAGCTGACCACTCCTGAAATTATATTTCCCTCCTTCTTCATATACAAAATAATGAAAATAGTGAAATAGCCTACGGTAAGTTAAATTCAATTGGATTTTATCATAAGGATTCACATCATTTGCAATAAGTGCATGAGGCTTCAGACCATCTCAGGACTACGGATCCTTATTGGATCCAACCTCTGGTCTGAACTCCGAGCTAATACACCACAGACACACAAGCAGAGTACCTTGCGCGTTCTTCCCAAGGCCTCTTCCAGGGACGTAACCCATCTTCTGGAGAAGCTTCTGTCCAATTCCCTTCGTGTGTCTCTCCCAGCTTCCAAAATCCGTGAAAGACTTGGTTCCCCCWACAAAGCCTTTCTGACTGGGCTTGAAGTTACCACCCTTTTTTAAAAAAACAGCAAACTTTGTAAGGCAACACAACAACCAAGTTTCCATGCATCAGTTCAAATCGAAGCCAATTTCCTGAAAAGTCTCAGGGCCACAGGGCRTTGCTGTTTCTCTAGCTCACGACGGCAAAGAGCACCACTTCCATGCCCATTCTGCCCAGCCTGTCACTTAACAACTTTCCAGATAAGGTGCCAGTTATGAGGCTTTATCAGTGACTACAAGTGCAACGGCTACTGATCCCTTCTGTGCTTCATAGAGCACAAGTGCCTAAGCAGTAATCATCTTGTTCTGCAGAAAGAAATCAAATGTGGAACTTTAATAATGGAAAGAAAGGAAATAAAGCAGGAGTTTCTTTCACTTTTAACCTCAGGTGATCAAAATGAATGAGATTAGAACAGAAGGGCTCCCAAAGGAGCAATATTCCCTTGGATACAGAACTATGCAAGCATAGCTATTAAAATACAGAAAACACTTCCCTTAACGGCACCCAGGGCCACTTCTCTGCTTTACGTTCACTTCTCCCTTTCTCATATATCCTACTGTTCCCTCAAGAGCTTTGCTACTGTTATAATTTACACCTCATAAACGCCCAAAACGTAATTAAAAGAACATCACCGGCTTACTCACTGTTTTTAACTTCTTGGGCACAAACTCTTTGGGGGCCTCCTCCTGCTTCGCGGGCTTCTCGTCTTCGTCGGAGTCTTCCTCCGACATCTCCTCGCCTGCCGACTTCTTGAGCCCGGCGCTGACGAAGTTCACGGGGGCCGAGTAGTCCCTGGAGCTGCGGGCACAGGACACGCGCATGGGCGCGCGCCGCACGCACGCGCGGCCACGCGGACGGCCGCGCACAGGGCTGCACGCGCGGCCACGCAGCGCCCGCGCACCGCTTGCCGCCGAAGCTGGGCCGCTCGTCGTCCGAGTCGCGCTCGGCCCACACGCCGTAGGTGGCCTCCTCCTTGCTCTGCCGGTGGCGCTGCCGGTGCGGGTTGAACTCGTTCTGCAGGTCCCACTCGGACACCTCGAAGCTCTCCATCTCCACGCCGTCCTCGCCCTCCGCCCCGTACAGGTGCGACATAGACATGGCGGCGGCGCCGCGAGGCCTCCCCCCTCCCCGCCCGGCSCGCTCCGCTCCCGCCGCGGCGACACGGCCCCAACGCCACTGCGCGCCGCCCGGAAACCAACCCGCCCCTTCCGGGCCTGCGGCGGAAACCGCGCCCCCACCATAGAGGCGGCGGCAGGGCGGGGCCAGGCCGGCCGCCGTGCCGCAGCAGCCCCTTCTCTATGGTCTGGAGGACCGACCGGRCCTAGCCCGCACCGGGACGCGGATCCCTCCCTTCCCGCCCGCCCCCAGCACGGAACCGGCCGGGCCCGTCCGGACCGCGGCCGCCGCAGGCCCTGCCGGACCCGGCAGCAGGACGAGGCCCGGCCCAGGCGGGAGGACCCCCCTTAAAGCGCTGCCGTCGGCACACAGGAGCCAGGCTCAAAGCCGGGGCGCTCATATATTAATTCTTAAATAGATTCTGTAAATTACACGCGACCGGGCAGGGATTGTACAAGAAACACGCGAGGGGGCCACGCCAGCCCCCGGCGCGGGTTGGGAACAGCCTCACAAGACACAGGGAGAGAGCCCGAAACGTCCTCGCGCGAGCGGCAGGGATTCCTGCCATGGCACTGGGAAAAGGTCCGGGCGGCACGAGGGGTCCACAGACGTTCCTCACCACGGAGCATTCGGGAAGGCGAGCACGGGGGCCTGAGGTGTAAAACGTTCGGCCTTTGCAAATAAATGCAAATACATTCGTGGTGGAGCAGTCGTTTTGGCAACGGTATGAGCAAGCAATATGCTTGGAGAACAGATTTCCGCTGGTGCAGCTGCAAACGCTTCCTTGTCGGACAACAGACGGCCCGGCGCAGCTTCCTGCAAGGCACAAACACGCAGCYTGAGGAGGAGCACACGGCCGGACCCGGCAGCGCGAAAACGCGGCTGACGGCTGCAAACCACGGCCACGCTGGAAAGGAAAGTGACCAGTACCAACGTCCCAGCTCCAGCATGCTGCCGTGCACCACCCATCCTTACCCGAGGCTTCAGCTTTAGCACCAGATACTRCTTTTAAACAGAAAGCAAGCTTTAAAGTTTCATTTTTAGAAATATTTTTTAAATGGTTTAGCAGAGATGCTACCTGAAGAGAGAAACATAAAACCACCCAGGACACCAGCAGTGGTTTCTGGAGCAGAAATCAAGGCTTGCAGTCTGGTTTTCCCAAGCACGCAGGCAGCACGTGCGAGTGCTTCATCACCCCCTCCCGAGGCTGGGGCAGATCCCAGGAGGCTCCCGCGGGAGCCGCTCTGCACCCTGCCCCTCTCCACCCTCCGTCTCGGTCTCCCAGCAGGGAGGCCCCGCAATAACTCTCCCAAACGCCTGGTTTTGCTGAAGCAAGCCTGCTTTTAGAGCTCACACAAACGTCTTCTCACACAGAGCTCACAGTGCAGCACYGCAGACCTCAAGCAATTGTGAAGGATCATTCACGTAAGGAGCGTGCCTGCAGCAGCCCCAATAATCAACAGAAGTTTCACAAGCAAGACACTAACTCTGGAGCCAGGCAGGCAGGTTTGCACAAGTCCCAAATTAAGATGCAAGGACTTACCTGGAAATCATTATTTTTTCAGTGAGAGGATGATGTATTCTGAGTCACCTGGAACCACCAAGAAGAGAGAAGGATCAGTCTTCCATTACCACATTCTCCTCGGAACATCCCCGTGTGCAAAGCAGGAAAGGGAGCCGTTCAGGGCAGAGGGAATGTGGCAGCTTTGGAGAAGGGGCAGGCGGGAGGCTCCGCCGGGAGCCCGCAGCCCTTCCCGGCCTCCAGCCTCCGCAGCTCTGGGGCCTGAACCGCAYGCGCTTCGCCAGCAGCCCCGTTTCCTCACGTCGGGTTTTGCATCCCCCCTCGGGACGCTCGCACAACCCAGACCAACCGCGCTGCTTTCTTTAAAAGTCCACGTACTGAACAGGTAAAACCCGGGACCTCTCAAGCAGCGCACACTCAACGCCAGCCTACTGCAGCTCCTGCTCACACGGGCAGCACTTCCTGGAGAAGTGAGAAAACTTACTCTGGGGAGTGTTATTTGCAATGGCTSTTGGATTGCCCTGCTTTATAAAAGAGGCTTATCAACTGTTTTCAAACATGGTACATAAGGAGCCAGTCTCATACGTTCAACATTTGAAAAGAGTCACACAAGTTCAAGAACCAGAAGCAGTATTTATAATTTCTAAATTAGATAAGCTATGCCCTCCCTAAACAGGAGGCGGCCCAGGACGGTGAAAGCCTTGAGCAAAGGGACAGCCAGCAAGGTGGGAAGGGCTTAAAGCAACAGAAGAAAGAGCGTGAGTCCCATGAGTGAACACAGAGCTCCACAGCAAGAAACTGTAGGCAAGAGCAGGCCAGGRGAGGTGATGGACACGGACAAGCAGGCTCTGAGCAACACAAGATACCATCAGGATGTTGTGGAACAGGATACGATATTAAAAATAAGGATGTGGAGGAAGGGAGTGGTGCATAGCACAGGGGAAGGGACACGGGACGGGCTGCTGAAGAGAGCGGGGACGGAGCTTTCCCTGTGGGACGGCTGCCAGGACTGCATCTGCCCATGGAGGGGAGCAAGGGACCTGCAAAAAAAGCCCCAGGAAGTGGCATGACTCTTACCTGAAGATGACCTTTCAAATTGGCTGGTGTTTTGTAATCCCCCTTCAAAACCTATGGAAAAGCCAAATGAGAGTGACCCCTTCTTGACCAGTGCTGCAGGAATATCAGTATGTCCCCTCACTGCCTGCAAGGATTGTCCCAGCATATCTGAATCAGCAGAGACTCCCTGATGGGCATTTGCTCTGCATCACACTGGTGCTGGTGAAATAGCTGGAGGTTTCCTCTGTAATGACTTTTTAAGCAAAGACAGGAGTGCAGGGGCAAAAGCAGGTTCTCCGGACCCCTCCTTAGCGTGCAAAAGGGCAGTATTTAGGCCTTTAGCATCACACTAGTTCTCCAAGTTTGTGCCAAGAAATACTGGAGAGAGGACAGCAGAGACTCCACAAGTCCCTTGATCCCCTGGGAGAAGATGTTCTTCCAAACCTCGTGTCCTTAAAGAGCTCTCGGCACGCACACAGAGCGAGAAGGAAGGGTCAGAGAGCAGAGCACCCGGAGCACAACCTGCAGGGAAGCTGTGCCAGGATCTGCCACAGTGCAGGGGGGCCGGCCCAGCCCTGGGGCCCTCCATGCCCAGCRGTGCCACGGGGGACATCTGGTCCAAGACACTGTCACGGGGTGTGTGAGGCCGGGTGGCTGCCGAGGCCCAGCCGGGCAGCCTCAAAGCGTGAGAAAAATTCCCCCTAAAACACGTCAGTGTTCCAAGACAAATCCTCCTGCTCTGTGCCCAGGCGCACGCGAAGCCTCCACGCGCTCGCAGTCCCCTGGGACCGTGGGGGCGGCTGGAGAGCTGCACRCGGAGCCGCCGTGACCTCACCCCTTCTCGTGTGGCCAGGCTGGAGTGTCCAGCGCGGACAGCTTTGCAGGGAGATAACCCAGCGCAGCAACCACGGCCGCTGCCGACAGCCGGGCTGCATCGGGGGGACGGGCCAGCGCCTGCCACAAGAGCAGGAACGGACYCCGCCACGAGCCAGAGGGAACACGCCGGGCCTGAGCCGCCCTGCACTCCAGCTCCTGCACTTATCTCTGGTTTAAGGTAACCTCAGCGTAACTGTGTGTGTCACGCACTGCCTCCCCAAAGAGGGCTTCRGTGTTGCCCGGGCTCCCTGGGGATTCAATCCGGCACGGGGGCAGTCTGCCCCAGCACCAACCCAGCCTCCCCGTCAGAGCCGCGCTCACCCTGTGCGTGTTGTTGACCACCAGCGGGTCCGGGTTGCCGTAGTTGGGCGGGTTGGCGTACGGGTCGTAGCCGAGCCGGGCGAGCATGGGTGCTATGTGGGCCATGTCTTGCAGAACATCCCCCGGGATGTGGCCGATCCATTTGGATAGCGCCTCCAGGTTCACAGGCTTGATGACCTGGTCTGTTGATCTTTCTATCCTGGATAAAAAACATAAAATAAAAACAAGTCACTAGAGCTGCTGTCAGCTGGATTTCACACGTGTGTCACGCTCACACAGAAAAACCTTCAGCCCGGTTAACAACCTGCAGGGTGCCCACACGTGGATCGAATGCTGCTGCATCCACAGAATCCCAGAATGGCTGAGCTTGGAAGGGATCTCCAGAGATCATCCAGTCCAACCCCCCTGCTCCAGCAGGGACACCTGCAGCACATGGCACAGGGTGGCATCCAGGCCAGTTTGGAAGATCTCCAGAGAAAGAGACTCCACAACCTCTCTGGGCAGCCTGTTCCAGGGCTCTGTCACCCTCACAGGAAGAGTTCTAGYTCACACRGAGATGGAACTGCCTGGGGTTCAGTCTGTACCCATTACCCCTTGTCCTGTCACTGGCCACCACTGAGAAGTCCACGCAAGGACCAAGGCAGCGCCCGGCAGCAGAGCCCGAGCCGAGGCCGGCAGCGCTGCAGGGGGCAGCTCCCCGGGGACAGCGGGAGCCGACTGCCCCGCAGCCCCCGCCCGGGAGGCGCGCGCCGAGCACGCCCCTGCGCGGCCCCGCAGGAAGAGCAGCGCCAGCACGTCCCCTCGGCCCGCAGCCAGCGAGGAACGCGGGCCAGCGCCGCTCCACGCGGCACCGAGCAACGCGCGCTCAACTGGGAGCTCAGACTTCAGCTTCCAGCTAGAAAAATAACGCAGCATGAAGCGACCAGGAGAAGCCGAGTGCAGCAAGTGCCTCCTGCAGCCCAAGAGGAGGCAGAGGGAAAGCTTGGGAGCAGTGGTGCATGTTGCCACAGGAAGAGGTATTTCCTTTATACTGCAATATGAGCACCTAATGTGGCAAGAATTAGTGCTAACAAAATGATTCATTAACAGCAGAACTGCAATCCTCTGAGCAGATATCTGAGGACAGGTGGAGAAAAAGAGCGATTAAAAAGCTCCAGTTTCTGAGCAAGCAGTTCTTTTCAAATTAGACACCAAAATTGTTTCCACACTGTCAACAGCAGATGAATAAAAYACTGTCACCTGCTTTTGTAATCCTTGCCTAACAAGCTGTTCTGTTGGGTACAACATATTGCTAATATTCAAGCTGTGTTTTACTAAGAAACCAAAGCCATTGCAACAAATCTGGATGCGCTACCCTGAAAACCAAGCCCAACATKAGCAACAAATCCTTGCCTCCTAGTTTTGGCCGTGGCCCGCTTTGCCTAATGGAAATATTCTTTGGAAAGCAGCACCACTCACTTGGACAGAGACACTCCCCCGGGCTTGCCGATGAGCTCCTCGTGGTGCAGCACGGCGTCGCTCCAGGCGATGTCGAGGAACTTCATGATGGCGTGCATGGACTGCTCGGGGTGCAGCACCAGCTGCTCGTAGTACACGGGCAGGCAGCGGGAGCGCCCGACCTCCAGGCACTGCGAATACATCACCTCGATGGCTTTGTTCCACTTGGTGAGGCAGTCTCGGTAGCTGTTCAGGTCGAAGCCTGCGATCGTCACCTTCCTCGTGATCATCGAGTGGACAGATGCCCGGCCGTCTCGGACCATGAGGAGGAATTTGGAGTTGGGAAACAGTCTGGACAGGTAGACGGAGGACTTCAGGGTGAAAGGGTCCTTGTTACACAGATAGCGGGCGGGCTCGCCGTGCTTGGCGATGACTTCCAGTATAAAGGCCTGCATAGCAGCGTCCAGGACTTGGTCCGTCACGCCGGCCTCGTCCAGGCGCATCTTCTCCCGGCCCGACTTGGACCAGGCCTGGCGCATGGCCAGCACGCGGGGGATGATGCGGGTCTCCTCGCCGCAGCGCACCTCGGGGTGTGCATCGAGCATGGCCCTCATGAGCGTCGTGCCGCTGCGCGGGACCCCGCCGACGAAGATCAGCGGCATCTCCTTGCTGTAGCGGTACTCCACGTGGTTGGCGTCCATCATGACCAGCTCCTCGTTCTCGGGCCTCATGCGCCGGTGCCGCCGCTCGCTCAGGACCTGCTGGCACTCCAGGACCTGCTGCCCGAGGTGCAGCGTGACCGTGAGGGCGAGCACCGAGCCGAGCGCCAGCAGCAGCCGCCGCACGGTGACCCGCATCGTGCTCCCGCGTGGGCGGCACCGACGCGCTTCAGCTGCGGGCCCGCGAGCGCTCGCTCCCTCGTGCGCCTGCAGGAGAAGCAGAGCCGTGAGGGCAGCGGCGGCAGCCCCGGCGCCCAGCCCCGCTCCCCGCGCTCCTCCCGGGAGCCTCCGGCACCCAGCCCCGCTCCCCGCGCTCCTCCCGGGAGCCTCCGGCGCCCAGCCCCGCTCCCCGCGCTCCTCCCGGGAGCCTCCAGCGCCCAGCCCCGCTCCCCGCGCTCCTCCCAGGACGCAGGCACCAGCCCAGGCTTTCACCATCTCTCCTGCTTATCAGCAGCTTGCAGCTCAGTTGCCTTCTACCCACAAGGTAATTAGGGCCTCCCTGAGCACACCCTGCGAGATTAGTTCTCCACTGTTTGTGCTCCCAGAATCACAGGGTTTCACCTGGAGCAGAGCTCCATAGAACTTTGGGAGAGGAGGGGCACACACGCAGCCAGGCAAGTCGTTTCCCTAATGCATGCTCTGGCTTTGCCCTCATCCAGTCACTCCTTTGGATCACGCATGTATTAAACTAGGAGAAAACTACCCCAGCTTTACCTCCTCTGCACCAGGAACAAATGGTTCAAGGGTTGGTTGTGTCCCAGCTGAGCCCCAGACACCCCTCAGCCTCCCGCCCGCGGCCCTGCTCAGCGGCAGCCACCTGCCTCCTTTCTGCCTTTGCTTCACTCTTACATATGTTGCTGGGGAGGAAAGCGGGGAGGAGGAGCTGAAGGGGAAAAAAAAGCAGCATTTCATGCAAATGTCTAAGGTCCAAGCCAGGAGAAGCAACCACCAGTTTGGATGAAACAGGCTGTTTGTGAAACTAAACCCATCTGAAGAGTTAGAAAAACAACAAATGCAGCCAATGCAAAGTCCCCTCCTCCGAGAGACCGACCTTGCACAGAGCTCCCTGGAGGCCTCATCTGGCATTAAGATGGGCTGTCCCAAGCTCCCTCCACAAGCTTCCCGGCCTGCCAAGGCTCCCTGGAAGGCTGGCACAGGGCCGTGCCCTCCCCCTTGCTCATGGCACTTGGAGCACAGGTTTTGCAATCCTCCCCTTGGGTCACCAAGGGATTTGGAGTCCTTTGTGATTATGTGGCTGGGACGGGAGCTGAATGCGAGCAGCAGGAACTGGATGTCCAYGCGCTTCATTTCACGGGCAATCAAAGAACTGCTCCAGAAAGGCAGTTTCTGCTCCAAACTCTCTTGCTGAAAGGCCACATTCAGCAAAAAGCCCTTGGAACCCGTTAGCAACAGCCGCGGCTCCCCAGGCCGAGCAGCCCTCCGTGTCCCGGCCTGACGGGCGGCCCGGAGCCGCGGGAGCTCCACTCCGCTCCCGCACCAGCTCCTCCTTCCCCTTGGAGCAAGGGGCCGTTTCCACCGCGGGGTCCCCTCGGTTGACGCAGTTCTGCCCACGGAGCCGCATCACCGCGGGCGGCACCRCCAGGCAGCACAGCCAGTGAATCTGCCTCCACGGGGTTGAGCAACACGTACGTCTTGGCCAAGCGCCTCACCGTGGTGAAACAGCCTCACACGCACGCCCCCGCGCTGCCTGAACGTCAAGCGCMAGGGGTTTGATGGGATCATCAATCACTTGGAGCAAGAGGCAGCTCCTGGCACTGCGGAGCCCTGCGTGCGGAGCCGTTGGAGCAAGAGCCGCTCCCCTGCGCGCTGCCGCCCCGGCCGCGCGGGCACGTGCGCAGAGCTCGGGACGCGCGGCCCCGGGCAGGCAGCTCGCGGGGGAGCGCTGCGTGTCAGGAGGAGGCTGCAACGCAGGGGCACTCGCACCGATCTCTGCCAGGAGCCTCACGGGAGCGCTGCCCGCAGCGACTCTGCTCGCAGCTCGCTGCRCCCGGCGAAACGGGGCTCCGAAGGGGAAGCTGCTCGTTTGGGTGTGMAAGCGGAGCGCTGCTGCGAGCGGGAGCGCGACGGTGCCGCCCCTGGCTCCGGGCAAGCCTGGCAGGACGAGGCGTGCAGAGGAGGGCAGCGCTCTGAGCTCCCGTGTCTGCAGGGCCGCGGAGATCACTGCGGGGCCGGGGGCTACTTGCACTGTCCGGGCAGCCACCGGCAGAAGCACCTCAAATATGGGGAAGTCGTTCAGCTGAGCGCAGCCAGCCCGGGGCAGCAGGAACCCGAAACGCAGGTGCCGACGGCTACAGCAGGGAGCAGCTTCTCCCTCGCTGTGCGATTCGCACGGTCCCGCTTCCCCCRTGGGCACGGGGAGCCCAGCCCTGCTTGCCGCGGGGCAGCAGAGGGCTCCGGAAGGCCGGCACTGCTCCCCATGCAGCCAGGCCAGCGACGCAGACACCCGCGAGCTGCTCGACCAAGTTCTGCCGAGCGACTGCGAGCAGCTTCAGCTTATTTTTTATCAGCTCCACTAAGAATTTTCCAAAATTTATAGGTCTTATTAGTCTAGGAGAGAACATGGATAAGTAATTTCCTCTACARCACTTATTTTAATGTAAAATACTATGGCAAAATCATGCGGAGTAACTTGCTGATTAGAAACCATGTTCTAGCCCTTCAGGTGTGCGGAGTGACTCCAGGAGTTTTCTGCTCAAGTAATAATTAGGGAGCTTGGTGGCTTTTCTTGCATGCAGCTCCATGCCCTCCAAAGYAGTTGGCGCCAGGCCCTGGGGGCAACAGGGAGGACCCGGCTGAAGCRGCTCGTGGAGGCAGCGAGCCCTGAGCAGCGACCAGGGCCCCGTGACAACAGGAACCATGGCCTGGGCTGGAAACAGAGCCCAGCGAGGGGGGACGTGAGCAGGAGGGGAGCGGAAAGCGGCAGCAAACGGGGCCCTTGAGGCGCTGTGCCCGGAGCCCTCCCCGTGCTGCACGCCCGGCACGCATCAGCGTCAGCAAATGGTGAAWGCACCGAGGTATCGATTGAGCATCACAGAGGCACGGAGAGATGCACAAAATACCGAGGGGCCCCGGGCACTTACCCCGCGCATGGAAGCTCATCCTGCCGCTGGCCGAGCTGCGCGCCAAAACCGGGCGGCCACCGAGCACCTGATGGGCGAGAGAGCGCAGGGTTGGTCACGCGGCTCCGTGTCCACAGCGCCGTCACACGCGGCCCATCCTGTCCCCGCTCCCGCGCCGATGGGCTCTGCAGCCGCGCAGGACGTCACCTCCTGTCCCACCCGCGGCCCCAAGCGTCACCCGGCTCCTCGGGCAGCTCCCCCCGCGCCCCTGACAGACCCCATTGCTCCCCGCAGCGCCCGATGAGGCTCCGGGGCTGCGGCTCCGCGGCGCTCCCACGGCGCACGGCCGGCGCTCGCAGCGGCGCTCCGGAAGCCGCTCCGCTCTCGCCCTTGCACACAGCGCGCGCTTGCAGACTTCCTTCCTGATGGGCCCCGGAGCGCGACGCGCTGCAGCACCGGGACCAAGGGGCAGCGCGCCCGCGGGGCCCCCCGGCCCAGAGACACCTCCCGTCCTCAGCGGTCACCTCGCGCTTCCACCCGCCCCGCAGAGCGGGGGACACGGCCGCGGCCTCCAGCCCGCGCTGCCTCCCGCTGCCAGCGCAGGAGCCACCGCCAGCCCCGGCCTCCTGCAGACCAGCTCCGCAGGCTGATTTTTCAAGCAGGGAAGTGTCATGCCCAAACAGCAGAGGAGTCACAGAAGTTTAACATGATAAAAAAAGAAAAAAAAAAAAGTGTTTTTCTTAATTCGTTGCCCCAAACGGTTGTTGTTAACTGCAGCTTTCCCCAAGGGCCCAGGGGCAGCACTGGAAGCACCAGCTCACACCACGGTGCTGAATGGGACGACGGGGAGCTGCAAACCTGGAGCGTGGGCGGCCGTTGCGGCGGGCGAGGGACGTGTGACCGCGCACCGGGGTGACACCGCGTCCCGGCCCGGGACATCCCTGCGTGCGGGACCGGCCTGCGGGAGGGGGCAGCGGCCAGGCCGGGGGGACTCCCAGGCCACGTAATGGACACGGCAGCAGCAGAGCAGGTTGGGGTTATTGGAGCTGAAGATGCACCGCAGGATACGAGCCCGGGGAGAGGAGAGGAACTGGAGCCAATCTCTGCAGAAATGCAACTCGTGGACCAAGCGGGTGCTGCAGACGCCTCGGGGCAGCACCCAGCCTGTGTCTGCACCGCAGCATCACCCCCGGCCCGCTGCGGAGCSCCCTCCCATGCCTGCGGAACAGCCAAACACCGCAGCGATGGGAGCCTGCACAGGGCGTTCCTCGCCCGGCGCGCCCCAGCGGCACTGCAGGGTGTCCAGCAAGGACCCGCGGGCGCTTCACGGCACAAACGGGCTGCCTCGTCGGGGCCTCGTCGCTGTTAGTGTTGTGTTATCCTGCTCCGCGCCCCCAGCACGGGACACCCCAGCAGCTCTCGGCACCTTCCGCCCTTCCCCTCCCGCCTGGAGCTTTTGGCCGCTCAGCGGCACAAACGGCAGTGCCCGTCCTGGGCAGCGCCGGGGGCCGCGCGGCCCTTCCAGGTTCCTCCAGGAACGGAGCCGGCTCGAGGGGCGCGACGCCACCCGAGGCCCCRCGCTGCGAGGGCGCGCCCGGGGCCTCCGCTCCCGCAACCCCAAGGAAGGGGCGGTAAAGGAGGCAGAGCAGAGCAGCGCCCACAGCTCCTGCTGCTCGGCGCCGGCCACATCACAGAACGCACAGAAAACACCAGCACCTTCAAACAACAAAACATCCCGCCAAYGGGCACGGCCAAGCGCGCCCCGCGGCTCCGCTCCTGCTCGCGGGCGGGAYGCTGTTGCTGCAAGAGAAACCCCAAACCTCAAGTTTGTTTAAAAAATAAAGAAAAATATCTGCATTTCCCAGCAAAGCAGCCCGGGCGCCCGCAGGCGAGGGGAGGGCGGCCGAGCGCGACGCCCGCGCGCTGCCCACAGCCCGGCCTGGGGAAATCAAGGAAAGAGCGGGAAGGGGCCGAGAGAGGGGCTGYGCGGGGAGGGTCTGCAGCCGCTGCGGACGGTGCCCGGGAGGTCTGAGGTCTGCGACGGGACCCAGCGCGCAGGGCCGGGGGTAGAGCCGGTGCTGGAGGCTGCAGCGGAGCCGCGGGCAGACGGTGCCGCTCGCCCGGCGCGGCGGGGACCCTGCGGGCGGCAAAGCGCTGCAGGCCCCGGGTGCGAGGAGGGACGGGGCCGAGCGCACAGGGGAGGCGGCAGCGGCCCAGGGAAGGGCCCGGCCGTC
>PTEX01000041.1:723635-745226 GCA_003342815.1 Eudromia elegans | reverse complement strand
GTCCCCATCCCCGTGCCCGTCCCCGCG
Organism: Eudromia elegans; assembly: GCA_003342815.1. NCBI lineage: Eukaryota > Metazoa > Chordata > Aves > Tinamiformes > Tinamidae > Eudromia > Eudromia elegans. Next base: position 745,199 of record PTEX01000041.1, on the reverse strand, counting down.
CCGCACGCCCGGCTGCTCCGCTCTTCCATAGCTTTTAATTCGCAAACCCTGCCAGTACACGGGGCTGTGCAGAGGGCAGCGCCGGGGCCGCCGCCGCTCAGTCGGAGGGCGCCTCGGGGGTGACGAAGGCGCCTCGCTGCTCCCACTGCATGTCCCTGATGCGCCGCAGGGACTGGATCTGGGGCTGGTAGGCGGCCCACTCGTTCCAGTGTCGGAAGTCGCCGGCCTCAAACAGGTACTGGTAGCCTCTGTAGCCGGGGTACTGGTAGCCCACCCAGCTGCGGGCAGAGCGGGCGGGGGGACGTGAGGACATGCCAGGGGCTGGGCAGGGTGCAGGGCTCCAGCGGTGCCACCCTGGGGTCACCAGCCTCGGGCTGGGTGGCCGGGGGACACCGGGTGTCCCTGCTGCAGAACAGGGCCCCGCGCCGGCAGCTCCTGCTGCCCTGGGGTCCTGAACCCTGCACGGTGCCCATGGGCTTTGCACGGGCAYGTACCCCATGCACGGTGCCCCACGCATGCAGCTCCCCACTGCCCCAGCCCCGCATGGCCCCGTCCCCTGCTCCATCCGCTTACGTCCCGTTGGGCACCTTCACGCTGCCCACGCGGTCGCAGAAGCCGTAGGCCCAGAGGCTGGGCACGTCGTCCTCCTGGATCTCCATCTTGTTGCCCTTGAAGTCCGCGGAGTCGAACAGCGAGATCTTGTGCTCGTCGGCCTCCTGGGGACGCGGCGCGGGGCGGGTGAGCGGCGGCGCGGGGGGCGCGGGGCGGYGGGGCCGYGTCYCCMCGCTCACCATGCGGACGGGGCGCAGGGACATGAGGCAGTCGCTGCGGTAGCTGCTGGACCAGGTGTCCCAGCGCGGGTACTCGCCCTTCTCCAGGACGAACATCTCCCCGCGCAGGTTGGCCTGCTCGTAGGCCACCCAGCTGCGCAGGGCAGCGCGTGAGCGGCGGCTCCCGGCGCCCTCGCCAGCCCGGGGCGCTCCCGCCCGGCGCAGGAGCCCGGCGAGCACCAGGACCGCGACGAACAGACGCCCGTGTGTGGGGACAGGCGGACGAGCTGGTCCTGTGACACAGGCCATGCCGGGGCCGCGCGCTGCTGCCTCGGGGACCGCGCCGGAGCCGCTCCCGCAGCGCTGGCGCCCCACGCCCGCCCGCCGCCCCRCGCGGCCCCGCCGGCGGCACTCACGGGCCGGAGGTGACGATGACGCTGCGCACGCGGTCGAAGCCGCGGTCGGCCAGGTTGAGGCACTCGCCGGTGAACTCCATCTGCCGGCCCTGGAAGTTCTCCTGGTCGAAGACGACCACCTGCGGGCAGGGGCAGCTCGGGAAGGACGCGGCTCCCACCCGCTGCGCGCATCCCGCTGCACGCAACCCACATCCCAAATCCTGCATCCCGCATCCCACATCCCGCACGCTGTCCCCACATGGCCCCGTGCCGCACCGTGCCGGCCCAGCCGGCAGCACTCACCCGGAACACCTCCGCTGAGGGCTCCTCGCCTTTGCTGTTGGCCACGGGGGCCGGGTCGGGGCCGGGCGCCGGCACYGCGGCCGCCTTCTCCTTGTCCTCGGCAGCCTGGCCAGCAGCGGCACTTTTCATGGTCTCAGACATCGCGGTGTTGAGGTCGGGTCTGGAAAAGGCATCGAGGTGAGACCAGCGTGGGCCGGGAGCCTGGGGCGAGCGCTGCTGCCCGGCCTGGGCACGGCTGCCTCGCCGGGGCTYGGCCGCGGGATGCGCCCGCTGGCATGGGGACGCTGCCGGCCCTGTGCACTGGGCACTGCTGCACGCATGGGGACATGGAGGGGACCCGGGGTGCCCACCCCGCTGTGCGTGGAGCCGGGCAGGAGGCGCCTCCCTGGGCGCCCAGCCCCACTTGCAGCAGCCACCCCAAGATGGGGCATGCGGGATGCGGGACGGGGGGTGCAGGATGGGAGGTGCAGGCTGCGGGATGCAGGCTGCGGGATGCAGGCTGCAGGAACGCCGTGCCAGGCTCCCGGCTGCTCCGCAGCGCGGCGGCTCAGGGAGCCCTCACGTTTCCCCTGCCCTGCGCCCTGCTCGGCTGTGCCCATCGAGTGGCCCCTCCTGCCCTCCCGTCACCGGCGCCCGGCGGGCTGGGCAGCCACGGAGCCGGGCAGAGCTCGGCGCGGCCCCTGGCACGGGGCTGGCACGGGGCTGGCACGGCTGGTGCCGAGGCTCGGCAGGGCTCGGCACGGCCCCTGGCACAGCCCGGGGCTCTGTGCTCTTACCTGGGCAGCGGCTGCTTCTTGTTGGCGGGAGCGGGCTTGTGTTTGGGGGTGCTGCGCGGCCCCCGCTTTATAGCCTGGCAAGGGCAGACCCCCCGGGCGGGCGCACAAAGGATGTGCTGGCTCATCGGCGCCCGCCGGCCGCCCAGTCATCACATCGTGCAAAGCGCGCAGCGAGCTGGAAGCCTCTGCCCGGCCCCGTGCCCAGCCCTGCGCGCAGCAATTCCTTTGTGCCGCCACAACAGAAGACCTGACGGTGCCGCTTTGCCGGCGGCAGCGACGGCCCCGAGCGCAGACCCCCCGCCAGAGCATATATAGAGCCCCCGTGCCCGGGCAGCGCCGCCCGCCCCGCCACCCTCCTGCCCGCCCGGGTCTGCTGCATGGCCCCATGCACAGCCCCCCCTGCACGGCCCCCTTGGCACGGCTCCCCGGGCTGCCCCGTGCACCGTCCCCTGGGCACCGTCCTGCCCATGGGCTGCAGCTCCCCAAATTGCACCTTGCAGTTGCGGGGTCTTCCCCCAAGCAGAGCCCGGCGCAGGCGGTGCTGCCCTCGGGGGGAGCTCAGCAGCTCCCCAACACGTCCCCGTCCCCGCGGCAGCCTCGCGGGCCCTGGGAAAGCCCTGCCCAGCTCYGCGTCCATCCCGGCCCTGCTCTGCCCCTCGTCACTGCGCCGGGACCTGCCCATTTGCTCCACSGGCTCACACGGATCCCCGGCACGGGGCGGCACCGAGCACCAGCCCCGCAGCCCTTGGGGCCTCCACGCGCATGCAGGGGGAACGTGCAGATGCTCCGCCGGGCCCTCTCCCAAATACAGAGCAAAACACATTTACTGATCCCTCCTGTCCCCGCRTTTATAGGGACCACCGTGCTGTGGCCACCACGGCACAGTGAGGAGCGACACTGCCGCTCCCGAGCGCCCGGGCAAGCCGGACGCGGCGTCATTGCRGCAGGCAGGGGATGCTTTGGGATTCTGCTCTTGCAGTTTGCGTGCGTTTTCCTGCTTGTTTGGCATATTTCTATTTTAAGCTGCATTCGCTTCCTCCTGGGGCCTGTACCTCTGTAACCGCTGCTCCTCACCCAGTTCTCAGCATCAATCAGCTCCAACCGCTCCTGTTTTTCCCCTTCCTGTCCAAGCCCTCGGCTGCTTCCAGACGTGGGTGCTTTGGAGCCAGGCTGAGCGCCRGCTCTGCTGTGTCCGCATCCCCTGCACCCACTCCATACACCCACTCCGTGCATCTGCTCTGTGCATCCCGGATGTGCAGGAGCTCGGGGATGTGATCCTGGGATGTGCATGGGCTCCGGGATGTGCTCCTGGGACACGCAGGGGTGGCCGCTGCTCCGTCGCCGCCCGCCCCGCGCAGCCCCGCAGGGCCCGGCCGGGCAGCGGCAGCCCTGGGCCCCGCGCAGCCCCTGCGGCGCCGCGTCCCGGCCCGCCCCGCCTGCTGAGCCGGCGTTTCCCTAATGCCGCCGGCTCCCTGCCCGCGGGCTATAAAAGCCGGCGGCAGCTGCGGCCGGGGCAGCTCCGGGCAGCAGCGCTYGCCAGGTAAGTGCGGGGCCGGCAGCACGTGCTGCACGCGGGCGCAGGGAGCGCCGCAGGGCACTGGCACCAGCGCGCGGCCCCAGGCGCCGGGGCTCCAAGAGGGAGGCCGCGGGGGCCGCGCGGTGCTGGGCTCTGTGCACGCACGGCCGACCCGAGGCAGCGCCAAGGCCCGCGTGTGCAGCGTGCAGCAGCACGCACCCTGCACGTGCAGCATGCAGCCCAGCAGCAGCATGCAGCATGCAGCACACAGCAGTGTGTCGGTGCAGCCCGCAGCGTGCAGGACACAGCAGCGTGCAGCACGCCTAACAACGCTGTTCTCCTGCGGCCTCCCCAGGCAGACCACAATGACCCTGCATGGCAGGACGTCCTCGGGGCTCTGGAAGGTGCAGGCTGGAGCCCCCCGGGCGGGCTGGGAGCCGTGGGGCACCACGGGCATCCTCAGCCCGGCCTCCCTCTGCAGATGACGGTGTGGGACGAGCCCTCCTTCCAGGGCAGGCGACGGGAGTTCACGGCCGCCTGCGACAGCACCGCCGAGTGCGGCCTCGGCACCGTGCGCTCCTTCAGGATCGAGAGCGGCGCGTGAGTGCAGGGCCGCGCGCCGGCCCCACGGCTGCCGCTGCCACGAGGGGCCTGCGGGGCCGGTGCAAGGGCAGGGGCTGCCCCAGCCCCGGGCGCTGCCGCCCAGGATGAGCGTGGGGCAGGGGGCAGGGACTGCGGAGCATCCGTGGTGGTTGCCGCTGTGCCAACAGGGCACTGCAATAGGGCACTGCAACACACAGTGCTGCAGCGTGCCGTGGTGCACCGCAGCATGTCACACTGCATGGCACCATGCACTGCTGCAGCGTGCCGTGGTGCACCGCAGCACGTCACATTGCACGGCACCATGCAGTGCTGCAGCATGCCGTGGTGCACCGCAGCACCTCACACTGCATGGCACCATGCAGTGCTGCAGCGTGCCGTGGTGCACCGCAGCATGTCACATTGCACGGCACCATGCAGTGCCGCGCTGTGCTGTGCCCTGCCACACCGTGCTGCTACGGGCCCTGCTGCGCTGTGTTGCAGTGCATGGCCCCGTGCCGCACGGTGCCGACCCTCGCTCTGCCTGCAGCTGGGCGGGCTTCGAGCACAGCGGCTTCCAGGGGCAGCAGTTTGTGCTGGAGCGCGGCGAGTATCCGTGCTGGGAGGCCTGGAGCGGCAGCAACGCCTACCACGTGCCCAGGATGGGCTCCTTCCGGCCCATCGCCTGCGCCGTGAGTAGCCCCGGCGGGGCAGCCGGGGCCGGGGTGGGCGCGGGGGGCAGCGGGCGCCGGTGCCAGGCTGCTCTGCCCCGGGCAATGCAGGACCGCCGGGAGAGCCGCCTGGCGCTCTTTGAGCACGAGAACTTCCTGGGGCGCCAAAGGGAGCTGCGCGACGACTGCCCCTCGCTGCCGGCCCTGGGCTGGGCTGGCAGCGCCGTCGGCTCCTTCCTCGTCCGCTCCGGCGCGTGAGTACCCGGCAGGGGCGGGATGGCCCCGCACGGCCCGGCCCGGCCTGGCACGGCCCGGCATGGCCAGCGCCGCTCTCGTCCCGCAGCTGGGTGGGCTCGCAGTACCCCGGCTACCGCGGCTTCCAGTACATCCTGGAGAGCGACAGCCACGCGGGGCGGTACCCGCACGTGCGGCACTGGGGCTCGCACGCGCAGACGGGGCAGATCCAGTCCATCCGCAGGGTGCAGCACTGAGCGCCCGGCCGGCGCGGGGCCCGCGGGGGAGCGCGGCTCAATAAAGCTTCGGTGTCCAGGCGGCAGGCTCGGCGTCGTGGCCCGTGGGACGGGGACGGGCTCGGCTGCAGCCCCAGCAGGGCTGAGGAGGACCCCGTGTGGCCGCGGCAAGACGGGAGACGCTGCAGCGGCGTCAGGCTGCACCTGCACCCCTGCACACCATGTGCATCCCTGCAGCCCAAGCACATCCCTGCAGCCCTGCACCCTTGCACAYCCATGTGCATMCCTGCAGCCCGTGTACATCCCTGCAGCCMTGCACCCTTGCACACCCCTGCATCATCATGCTGTACCCATGGGGCCACCCAAGGGCTGTGCCCGCGATGCCCCGTGTGCTGTACCCGCGGTGCCACCCGAGTGTGGGTGGCGGGTGGGTAATGGCGGCTCCGGCAGCAGCTGCCTCCGGGCACCCCCGTGGGCCCATCATTCCCGGCTATCCCGGCTCCTCTTTCATCCCGGACACTCATCACCAGGGTGACGCCAGTCACCCAGGCAACACCAACCGCGCGGCTGACGCTGCTCCCCGGCAGCCCCCATGTCCCGGGGCCGCACGGGGCCTCCCGCCCGGCTGGGATTTGTGGGAGCCGCAGCGGGGCCGCGCCGGGGGCCGGGCCGGCGGGAGGAGCCTGCGCGGGCGCTGCCGGCGCCGCGAGCTGCAGAGCTGCAGAGCTGCAGCAGTGCAGAGCCCGCGCGGCCCCGCGGGCACCACAGCCCCACGGTCACCACGGCCCGGCGGCGTCAGCCCCTGCCCGGTAAGATCGCATTTGCACGCTCGCGCTCCGCCTGGCCGCTCGCTCAGTGAGAAGGATGAGGAGGATGAGGGTGGCCCCAACGCGCGGCGCTGCCTCCCGGCACCGCTCCCGTCTCCTCAGCCCCAGCGGCGTTTTCTGCGGGTATCTGGTTCACATGTGGGCATCACCAGCTCCCCCTCGTGCAGGGAGGTCCGGGGGCCTCCCCGCTCTGCACACGAGGGGCTCCAGTTCCCTGCGCTCTTCCTGGCCACCCTGGGGGCAGCCCCGGCCCCATTAACGGCTGCTGCAGCACCCTGCAGCCCCATTGCTGATGCACCGCTCATCCGTGCTGTCCTTGCAGAGTCCTCACCCCGGACAGGGCTCCAAACAGGTAAATGGATTCCTGCCTCCCTTCTGRCGCTCCCGCAAGGACATTTAGCCCGAATACTGGTTTACTCCTTTCTTCTTCCTTCCCCATCTTTTTTTCCTGCTCCACCGGTGACCTTAGGCAGGGGATTTAGCGGCCGCAGTGACCCCCGCTCCCCCCGCGCTTCCCCCAGCTGCTCTCCCGCAAGGAGCTAACGGGGCAGAGCCGAGCGCCGCGCGGCCCGGGAGCCATTTTCCCTGTCCCTGCTCCAGCACGGCCCTGGGGGCGTCTCTGCCACCGCGCGCGGCCCTGCCGGGGCTCGGCAAGGGCAGAGCCGGCGGTGCCGCAGACAAAGGGCAGCTGYGGCTGCGCTGGGCCCCGCGTGCCGCGAACGCCCCGATCCCGGGAGGCTCCAGCCGGGGCTCCCTCACGCGGGGCCGTCCCTCGCCACGTTCCCTCCCCGCTCCGGAGGCGCCCGGCCGCACTGCCCCGGCTGCTCCATGCCGGCCCCTGCCCACGGCACCAGGGCTGCACGCCGGCCGGAGCCGCGGCTCCGTGGGGCAGAGCCAGGGCCCGGCAAGCCCTGCCCCGCACAGCAGCCTGTGTCCCTCCCTGCCCGCGATGCGCGTCTGCATTGACCCCAAAGGGGCAGCAGGAGCAGCCCCGTGGCGGCCGCGCCGCCCGCCCTCGCTCCGCAGCTCCCAGCTCGGCGCCGTGGGGAATCCATTCCCGTGGTGCTGACRGTGTCTCCGGGAGGCAGCGGGAGGCCGAGCATGGAGCTCGCGGCGCTGCTGCTGCTCCCAGGTGGGCACCGCACGCGAACGAGCGCCCCTGCGCCGGCTGCCGCCCCCGCCGCGCTGCCCGCACCGTGAGCGCGCAGGGTGCGACCGCAGGCCGCACGCGGGGCCCGGCCTCGCCGAGCAGCGCCCGGCCTCGGCCGCGAGCAGGAGGGCAGCGCGGAGCCGCCCCGCGCTGCACAGCCGGGCGTCCCCACGGGGCGTCCCCACGGGTGCCGGCCGGCACATCCGCCCCTTCTCCCCGCTGCCGGCCCCAGGGCTCCCCAGCAAGGGCCCTGCAGGAGGGGGCAGTGCAGGGACACGCCGGACGCAGGAGGTTCTGCCCAAGCCCCGCTGGGCGCTGGGGTGGCTCCGTGGGACGAGGCTGCCAGTGGAAGGCCCCGCGTGTCCTTCCCTCTTGCTGCGCCGCTTGTTTTCTTTTGCAGCCGCCACTGACCTGAGGTCTGTTCACAACCCCCGGTGTGGCCCCCGTGCAGGAGCGGCCAGACCAGAGCAGGGGCATCTTGCAGCACCTGGGTAGCTGCTGCCATCAGGTAGGACCCTGGGACGAGGGGGACCGGGGGCTCCGGGGGACAGCCGGGATTCAGTGCAGGGGCCGCAGCATCCCCTGCTCTCCCTGCTCCTCCAGACCCAGCGCAGGCAGCAGGGGCAACTCTGGCCCGGGTTTGATCCTGCTCCCGGTGCAGCTCCTCTGCGCACCCTGTGGGCTCTGCCAGGAATCTGGCTGCTTCCCAGGGCCCGGCCTTGCACGGGGAAGGCCCCAGAGCCGCAGGGGCCGGCTGGGCAGAGCCGCGGCACCCTCCGGGCTGCCACCGCCTCTCTCCATTCCACAGAGCYGCCGGCGCTGCCCCACGGATCTGGGCGGTTGGAGCCGCCAGCACCGCCCTGGACAAGGACCAGCGTGCTGGAGAAGCAGCCCGCTGGGAACGGGGACACGCAGCTGGGGTGATGCAGGGACACAGGCTGCCCGGGAGCCTCTTCGCAGCCCCGCGTCGTAGCCCTGGCCCGGGGCAGAAGCGGCTGCTTCCCGGCGCGCTCCAGCCGCACGCGCTCGCTGCCCCGGCACACCTGCCCCGCGGGCGGCAGCTCCAGACGGCGACGGGACGCGGCAGCAGCGCCCGCTCCTCGAGCGCCCTCCTCTTGCCCGGCTGCTGCTTCCAGGGGGCAGCGGGCGCGGCCCCAGCAGCCCTGCCCTTGCGGAGCCGCCGCGCTGCTCCCGGCACCGCTCCCGTGGGCGTCACGGGGCTCGAGCGGCGCTGGCCACCCCGGCTGCTCCTCACAGCTCCCTCGGCGTCCCCAGCCCCGGAGCCTTGCAAAGCCGAGCCTGGGGCACTGCCCGGCTGGTCTCCCTGGGCACTGGGAGCAGGGGAAGCAGCTGCCCTGGGCAACGCTCGGCTCAGCGCGTCTTGTGCCTTAGGAACGCAGACGGGAGGGGTGGATTTGATTCAGAAAGCAAGTTACCTTCTGCAGGGCAAATAACGTACGAGCACCTTCCCCTTGCTAACCAAGCCCAGAAACGCCTCCTGCCGCCGAGCGCAGCAGCCCAGGAAGCTCTTCCCCCCGGGTGGACCGGCCAGGGCGGCCATGCATGCGGGTCCCGCTCCGTATTAACGCACTAACCCCGCCAGGAGCCTCCCGGCACCGCTGCTGGCCGTGCTGGAATGCGCAGCGAGTCACTCGTGAATGAACTAACCAACTAACCAGCTCTAACGCATGCTCTACTAACCAGTCTCGTTTCACTTCCTACTAACCAGCGACAGCAAATAGTGTCTTTAAAGGGGAACGGAAAAGCTGGGTAAGTAGAGGCGCAGAGCCCCGGCAGGGCCGCGTCGGCGGCAGAAGCCAGGGGCAGGGCCGAGCGGGGTCCGTGTGCCGGCGCCCCGAGGGCGGCGCGGCCATCCCGCCCGGCCCCGGCTCCCCGGCCCCGCTCCCGCGTGGCTTCTCTCCCGACGGGCTGCCCCGGAGCGGTTTCGGCAGCAGCAGCTTTTCAGTTCCTTTTTAATCATTAGGTCTCTCTCCGTTACTAACCCGCTCCTCAACCGAATTAAACAAACTAACCTTGGCTGCTTTTCTCCTCCTTTACCTTCTAATCCATATGTTCTACACGTGAGACAGACTGTGCCATGCTTCTGTTTACTAACCTTTCCTTGTTTCCCTGTTGCTACTAACCAGAACTCTTTGCACTTTCCGATGCTGCTCGCGATGACAAATGAACCAGCGGCCTCCCCGGCACTCGGGGTGCTGGTTTGCGGGGCTGCTGACCCGCTCGCCTCCCTTTAAGGGCAGAGAAAAGCAGAGAAAAGCAAGAGGCTCCAGGCGTGCGTAGCGGGGAGCTTTGCAAATTTGCCTGTTGGCCTCTTGTCTTCAGGGAAATTTCCACGCGGGAGCCGGCGCATGGAGCGCGAGCCCCCCGGCTGCAGGAGCCCAGGGCAGGTCCGACCGCGYGGTCGGCACCCGCGGCGCTGCTGGCAGCCCCTGCCCCAGTGCCCCTGCCCGGGGCCCTCTGCCCTCCGCTCCTCTCACGCGGTTAGGACGCTGCTCGTGCCACCCTCGTCTGGAGGCCTTGCTTTTGCTTTCTGTCACTCTCTGGTTTAGGTGAAACTTCCACTGTATTTACACTGATTCTGCTGGGTTAGGCCAGATCCCGCGGCTTTATCTGCTTTGCTTTAGCATGCGAGCCAGAGTAATCTGGTTAAACGTCATCACCATTAAGTGTTGGCTTCTAACAGCAGCGCTGCTGAGATTACTAACAGGACAGAACTAACCCTTGCATGGCAGCAGGACGGTGCTCCGCGTTTCTAACCGCACTTCAGTCCCCAGGACCCGGCTCGCAAGGACGCCCAGGCCACGGCGCCAGYGCAGCTCTGACCGCTCCTGCACCCGCGCCCGCCAGGCCACGTCCGTCCGGAGCACGGCACGATCCCTGCCCGCAGGCACCCGGGAAACGCTCCCCTCTGGCCACGGCCAGCGAAGGCAGCCAGGACCGCCGTGCGGGGGCTCCTCTCCATCCGCCCCCAGGCGGGAGCCAGCAGGCGGGGGGGGTGGYGGATCTCCCGCATACGGGTCCAGCTGCTCCCTCTTTCTCCGTCCTCCTTCCCTTTGCCGTGCTAGCGAACCCTGCAGCGAGGACCCCCTGCCCCGACCCGTGTCCCTGGCTGGCTGGAGTCTAACAACTAACCGCTCTTCTGCCTCGTGCCGACACGCGTAGACCAGAGAGGCCCGAGGCGACGGTCACGTCTGCACCAGAGCATCTCTACCCTCTGCAGCCCCTTCCGTTCGGTCTGATGCTCAGCGGGGCCTTTCTGGGGCTCTCTCCTCTAACCCTGCTGCCTCCTTTCCATTGACAGCTCAGCCCACACCAGGCCATGGGAATTTGCAGCTGAAACTAGTCAGCAGCCCTGGCCCGCCCGACCTCGCCATAGGGACCCACAAGCACCCCTCCATCCCCAGCCAGGCCGGGACGGGAGGAGTTTTGGGCTGATGCTCATGCGCTTACATGAAGACGGTGCTGGTCCATGGGGCAGCCTGGACGGGGAGGTGCTGCTTCAGGGCCGGGACGGTGCTGGGCACGAGCAGAGAGTGGGGACGGAGCAGGGAGGCGGGAGGGGCAGCGTGGGGCTGCGCCGGCAGCCTGCTTCCCTGCAGGGAGCCCGCAGCGCCGGACACGAGCGGCCGTCCCCGCTGCCACCGCGGGGCCCGGCTGCCCTGCAGCCCCAAAGGCGCTGCCAGCCCAGCCAGGGTGCAGCAGCGACCTGGCCAGCTTGTCCCAGTGACTGCCCCCGGGAGCGGGCATGGGGGCTGCCCCAGCCGGCCCCAAGGGCGGGGTATGAGGGCACAGGAACCTGATCCCGTTTCTGCATCGCATCCCTCCCGCCCCAACTCCGGAACGCCCCATGCACGGGGCAGCTCGGCAGGGCCCATAGGCCCCTGGCTCCTGCGGAGCCCCTGCACCGTCCTGGGTGCTCCAGGGCTCCATGCGGGGCGGGTGCCGATGCCCGCGTGGCTGTAACCTCTGCTGTGAACACGGCGAGTCCAAACGCCCTGTGCTCTGGTGTGTGTGTGGGGGGCGGGAGGGCCAGGCCCCAGTGGTGCCACCGCTGCGGCCGAGCATGGGGCGTCCCAGGCCCCCTGTGCAGCAGGAAGGAGCAGGGCCACCCTTGGGAGCGGGGAGGGACGGGGGTCCTGGGGCGGCCCCGGGCTGTGGGGTTGGGCAGGCAGCTCTCCCCGAGGCTGGGAGCAGCCAGAGGGACAGGGATGCTGCTGCCACACGGGTCCCCCTGGGCAACGGCGTTTGTCCCGCACCAGCCGGGAGCGGTGCCGCAGGGACGGGGCTGGTGGCACCTCCTCGGCGCCAGTGACAGGAGCAGGGAGAGGAGGAGACCGGGATCAAAGCCGCCCCCTCCCGCCAGGCTCCGTTCTGGGGGTTTGGGGCACAGAGTCCAGAAGGGCCGCGAGTCGCGGCGACCCAGGGCGAGGGCAGCGGGTGGGAACGGGCAGCGGGTGGGAAGGCGCCGCGCAGCGGGATGCGGCCCCGGGCTCCGCGGCCGGCCGGGCCGGGCGAGGCGGCAGCAGATGGAGCTCGCGCTCCGGGAAAGGCCGGGCCGGCCCGGGCTGCTCCGCCCGGCGCCCCCCGGCCCGGCCCGGGCTGCTCCGCGCGGCTCTCGCGCTGCGGATCCCGGCCCGGACTCGGACCCGCACAAACGGCTCCTGGATTCCCCGTGTCCCGGCTCCGGCTCCGCAGCCTCCCGGGCCGGCCCGCGGCTCCTCCCCGCTCCGCGCGCTCTGGCCCGCGGCGCCGCCGGGCTCCTGACCCGGTCCTCCCCCGTGCAAGGATCACACGTGCAGCCCCACAACCCGCCCCTCGTCAGCGCGGGGCAGCTGGTGCTAATTAAATCACGGAGTCCCCAGCCTCGCTTCCCTCCCGACATGATCGCTCGGGGCCGCCCCTCGTCCACAGCCCCCCCAGGGCTGGGACTGGCGCTGCACGTGCGGGCGGACAAGGCAGCAGGAGCCGTGCGACCACAGCCGCATCCCCGGGTCCCCACGCACCCCACGTCCCCACGTCTTTGTGTCCCCCAGCAGGGCTGCTGGCTCCCGCCGGCCTCGCTGCGTGCGCTTGCTCTCCAGATGGTTATGACTATTTCATATCTTGCAGCAACGGAGCTGAAAACCATATGTGAAATAATGAATAAAGCTGCAGCTTAAGGCAGGAGATCCCTGGCACATCTTGGAGCAATTAAAATATCGGTTACAAACTTCCGTGCGTGCAGAGCTGCCGTCCTTTCTCCTCCTCCCTTTGTGCAACAAGACGGCGGCGCCTTCGACGTGGTTGGGCGCCACGATGAGCGTTCGATTCCCGTGGAAGCAGAGCGCGCAGCGGCGGGGCCGGTGTGGTGCGTGGGGCCGGCGCGGTGCCCGGGGCAGGGGGTGCCTGGGGCAGGGGGTGCCTGGGGCAGGGGGTGCCCAGCACTGCGCCCGCCGCGCTTGGGGCCCGGCGCTCGCGGGGCCATCCGATCCATAATTAGATGCTAACTGCGTTTGCTCCAAGTTGGGTGAGGGGAGGTCAGCAAGGTAGGGCTGCAGTCAGCTTATTGTTATTATCAATCAATAACCTATTTATTTTCCAGCACTCCTATTAACCCCGGCGAGCCGCCTCCGTGTGAGGGGCTGCGCGGCCGCCCTGCTGAGTGGACAACTCTGATGGAGAACGCGGCGCTGCCCTGACCCCGCAGGCAGGATCCAATTAAAACCATTTTCATTTGTAGATTAATATTTTTTAGCATGTTCTACATTCCCTGCTCCAGCGTCTCGCCCAGGCTCTGCTGCCTCATTACACAAGCCGCCTCTATCGATAGTGTCATGGGAAAATAATTACAATTAATTAGGCGCCAAGACAATGGCATTGTCCTGGGGGGAGGAGGGGAGGGGGAGGCAAAGTGCCTGGAGCCATTGCACCGTTCTCCCGGCTGGCAGCTCCATCCTTATCCCTGCTTCATCGCGAGGGCCCCTCCTCGCCGGGTGCATCCCGGCGTCCCCGCCGAGGCGGAGCGGAGCCGCGCGGGGCGCGAGGTGCTGCCCGCRCTGCGTGAGGAAGCTTGGCCCTAACGTACAGCCCATTATTAATAACGTGACTTTGATGATAACAAGATTACACTGAGGTTTGCGGCAGACTGCTCCGGCGCACTCCTCAGCCCGCTGCCCGCGCCCGCCCTCTCCTCGGCTGCTCCACTCGCTCGCTGATTACCAACAGCAAATTAACTCTGCAGAACGGGTCTAATGAGCTTCCCGGTGGCTTCAAACCTCCCTGAAAATTGCTCTGAAGTCTCCTTGGGGCCCTATTTAAAAAAATCCTTCCCCTGTGACTCCTGCACTCTTTTGGAGAGCAATGCAGTGGGCTGGTAGCATGGGGCCCTGCAGCAACATGTTCACGCATGTCCCTGCATGCTCACGCATGTGCCTGCATGCTAGCATGTGTCCTGGGCATGCTCCTGTGTGTCCCTGCGTGCTCACACACGCTCCCACAGGCTGGCGCTGCTGCAGCTGCTGGATTGTGCCAGGGTTTGGCCATGGAAGTGGCTGCTTGAGCAGCCCTTTAATGTCATTTTTCAGTTGTGGGAAACAGCTCAGCTTCCCGAAGAGAGCTGCTGGGGGCTGCCTTGCGGGGGGTGATTGGGAAAGCAGCCGCAGCTTGGTGGCTGTGGGGACAGTTTGGTCTCTGGTGCAGGGTGCCCGGTGCAGGGTGCACAGTGCAGGGTGTGCAGTGCCCGGTGCAGGGTGCACAGTGCCCAATACACGTTGCGCAGTGCCCGGTGCAGGGTATGCAGTGCCCAGTGCAGGGTGCCTGGTGTCGTTCACAACGGGGCGGTGCTGCTGCTCACATGGGCCCTGGGTGGGGGGTGGCTCCCCTACAATTAGCCCTGATTAACATTTCAGTGGCTCCCGGCCTGCGCGGCGGGGCCTCATGGGCCTCATGCGGAGGAATGTGCCCGGGCGCCCAGCATGGCGGCACCGGCGCCCGGCTCACCCTGCACCCCAGCATCGCCATGGCAACGCCGCCGGGAAGCGAGGAGCGAGCGGGAGCGYGCAGGGATGCGGCTGGTGCGGGAAGTGCCGCCGCGCTGGGGGGGCAGAAACAGCCCCCAGCCCCCTCAGAGAGGGGCTCACGGCTCCACTCTGGGGGCTGTGGTGCCGGGGGACATCGCAGTGCCCAGGGTGCTGTGSCTTGGGACACGGCAGTGCTCGGGATGCCGCGGTTTGGGACACAGCCGTGCCCGAGATGCTGCAGTTTGGGACACGGCGGTGCCTGGGATGTTGCAGTACCCAGGAGGCTGCACTGCCCAGGATGCTGTGGAGCCCACAGTGCTGCAGGGGTGTGCAACACGTGGGGTGTGCAGGACACGGGGTGCATGAGGCGCAGGGTGTGCAGGACGCGGGGCGTGCAAGGCGCAGGGTGTGCAGGACGTGGGGGTGCAAGGTGCAGGGTGTGCAGGACATGGGGGTGCAAGGTGCAGGGTGTGCAGGGTGCACGAGGCGCAGGACACGCACGGCAGGCGCAGGCCCCGTGGCAGGGCAGCGCCGCAGGCCCCAGGGCTCTCCTGCGCCGAGGGCTGCAAGTCCCCGTGCCCAGCACGCGCTTCCCACGCGAGGACGGGGGCCTCTCGCAGCCGGCGGCACTCGGCGCCAGCAGGACCCGCGTGCCCGAGGTGCCTCCAGGGCGCGGGCGCCGGGTGGCCACGGGACGCGCCGAGGAAGCTGCCCGGGTCCCCGGCCCGGGCACGAGGCCCCGCGGCTCGCCGGCCCCACCGCCCTCGGCTCCCGCTGCCCGCCCCGTCCCAGGGCAGTGACGGCTCCTCCGGGTTTTCAGGCAACTTTCCCCCAGGAAATATTTACACCGCGCTCCCTTTTCCATTTCTTTTCAATTACCGCCGTGTCTGATCACCTCCCCACTGCTCTCCTCTTTAGCCATAAACACAGTTCCTATTATCTTTCCTCTTTCAGTGTATTTGCCCTTTGATTTAAGCTGCATTTTCTCCCGGTTTCATCAGTCCTGGCCTCCGCTGCTGTATATCTCCCTGTTTATCTACTTTCCAGGGGCCCGCTCTTATTTCTCCGGCCCGGATCAATACGTCTGCGGAGCCGCCTGGCAGCTCCTCGCCGGCTCCGCGGGCAGTTTTTCTTGGGGTCTTCTCCACTGCTTCTTGTTAAGCTTCCGCCTCGGCCGCCCCGTTTCTCACCGGGCTCCCGCGCTGGCCCCGCTCGGCAGCCCCCGGGGCTCCCGGCCGCCYGCGCTGCTCTTTCCCAGGTGCCTTCACACACGTTATTCCCAGACCCCCTGCAGGAAAAGCCTCAGCTTCTCCACACCGGGTTTCCAAGTCCAGGATTTGCTCGGGTGCTGCTGGTCAACCGGCGCCCTCCAGAACCCAACCGATTCCTCCTGCCTCCTGCCCCAGAAGGGCCTTATTTACACACACACGAACAGAGTAACTGCCGGTTAACCAGAGCTCTCGTAACAGCGTTCTTCCAACACGCCTATTCCACGAGCTTCGTTACMGAAACAGTTGATCCTTGGAGGGTTTTCCCATCGCGCTGGTGTGAAATGGGCAGCGGAGGGTCCTGCCCCCAGCACAGGGCCAGGGCTCTCATCGAGTCGGGAGTGATTAACGCTACTTTGAGCTCGGTTCCAATTAATAGTATTTTAATGTTCCTACCCGAGAATCACTTACAGCTTAATTGATCTCCTTTGACCATCTAACCTGCAGGAGAAAAACGAGCCGGTGCCAACACCACCCCCTTCCCGCCTTCCCGCCCTGCAGCATCCCTGCCCTGGGTCCGCTGCATCCATGCTCTGCATCCCTGCCCTTCCTCCCTGCCTCCTAACCTGCTGCGCGCCCCTGCTGTCCAACCCGCCCTCCGCTCGCACCGTATCAACCTCAGCACAGGCTTAGTTTTCAGGAGAGATCCACAGGATCAGGGAAATGTCCTGAAACCCTCCCTGCAGCCTTTGGAGGAGGGAAGCAACTCGGCAGCCCAACGCGGACGTGAGGCGATGCCACACGCTCCYATCTCCAAAGTGTCTGGAGGGCCCCTCCGGCTCCGGGGTGCCCGCGCCGCTCTGCAGGAGCGAAGCCGGCCCGGATGGGACGGGCGGGGAGGGCAGGGATGCTCCCCGGCGAGGGGCCGGCCTGGGCAGCTCCTGGTGCGGCGGGGGGGCCCCATGAGCAATCGCCATCCTCGCCTGTCACCCGGCGAGCACCATTTCTATGCAGATCAGCCTCTAATCGTGGGGAGGAAAGCCAACTGCTGATGAAATTCAATCTCATCTTCACTCTGATTGTGATAATTTGCGACGAGCGAAGGAAAAGTGAGTTATTATTAAATGCAAATAAAAGTTAACTAATGCCGTTTGCGAGCCGCTCCGTGCAGTGCTGCCCGCATAAATCAGGAGGAGGYTTAGCCCAGGGCGATGCATCACCGCAGGCAGCTCCCGCCTCCGATCCCCRGCCGGGTGTCTAGGGCAGCCGGGGCCCTTAATTACCCTGCTGCTAATGAGGGCAGTGATTACCCTAATTGGGAAGAGGGGGTTGGGTGCATCTTTGCTGCCCCTGGTTGCAGTTTCGGTGCCGGGGGACAGGGTCCCCACGCGTGTCCCAGGCAGAYGTGGGCAGGACAGCAGGGTGGGCACCGTGCGCCGTGTCCTAATGAGGGAGCTGGGGAGGCGCCGGGGCGGCCGCCGGCCCCGCGGGCTGCACGGCGAGGGGAGCAGGGCAGGGCCACCAGCGYGGGCACGGCTGCGCCCGCGGGGCCCCTCCACGCGGGGCTCCAGACGCAGCACAATCAAGGGCTCTCGCGAGTCCCGCGAGGGGAAGGGGCCTTGGTTTACTCGCAAGCGCTGCAGGTAATTCTCTAATGGCTCCTCCACCATTACCCAGGCACTGTTTTCAATCTCTTATCATATGTAATCCCTAATGATTCCTCCGTTATGTCCTGTTTTATTAAAGCGCCATTGAACTATAGCCTATTGATTTAGATTTCACAGACAATTGAAATTTAAATTGACTCCAAATTGAATGTCTCCATGCAATCTGTGTTCGGCACGAAAGATGGATAAAACACTTCTATATTTGATAACAACTCACGGCAGTGGCACGCGGCGCGTCCGGGGAGCGTGCACCCCAGCGTCCCCAGCGCGTGGGGCTCTGTGCACACGCGGGGCTCCGTGCATGCGTGGGGCTCTGTGCACACATCAGGCTCCATGCACACGTGGGGCTCTGTGAACACGCGGGGCTCCATGCACGCATGGGGCTCCATGCACACGCGGGGCTCCGTGCACACGCGGGGCTCCGTGCACGCGTGGGGCTCCGTGCACACGTGGGGCTCCGTGCACGTGGGTGTTGGGAGGGCAACACCCTCCTGCTTTGAGAGCCCTTTGCGCTTGATCCGTGCTTCATGCTCCGGGCGGAATGTTCCCCCCCTGCAGGAGGATTTCCCAACATTCCATCGTCTTTCCCTCATCCCATCTGTGGCATCCAGAGCTCAGCAGGACCGCGGCGGCTCCCAGCAGATCCCGCCACTGGATCCCTATGGATACAGCAATCCCTGGCCTCCGTAGCCGCCCTGGCTCCTCCGACCAGAGCTGTCGCCCAGCTCATCAGGTTATAGCGTTCCCAGGGATGATAGACAGTAATTAAAACTAAGCTAATAACCTCCTCGCTCCTGACATTTCTACCGGGGTTTTGTTCACCATTATCTACATATAGATTAAAAATTGTAATTGGAGCAGAGATAGGGTTAGAAAAATCAACCGCCTTCCTACCGAGAGTTTGCAGTTGAGTGACACTTGGAAATTTTGTTTAATCTGAGAAAATTGAGTCCAACGCCAGGAAAGTTGAGCTGCCCCCGAGTTCCCGCGTGGGGCAGGGCCTGGGCCCGCGATCTCCGCCCGCGGCTCCTCCGCCGCTATTTACAGTCATTCTTACTCCAATCTATAGAGATCCATGATCWCTATAGACATTTAATTATTACTGCAATAATTATTATAGTATGATATTAGTAATGGAGTAATGACAGCATTTATTTCAAACCATGACATACTAACTAAGCAGGGCAGTATTAATTGCAATGGTGAATTATCCTCATAGACACTATTTCCATTATTGTTTTGTCACTATTACATTTATGACAGTAATAATTACATATCTAATACACTCATTATTGTTGGATATACAGAATAAGTCTGAGTAAATGCCGCARTTACGGGGTAATGTTCCTGGTGGGGAGCTGAGGAGTAAGAACCAACTTTTCCTGCGGGTTTTCCGGCGGGGCAGAGCTGGTCCCCCGGCTCCCCCAGCTCTCCCCATGAGCGAGAGCTCCCTGACTGGCTCCAAGGGCAGCTCCAGCCCCTTCACGTGTTTCCCTCTCCCAAAGTGCACGTGTCGCCGTCCCGGTGCGGCCCRGAGGACGTTGTCCTTGCCTGGAGGATGGCCCTGGCCAAGGGGAGGGCAGTGCTGGGCATCGGCATCCCAGCTCCGTGCAGCCCGGCTCCGTGGACCCTGGTGCATCCCAGCTCCATGCACCCTGGCTCGGTGCACCCTGGTACATCCCAGCTCCGTGCACCCTGGCTCGGTGCACCCTGGTGCATCCCAGCTCCGTGCACCCTGGCTCGGTGCACCCTGGTACATCCCAGCTCCGTGCACCCTGGCTCGGTGCACCCTGGTGCATCCCAGCTCCATGCATCCTGGTACATCCCAGCTCCGTGCACCCCGGCTCCGTGCAGCCTGGTGCATCCCAGCTCGGTTCACCCCGGCTCCCTGCACCCCGGCTCGGTGCAGCCTGCTGCAGCCYGGCCCGGCTTGGCACGCATGTCCCCACACGGTGTCCCCCTTCTCCCGCGCTACGGGCCGCCCGTCCCGCGCTGCCGCCCGCCCCGCTGCCGCTCTCGGGGCAGGGAGGGAGCTCTGCCGGGGACACGAGGGAGCCCGGCGGAGCCGCGCGAGGAGGGGGACCTGCAGCCCCCGCCCTGCGCCACCCGCTCCATCCACGCCAGTCACGTCACCAGCAAGGACAACCCGCCGAGCGGGCGGCGACGCAGCCTGGCGCGCTGGGACGCACCGAGGCGCACGGGGCTGCCCCCGCCCAGGGCCACGGGGACTGAGAGCACCGGCGACGCGGCCGCGTCCCCCTGCGCCGTGTGTTCCTTTGCAGGGGTAAACCAAACCGCACCGCGCAGCACCACGCTCCTCATGACTCGCCTGTGCAGTCTGTGCCACGTCGTACCACGTTATTTCACTTCCATGAGGAAAACGCTGGTGTGTTTTTCATGATCAGAGCGGTAGCGTGGAGCAGAGTGCGGCGGGTCGGAAACACGGGAGTTGGGGATGCGGCGGGTGGGCCGGTGCACTCGGCATCACCAACACACACGTGTGGCTGCAAAGTCTGGGTGACCTGGAAGCGTAAGAAACCAGAGCCGTGTTTATGAAGTTCTCCGAGGTGGAGAGGACCCCGGCGAGACGGGGGAAGGCRGCACCGTGTCTGGTTCTTTTTATTCCACCCCTTCGTCCGTGCTCATTAGTGCTTGACAGGACAGGGCTGGTCTTGCCACGACGGCGTTCGGCTTCTYAGCTAACGAGGAGGGATGATCCCTCCGTTCCTGCCACTTACAGCCGAGCTGCCCCGGGCGATCGCCCGATCAAATGCTCAAAGTGTTGCAGAGTAAATTGTCTAATAAAGCAATAAAGCACGGGGCTTGCTAAATGATTTGTCTTTTAACTATTGTAATGGATTTTTTTTCCAGCATTGTTTTATACTGGAATGCAAAAATTATTACAAGTAATTAGAGTCATTTCGATTCAAATCTCTGCTTGGGCTTGACATATTTTGCATACTTCCCCTGCACAGAACAAGTCAGCTCATAAAAACGCAGGCCGCTCGCGGGCTTCGGCACGCCGAGCGCGCGGGTTGTCGGAACCGCGCGAGGCCGCCCGGGCGGCGGCGCGGGGGGCGACCCCATGGAAATCAGTTTTGCCTCATGACGGAGAGGGGAGCGTGGGGCTGCACGCCGAGCAGCGGGGGACCCACCCGCAGCCGCAGCCGGGCTGCGGGCGCGCTCGGTGCCCTCGGCGCGCGYGACCATCCGCTCCAGCGCCACAGCAGCACCGCTGCTCGTGGGGCCCCGACACCGGCACCTCCTGCACCCATCTTGGGCTAGTTCTCGACTTAAAGCACTAATAATGTCTTAACAAAGCTGTTTAATTACAGGGAGGTCGTTATTAAGGGTGGTCTGCACAGGGAGGTCTGCACGGCTGCAGAGCACTCACGGCCCCATTTGTTACAGGAGGAGGGGAAGCCCCTACACAMGACATGGACCCGGCTGCTCCCCAAGGGACCGTGTGCCAAGGCTCCGGCAGCAGCTCCGGCAGCCTCCGCGCAGCGGGATGGGGCTTCCCGACGGGAGCTGCTGGGGTTGGAGCAGCYGCGTCGCTGCCGGCAGAGCCGCCCTTCGGCCGGGCCCGAGGGAAAGCCCAGGGCCCGGGTTAGCCCGAGCGAGCAGACGGGGCCGGGCCGTGCGGCAGCCCYTTGCAGCGCCGGGGATCCGCAGCCCGCCTGGCACCCCGGCGGGGCGTGCGGAGCCGCAGGGCTGACAGCTCCGTCCCCGCGAGCCGCGGTCCCATTAGCGCCAGCTCATCCGCATGGCCCGTGGGGAAGCCGGAGGCGGAAAGCTCCTCATTTACCGGCATCCCGACGCCCGCGTGTGGATGTCACCCGCCTGCGYGGGCGGGGGCGGCCTCGGCCCTTCCTCCTGGTCCCAATTAGGTTTTGCAGCTAAAAAAACCAAGTAAGAGCCAGGAGTGTAAATGCAAAGGTGCTTGGGGGAGGACGGGGAGGGCTGCCTAATTCCTACCAAGAGGCTCTGGTGCCTCTTGATCCATCTGCTGCTGCTGCTGCTGCTGCTTCCCAACCGCCTCCAGCTCCAGCGGGACATGGCTCTGCAGCTGGGTGTGGGTGTGCACGGGTGAGCATGGCTGTGTGTGCGTGTGCACAGCTGTGTGTGCATGGCTGTGTGTGCACAGCTGCACATGTGTGTGCATCAGTGTGTGCACAGGTGTGCATGGCTGTGTATGGCTGGGTGTGCATGG
>PTEX01000041.1:708346-723325 GCA_003342815.1 Eudromia elegans | reverse complement strand
GGCTGTGTGTGCATGGCTGTGTGTGCACAGCTGCACATGTGTGTGCATCAGTGTGTGCACAGGTGTGCATGGCTGTGTATGGCTGTGTGTGCATGGCTGCACACACGTGTGCATCAGTGTGTGCGCAGGTGTGTGCACAGGTGTGCAGGGCTCCGCGGCCGTGCAGGCTTGCAGGGCTGTGCACCCTCGATGCAAACACCCCTGCGGTGGCAATCGGCACCCACGGGATCTCTGCACAGCCCCTTGCTCTGCAGCCGAGTCCCCATCGCGGGGACGCAGGGGAGACCGAGAGGGGCATCATCTTGTCACTCTTTGCGTGACACGCCTTTGGTGAACATCTGTTGCACATCTCCAAAGGAAAAGAGTTCCTCTTTGTTGAAATATGGCACTCTTTCTTCCCCCAGAAAACTGCTGAGAATGCAAAACCAGCTGCTTTCCTTCCCAACGCGCACGGTCCTTGTCCCTCAGGTCCCAAGGCAGCGGGGGAGCTCGTGGTGGGGATGCCCGTGGCGGGCCCAGCCGGAGCCCCGCGCTGCCGCTCTGCGTGCCAGCACCCAGCGGGAGCCCTGGCGTCCCGGGGGATGCGTGTCAAGGGCAAAATAGTGCGTCCCACGGGTAAGTATAGTTAGCACAGCTGCAAAACAGAATTTATTTCTTGTTTGCGATATCATTTTTAAAGTATGGCATAGGGAAAGCTTTAAAAATGAAATTATAGCGGGCAATAAAAAAGGCTCCTAGGCACTGTATTCAAATTATGCAACAGTAATACACCGAGTTCATAAATAAACATCTCTTATTAACCCTTCTCGCAGCAAAATGATGTTTTTCCCTTGAATCAGAATGATTTCCCAGGGAAAACCATCCGTGCACCGACTGCACGGTGCATCCGGCCCAAGCGCGCCAGGAACCCGCCGCCACCCTGGCACTTCGTGCGGCTTCAGCAATTCTCTTTAAAGTTATTGAGAMATGTATGCTTAATTATATTTGCATATGAAAAATAGGGCCTAATTAGCTTGATTGATTATTATTTTAACCTTAATGACATTTTGAGTATCTGTCCCCACTAATAGCAAATGTATCTCTAATAAATCACACGTTTTTATAACATGGTCTATTGAGCTCCCCTTTGAAATACATTTTATTAATATACCAGAATGTATTGAAACTGAAACAAGTCAAACAACTGCTCATTTATTAAACCATTTAAATGTC
Organism: Eudromia elegans; assembly: GCA_003342815.1. Lineage (NCBI taxonomy): Eukaryota > Metazoa > Chordata > Aves > Tinamiformes > Tinamidae > Eudromia > Eudromia elegans. Next base: position 722,113 of record PTEX01000041.1, on the reverse strand, counting down.
ACTTTTATACAAGAGTAATATTACAGGAAATACATTCCTATGAAAGACATCTGTAGGCCAGGGATACTCAAAACATTAGTTATTTCAGTAAAATATATTAGGGAAATAAAAATTCAATTATGTCATTTATTGCACTAAATAAATTTATATCGGCTAACATAAATGTTTTGAATTAGCGGTTGCACTTCCCTGCAGAGCCCCGGTCCCACCACCSTGCACGTCCTGCTGCTGCACGTCCGCGCTCCGGGCTGCTTTGGGGAAATSGGGCAGGAACGGTGCACGCTCCCGGTGCACGCTCCCGGCGCCCGCCGCGCTCTGCCCTCCCGCCSTCCCGGGAACGCGCCGGGAGCAGTCGGGATTTGGCCGCTTTGGAGCCGCGGACCAGGGGCTGCCGGGAGCRGGAGCCGCCGCCGCATCGCCCGCGGAGGCGATTGCTCCGCTCCGGCGGTGTCCCTGCCGTCAACGCCTTAATTAGGAATTAGGATAGTCACATTGGCATAAATTAAATCAGACTAAAGATGATTAACAAAGTAATGCAAGAAATCATTAAATTAAACCACTGTGCCAAGTCCACTGCTGATCTATCACAAATTTGGGCTGCTAATGAGGTCTTAATTAGTAAGTTAGGTCGAAATAACTCATGTCATTCACTTTGGAGAAGACACTTTTCTTCCAAGAGGCAACACAAATATATCAACTGGTGGGGACATAAATAAGTAACTRAGCAAACAGCGTCCTTGTGCTACCAACACTCTGCTGCGCCAGAAGCCCGTTTGTGGCGGGTGGTCCAGCCCCGCGGTGCAGGACGGGGACACACGTGGGGCCCCGAAAACGCCGGCCCCTGCGCGCGCGRGCGGGAGGGAGCAGCGAGCAGGGTGGAAGGGGCTGCTGCGACGCGCAGCGCCCGCGCGGCCGGCCGCCTCCGCCGCCCCCCGCTCCGGCCGTGCGAGCTGTGCGAGCGCGCGCAGCCCTGCCCGAGCCGCGAACGGCCCCTCGGAGCGGGCGGGCACGCCTCGCGGGGCGGGCACGGARCATCCCGGCGCAGCAGAGCAGCTCGCGGGGCGCCCGGCTCCCGGGAAGGCCGCCAAAAGCTGCAGCTTGCTGAACAAATGCGTCACGCTGCGTTTTCCATGGTAATTCCCATGCGGAGGGAGCCGCGCCGGGAGCCGGGAGGGCGGCCGGACCCGTCCGCCGTGCCCGGCGCTGCTGCGGCGCGGGATGGGGGCACTGAGCCAAGCACATCGCTTCTGCTTTGCATAATGGAATTCTCTGCATATTTCTTTCTTTCTGTGCATAATCCTGCTTTCATGTTGCTCATGTACCTCCTCGATAATTCAGAGGTTACTTTCCTTGAAAAGAAAACACTGAAAGAACCTATGGTGCTATATCCTTAAGTATTCCACTTGTTGTGAACTCCCCGAGGAATCTTCCAGACACTAAACATCAGTGCAAAAATATTCAATACGTTTTCAGAACAGCTCTTTGTACTTGAAATACTCCAGTTCACATTAAAATATTCTCGTTTCCCTATAATTTATAAGAACTCTTAGCGCACGAGGCCGCTGCCTTCGGCAGACCCTGCCGCGGCGCCCGGCAGCGCCCGGGGCTGCGGGGGCACCGGGCGCAGGGCAGGACCCGCTGCCGCGCGCTCCGGCTCCCTCGGCGCCGCCGCCCGGGGCCGCSGGGCAGGCGGAGGCAGCGCCAGACCCGCAGCACGTGCCGAGCCCGCGGCCCCGCCGGCTCTGTGGCGTGGAGCAGCCGGGCAGCAGAGCGGGACCCCGAGCAGCGCCGGGCTGAGCCGAGCCCAGGCCATCCCGCGCCTCCCGAGGGAATTTTCCTTCCCTTATATGGACCCCCGTGGAGGCTCCGGGTGGGAAGGAGCCTGGACCCTGCGCCTGCTGCATCAGGGCCCTTTTTCCAACTGCGGGGATGTCCCAGCCAAGACGCAGCCCATGGACGCAGGGGACACGCGGAGGCGGCTGCTCCTGAAGGGCACCTGGAAGGAGCCTCCCAAACGCCAGCACTCCAGCGGTTAAAATGTTATCACTTTTATTCGTGTAATAGAGATGAAGTTCCTGGGCCTTCCAGGAGCATCAATCTGGAGATTTATTAACCAATTTAAAATACTATTGTCTTTCACTTCAATGTGAGATTGAGGTGTGTTGTCGGAGGAATATAAAGCTACAATCAGCGAGCCGCAGTGCCGGGCACCGCCGGTACCTGGAACTCAATAGATATTCATGAACATTCGCGTATTTAGTGAAGGAAATAACTTAATACCGACAGTGTCGATGGAATAATAGCCATTTCCTGGCTGACTTGCAGCCCTCAGAAAATGAGATTGCGCCTGCCTTCATTTTTCTTGTCTTGCGCGGGCTGCTCGCCGGGCCGGCCCCACGGCGGATGCCGCGCGCATCCCCAATGAGCCGCGCGCCGCGCCCGGGCGTCCCCGCGGCCGCCCCCCTTCCTGCCGCGCTCCCGCTGCCCGCCCGCCGCGAGGCCCAGGTGGTGCCAGGGGAGCCGGGACGTGGCTGGTGCCGCTCGGCGCATCCAGCCCGACGTGCCCGGGGACGCAGTGCAGCCCCTGCCAAACGGAGCCTCATCACGAGGATTTATTGCTTACAACAGCAAGAGCCGCTTAATCTGGACCCCTGGAAAGCCCCATTGCAGAGTGTTCCCAAGCTCCTCAAGGCGCAGCTCTGCAGAGGAGCGGCCCCGGGCACCCGGGGACGTCCCAGGGCAGTTACCTCTTACGCTGCYGCTCAGCGACGCCCCTCCCTGGCTGGAGCCCAGCGTTTCCACGAGTTCTTCCAGCTCCCTCGTGTTCCCTCCCGGGATGCCAGAGGATGCTCATGCGAAGGGGCTGGCACCAGCAGTACCCTGGTCCCGCGGCTCCACCGCCAGCCCTGGGTGCACGTGGTGCCCCGGGCTGCACAGAGCCCGATTCTGCCCATTCCTAGCAAAGAGCTCTTCACTCTGCTACGAAACAGCAAATAGCAGGGGGAGGGCTCTCCGCTCCCTGCTCGCTCGTCTCCAACGCACGCAGAGCTGGTGCTTCCCAAACACCCCAGCAATGACAGGAAATGTGTTTTAAAATTTTGTGGCACCGCATGCACAAATCGCCAATTAAAGGCTCCCTGAGTGCCCGTTAACATGATAAGTCGTAACAGCTCCAAAAGAGACATTATTGTTTATCACAGCAGCGACCCGCGGATTAAGGACTCCCCGAGTACACATTGATGTGGGAGCCGGGCTGCTGGCGCGGCCTCGTGCCAGCGCCGAGCGCAGGGCGCGCGCTCCCCGAGCCCCGCATGGCTGCTCCCGCGCGGGGACCGCGCCACCCGGCACCGGCTTCATGGACACAGGCAACGCAGCAGGGCCAGCCCCGCTCGCACACGGCCAGCCCGGCTCGCACACGGCCAGCCCGGCTCGCACAGGAACAGCCCGGCTCGCACAGGGCCAGCCCGGCTCGCACAGGGCCAGCCCCGCTCGCACAGGGCCAGCCCCGCTCGCACAGGAACAGCCCGGCTCGCACAGGGCCAGCCCCGCTCGCACAGGGCCAGCCCAGGTCGCTGAACCGGTGGCTGGCACCACAGACTTCCACCGCACAGCTTTGCAAGCAGATTCATCCCGCAGCAGAAGTCCCAAGCCCCGTGTGCAATACTCCTGCACCTCCTTTCGGGCAGCGGCACGGGGACAGGAGCAGGGACGGTGAGCGCTGCCCCGGCCTGTGCCCAGCCCCGTCGCCCTCCCGCAGCGCCGCAGAGCACGCCCCGATTTCTGCTGGACACCTCACCGCTGGCGAGGCCCCTCGCGCGCTCCCGGCCTTCCTCTGCGTGCCCCGTCTCGCCACCGAGCAGCTCTCCTCGTTGCAGCCCATTCACGCAGGACGCAAACGATAGCCCCGAACTCCCCTCCCGGAGCCAAGCCGCCCGCTGGCCGCCTCGGCACAGAGCGGCGAGCCGTTGGAAACGGGAGGAAGCGCGGCCGGCTCCTCGGCTCCTCGCTCCGGGCGTCTCCACCGATACGTCACCTGCGCGGCACAGCTCCATCTCGGTGCAGCTCCTGCAGCCTGCGGGGCTGCCGTGCCGTGGAGCCCGGCAGCGCGCAGCATGTGGTGAGYGTGCCGGTGCTCAGCCCGCCGCCACACCGAGCAGCGCAGCTCGCAGCCACTTTCCTGGAGCATATGAGTAATCAAAATCCTCGTTCCTGTTCCGTGCCAAGGATGGGAGCGGAGATGGCACATTACGGACCCATTCGCATGCTAATGGCTGGCGAGAACAGGAGGCAGCTGCTTTTCCGGCTCAGCTCCTCCGAGGGGATCCGAGGCTCCCCGCCGCTGAGCTCGCGGTGCAGCACACGGCAGCTCCGCGGCACCGCCCTGCAGCGCAGGGACGCTGCAGGACAAGCAATTCCTGTAGGGAACAGGGACGCAGCGGATCGGCCCTGGGASCGACCCGTGGGGAAGGTGCAAGGGCAGTTGCTGGATCTTACCTCACATTTGCTCCAGCGTGTGCAAAAGCAGGTGAGGATGTAAGAGCAGCCGGGTGACGTGTGTCCTGCATCCGCTGGAGCTGCGAGCAGGGCACAACATGGCCTGGCACGGAGCAGCACGGCATGGCGTGGCACTGAGCAGTACAGCACGGCATAGCACAGCACGGAGCAGTACAGCACGGCACAGCATGGTGCAATACAGTACAGCACAGCACAGAATGGAGCAGTACAGCACGGCACGGAGTGGTACAGCACGGCATGGCCTGGCACAGAGCAGTATGGCACGGCACGGAGTGGTACAGCATGGCATGGTGCAATACGGTACGGCACAGCGTAGCACAGCACGGAGCAGTACGGCACGGCACGGAGCAGTACGGCACGGAGCAGTACGGCACGGCATGGCCTGGCAGGCACCTAAAGAGCTCCAGCGAGCAGGTCTGCGTGCCTGGCGCCGCCGGGCTGCCTGGCCTCGCCGTGCCATGAGCCCGAGTCACGAGCGCAAGGCAGGAGCTGCACGTGATGGATAACTGCAGTTCATTATAAGGCTGAAGTACAAATTAATTGTCTCATGTCAGGAAAGGTCACAACTCCCTCTCTAAACTTCATAGGATCACTCAAAATACCAGAGAGCAGGATAGAAAGATGATAAAAAATGAGTATTTTGCAAAAATAGATATCCAGATAGAAGGATGGATGGATGGATGGATGGATGGATGGATGGATGGATGGATGGATGGATGGATGGATGGATGGGCAGCCAGGCTGCCCCTGCCCCAGGGCACAAGGGCACGGATCTGCTCCTCTCTCTCGTTCAGGATCCTTTTGCTCCCAGTCAAGGGTCTCCACAGCCATGGGGAGCAAAGCCTCTCTGGCTTTTCCGATGCAAATACACACAGAAAAATGCAAACGAGATGAAATATTTACTGAAAATGCATGCAAGGTGATACTGACTCGGGGAGTCGGGAGCGTGCATTTGTAATCCCCATTTCACAGTGTACGCTACAGCGCTGAGTCGTGTAAGTCACGCACTGAGAGCAGCGAARCAAGGCCCTGCACTCCACGCGGCTCACGGGCACGGTGAAGCCCCCGGCTTTGCTCTTCCACGCGGGCGCTCGCCGTGCTCCTGCGGGCGCTGTGCCAGCGCCAGGCCGGGAGCGYGCGGAGCGCGGCCGCCAGCGAGGAGCGCCCGCAAAGAGCTAATGAAATGAAAACACTGGCTGAACAAATTATCTGACGCATTGGTTTTTTCTCAGCTTTGGTGTGTTATGATGGTGCAAGACAATAAAACTCTTATTTATGCCTGTCGGTAGCTGCTTGCTGACAGTGGGGAGAGATGAATGATAACCCAACTACYGCACGGCACCCTCTCCCCATGAACCCTGCTAATATTAGTTTGTCCGAAGTGTAAGGCCCTGAAAATAAGAGCTGATAAATGGAAACTAAAGCAGACACTTGACCTGCCTGACATGCAAGCTCTTGCAGAAGAGCCAGGCGTTTCCAGCACCTGCTCCATCCGCTGAATATTGATAATGCTGCCGAGCCCGGCAAGGGCTGCAAAGGAAGAAACGGGGTGCGAGGGCTGTGTCCAACACTGCTGGTCAACAAGCCTTTAAACAAGAGGTGGAGCAAAAGCAACACCTAATTAATGAACCTGCCCTGCTCAGTACAAACGTTGGGGCCATTTCGCTCTCCTTTTCCTTCAGCAATTCCAGCAGGACTGGAATTCTGGTATCTCTGGGCTATCTCCTTGCAGCCAGCACTTCCCTAATCCATGTGTGACAGCGCGATCAGTCATACTCTAAATTAAGCATCTCAAATAAGGATTTATTAGAATTAATCAGTCAATTAATGCATGCTCACGGAATGGAGTTTATTAAAATGCATTTAAGTGCATTAGCTGCTAAATAAGATAGATATTGGCTATGGCGGTGGCAAGACCATCGCAGCCGCACGGTCCTGCGCGGAGCGGCCGGCGCGCRACGGGTGCGGAGGGACAGCGGGTCCCGATGCTGTGCGGAGCCCGGCCGGGCACCAGGGCCGMCGCCGCGGCCCCCTCGGCCTGCTCGCGCCCTGCTCCTGTGCAGGGCTTTGTGCAGCTAATTAATCAGATGTTAATGATTCCTCCAAGGTGCAGCTGGCCAAGCAGCTATCCACCGCYGCCTCCCCCTCCGCATCTCTCCCGCCTCCGCAATTAGATTCCAGCAGCTCCGCTCCCTTCTCCATGCGGCCGGCTCGGGAAGGGAGGTGCCGCTCGCATCCAYCACCCCACGCGCTCATTAGCGCGCACAGCGAGCAGCTCTGGCCACGGCCCCGCCACGAGCGCCAGCCCCGCGTGCAGGGAACGCAGAGTCTGCCCACGGGAGAACGGTGCAGCCCAGGGAGGAGCTCTGATTTCTGCAAGTGCCGGGGGGCGGAGGGGACACCCAAGGGGTCCAGGCCGCGGGGCCAGGCAGGGAGGCCAGGAGTGCAGCAGGAGCCCTTGGTTCGCAGCAGCTCGCCTGGCCGGTCCCTCTCCAGAGAGCCCAGCGCAGCATCAGGCAAATCCCCTCCTTCCAGGTGCACCGTGTGATTAATGCAACCGCGGGGCTTTGCACTCCCCTTCCCCATGAAAACGATGGAGAAGAAGAGGGCAAAGAAAAATATGAATCTTTATTATATGCAAAAATATTCCAAGACGATGCAAATGAAGCAATCTGTGTCTCGCAAGCATTCCTCTGTGCACCGTTAGCAGAACTTCCCGGCCTGGAATTGCGATTTCTGATCACGAGCAAAACCCAGCGGCGCCGGAGCGCGAGCGGGAAGACGGGGCCGCGGAGGGGCGGCCAGCGAGGCGCCCGCTCCACAGCACCAATTACCGGCGGCTTCTCGCGAGCCGAATATCAAGTGTGCGGCGCGGCGAGCGCTCCCGGGACGCGGAGGCGCAGGCAGCGCGGAGCACCCGGCCCCGCCACGCGCGGCCTCCCGGTCCCGGCTCCGCTGCCCGCTCCGTGTCCCTCCGAGAACTGCCTCGTTTCCTTGTCTCCCCTCCAGCAGACCTGTTTCCAAGGGAACTAAAGGCACCAGCTCGCTAGACCTCCACCCCGCGCGGTGCTCCCGCCCTGCCCGCGCCCTCCCCGGGACCCGCCGCCCTTCCCGGCTCACGGGGCTCCCCGCAGGCCGCGCTGCCGCCTGCGCCCGCTCCCGTCACCCGCGAGCGCATCCCAGGAGCTTCCTGCACTTGTGCTGATCCTGCTGCTTCGCAGGCTGCTGGGCGCAGAGCACCGGGAACGGCAGCACCGGAGCCGTCTCCTCGGGAGCCCCGACCCTGCGGGAACGGGCCCTGCTGGCCCCGGGAAGGGCAGTGGGATAGTCCCCTCGCCCAGGGCACCGCGGGGCAGCAGGAACCACCTACCCAGGATGGAAGTGACTAATGAGTTTGGACTAATTAATACGCAATGGCAGTGTAAACAATGGTGTCGAAGGGAATTTAATTATTGACAATATACTATGATAGTGATTAACACAATTAGACTCTGATTGCTTTAGTAAAACCAAAAAACAAGAGCTGTGGTCACTAATGCAGGAATTTGCAGCCTCGCTCCTCGACACCCCGCACGGGGCCATGCGCGGAGGTGACGCGGCTCTGGTGGCCGTGGCCTGGCTGTCCCCAGCAGGGCCACCGCGGCAGGAGCTGCTCGCGGGCAGCTGGCCGGGCAGCGCTTCCAATCACYGGTGATGAAAAACTAATTATCGGTGCTAATGAGTGCTGGATTGGGCCTGAGGAATCCAAGAGCAATTCCTCRGGCTCCCATCGGATTACACGGGAGCAGTGGAGCAGTCCCATGGACACACCAAAACCCAAGGTGAGCAAAAGCAGCAGAAAAGCACCCCCCCGCCGAGCCGTGCTTCCCGCGGAGGGGGGACGGGCGCTCRGAGCAGGGCTCGACCCCACGCTGCAGTGGAGCGCGCGGGGCCCTTGCGGCACAGCAGAGGAAGCCCCCACTGCTTCTTGCTGAACTTTTACTATCCCCGAATCACTAGAGARGGGGAACTCGGTAAAATGCCGCTCACCTCTCGGACCCGTTTGCCTGGCTGGAGAGGCAGGTTCTAACGCGAGTGGCACCGTGCTGGGCARGGGTGTCCTGCAGAGCGCCCCGCTGGCTCCCGGACGTCCCAAGGTTACTCGGATTAGCATGGAAAACACTCAGGCCAACCCAAAACGCGCACGGTTGCATGTGGAACTGCGGGGACTCCTGTGCTCCTGGCSCCCGCATTTACTGCTCAGGGAAGTGGGAGATTCGAGAGCATTTTCGGCTGTGCTTTTCCCACCCGCTAGACTGTGACGGCTCTTTGTGAGCTGTGACGCTCTACCACATAAAAACAGCGTTTAGGATCCATTTTAAAATTCATATTTTCTACCACATAGAACATAACGGCTCCTTGGGAGCCAATTTAATGATTACTGGATAGATATGTTGTTAGAGTTATTATGTTTTTAAGACACACATTTATCTAGAGACAGTTTGTACAAGGGGGCTAAGCGCCGTCCGACGGCTCCACGGCACCACGTCCCGGCTGCGGCACTGCCCCCATCTGCACAAACCCCGTGGTTAAACCTCGCCTGCAGCAGCAGCCCCAGCGCTGCTGCCCGCTGCCCCCTRCCCGCACCGGGCGGCGCTTCGAGGGGCGCCCAGCTTTCCCACCTCCCCACTGGAGTCCATTGGACTCTCACGGCAGCCTTAACGCGCTGCGCTCCTAATCCCATTACAGGCAATTAGGTGGCTCGCGGCTCACGGCGATCAGCGGCCGCGGCGGGGCTGGTAGCTCGCAGCAAGGCCGGGGTGCACGGTGGCCCCGGGAAGCGGGCAGGCGGCCCCGGGAAGTGGGTGAGCAGCCCCGGGAAGCGGGCGGGCGGCTCCGCTTCCAGCTGCAGCTTCAACCTGCCTGCCCCGGCTGGCACGGGGGACGGGGCGGCGCGCGGCCGGAAGGCGAGCGGGGCTGCGTGTCCCGCAGGAGGCGGCGCGGGGCGGCCCCGGCGCGGGGCGGCCCCGGCGCGGGACGCGAGCCTGCGAGCACGGCGCGGGCAGCGAGCTCGCACACGCGCACGGCACGCGGCGGAAACACCGGCGAGCACGGCGAGAGCCGGCTTCAAAATGAAGGCGGAGAATCACCTCCGGGGGGGCAAAATCCTGCTTTGTTTATAGCAAAAGGCAGATTTATGGGTTAATAAACATCTACAATTAGCCCCTGAAAAAACAGACTCAGGTAAACAGGAAATATTCATTCAAATTAACCATAAATTAAGATCAGCCTAATTTATGTCCATTAAAATGGAAAGGCACATTATCTCCCATTCAGAGGAATTTGTATTTGATGCAAATAGAACAAATTCCGAAACTTTAGAAATGTTCTTTGATTGTTCATTTGCATCGTTAACCAATGTAGAACGGGACTATGATTTAAAAACAGGAGAACAGAAGGAACAATAATTAGTTATGTAAATAATGTGGCATTCTTGTTTATAATTAGTTCAAGAATAAAATAAAATTCACGCATGTCACAGGACTAATTTTCGTATGCAAATTAACAATCAAAATTATAAACGGTAATAATGCAGTTTGGGAGAATGTGGCATTTTTAATTTATTAGGCAAGGCAGAAGCGGGCGCTGATTCCAGCTGACGTGGGAAGGACTCGGAGGCGGCACGGACGCGCGGCGCGTCCTGGGAGGAGGCGGGAAGCGCGGTTCCCGGTGGCCCACGCATCCCTCCCGGCCTCGCTCCTGGTTGCCCCCTGCCCCTCTCTGTCAATCCGTCACTTTTAGGGTGCACCAGGGCCCAGGCCAGCCACCCCGCCAGGAAGGGGCTGCAGGGCTGGGACGAGGGATCCTGACGGGGTGAAAATCCTCGTGGAAAAGGCAAGAACGGGACAAGGCAGCGGCAGAGACTTGACGGCCTTTCCCTGTGCAGGGGGGCCGCACACAGCAGCACCYTGTCGCGTTCATCAGCGCGCTCGGGGGCAGCGAGGGCTCCTCCGGCCTGGAGGAAGCCTTCAGCACGGAGATGCTCTCTGMCCTTCAGAAACGTCCCCAGGGAACTGCCACAAAGCAGCCCCGCGAGCGAGCGGAGCCGTGGCGGGCGGGCCGGGCGGCTGCACCGCCACGTGCTGCGGGGACGGCACCGACCGCAGCAGCCTCATCCCAGGCAGCCCTGGCTGGTGCTGCTGCCGGGAGCGCGGGGCCGCGATGCGCAGAGACAGCCCCGTGAGAGGGACATGGCCGCGACGCCCCAGGCCGGGGACACGGCTGGCCGCGACGATTAGGGACAGCCCCATGCGAGGGACACGGCCGCGACGCACAGGGACAGCCCCATGCGAGGGAAACGGGGCCGCGACGCGCAGGGACAGCCCCGGGCAGGGGACACGGCCGCGACGTGCAGGGGCAGACCCATGCGAGGGACGCGGCCGCGACGCGCAGGGACAGCCCCGTGAGAGGGACACGGCCGCGACGCCCCATGCGAGGGACGCAGCCGCGACGTGCAGGGACAGCCCCATGCGAGGGACGCGGCCGCGACGCGCAGGGACAGCCCCGGGCAGGGGACACGGCCGCGACGCACAGGGACAGCCCCATGCGAGGGAAACGGGGCCGCGACGCGCAGGGACAGCCCCATGCGAGGGACGCGGCCGCGACGCGCAGGGACAGCCCCGTGGCCACAGCAGCGCCCGGAGCCGCCGCCTGACCCCGCCGCCCAGCTAAACAAACCGAGTAAATCATCCTGGCAGAGAGATAATTAAATAATTATCAGCCACTTAATAACAAGGAGTGGGTGTTCAGCATTAGCATATTAGACAGTGTCTTTAAGGGCTAATTGTTGCATTACATCAGAGTTACTCATTCATTATTCTTGTCATTTCGGGTGATAATTTGCACTTTAGGAGACAGAGACAATTTTAGCAGGCAATTAGAGACATGTCAGGCTTGGCCTAGTGAGTTACTGTCACAATTATTGCATTTTTTCCGGTGTCCTCATTTGCAGGAGTGTATTTAAGGGCAGTCTAGTAATTTCATGGGTAGGCAAAACACGCAGCGGCAGCAGCAGGCAGCGCCGGGCCGCAAGCAAGGCCGAGCGCGGTGCGCACCACGGGGACCGCGGGGTCCCCGGTGCCGCCTGCCCGCGGGGGCCGGGGCGCACGCAGCGAAAAGGAGGAACGCCGRAGAACAGGGGCTGCTGCCCGGCCAGCTGGAATGCTCCAGCGACGCGGGCCTTGCGCCCCGGGCGTCCCTGCCCGGCCCCCGAGGGCTGCCCGGCTGGGGTCGCGGCCCCCCGCCAGCCCCGGGATCGCGGTGCCGTCGGCCCCGCTCCGGCCGGGACGCGCGCCGGGGCTCCGCAGAGTCACAGAGTTCCGATGGGGACGAAATATTTCCTAAGCTACAGCTGAGGGAAAACCCTCGATCCGCAGCAGATGCACCTTGGGATACATGCATTACAAGGGTATATACAGTCAAATAGAGTTAATTAAGCTAAAACCACAGTAAATCTGTCAGATCCATATTAACACTATAGTCAAAATTGTGGAAAATATAGTATTTTCAATAATAAATCCTCTTCTGCTACAGATTTATGTTGGCATCTGCATAGTTACCATAGTTTTACAATAATCATTGATCAATCAAAGTTTTAYGACAAAACTATAATTTTACCGTGTTTCTTTCTTACTTACTTTCCTAGTTTGCTTAATTCCCAGAATGCAATACAGTAAATCTTTTGATCTGAGATATTAAGTAGATAATAAGAATGCCATGTAAGATTTGCTTATATTTTAAACTGTCTTTACAAATGATTTATAATTAGGACCAAATCTAAGACAAAACATTATTAAAGTCAAAACCCCCTATAAATTACTAGAGTTTGCTTATGCCTGTAGTAATTTATTAGGGTTTTACTACAGTATTTTCTCTGGCGATATCCACAGCTTTATATGTCATAAATGGAAAATATGAGTTTGTAAACTACACAGAAAACAAGAGTGATCCCCAGTGACCCGAGACGACAGACTCCTACTCTGATACAAGACCAAAATCATTTTTCAGTGGAATTACAACGGTACCGATAACACAATTGTGGCAGACTCAAAATGCATTTACTCGTTTAAAATTAGATCTTTACTTATATGTTTTTTTAAGTTGTCCCATTTATTGACGGTACCTACCTGCAAACAGACCGGCTGAACAAAACACCCYGCCTGGATTTCCCGCCACGCGGAGCCCGCGCTCCGGCAGGAAGTCCCTGCTGGAGCTGGGGCTGCTCCAGGAGCCGCTCGCGAGCAAAGGGAAAACTGGGGAAAGGAGCTGGAGAGAGCGACCCCCTGCAGCTCGGCCCGCGAGCTGCTGAGCTGACAACTGCTTTGGAACGCGAGCGTGTCCCGAGCACCGGCCGTCCCTGCAGAGCTTCCTGCAGCGGAGGCTCGTGCTCCCAGCCCAGCCCCCAGGCTGTCGGACGCGCGCAGCCGGAGGAGCAACCCGAGGGGCAGCAGGGCTGCGGGGGGCAGCTCGCCGCACTGGGGCTGTCGGCGGACACAATTCACAATTAAAATCCTGCTAATTCGGCTGAGTTCCATTTATGAGGCCCTTTAATTCTGAATAGGACTCTCACTGCAGGAGGGGATTTAATGAAGTCTAGCTAATCCACTGTAAATTCACACCTTAAATTAATTCAAATTCAATTTCCCGAGCGGTGCCAGTGGCAGGACCGCAGGTAACYGGGGCACACGGGACCTGGCCGGGAAGGGCCCATGGGGCAGGTTTCCCTCAGGAAATGCAGGGGTTTTGGAACAGGCACTGGCAGCATCAAGGTGAGGTTTATATAAGAAAATTTCAGAGCGATTYGTACTGGCTTGGCCCTTTTGTCTTGCTCCTACAAAACATAATATTTTGGTATACTCAAAATGAAATTAGCCCATGTTCATTATATGCAGTATTATTACATTATTATACACATTTTGTAATACTTGGGCTTCTTCTGAGTGCCATACAGACCTACTCGTCACACGGCAGCACAGACCCATGCAGACCCGCCCCTAAAACGCTCCGTGATTCCAGGAGCCCGGAGGCGCTGGGCTCTGCGATGCAGCCGGGCTGGGGCCGGCGGCTCGCGGGACGGCGCCCGCCCAGCCCTCGCACCCGGCCAACAGATCAGATCCCCCGGCACTTCTGCGTGTCGTCATTATCACCRCCCATAAAACCCCCTTCTCCCCCCGCCGCCATTATCTCAGTAAACTTTATGAGTGCCCGCGAGGT
>PTEX01000041.1:681021-708146 GCA_003342815.1 Eudromia elegans | reverse complement strand
GGCTCGTGGCCGGGCTCCGCCGGGACAGGGTTAAACCGCCACGCACCCGCAGGCGGCCGGGTGCGTTTGCTTGGATTTTACATTGAAATTTGAAATCCACGGTTGCAAGGAAACATTTATTTTCCTGCCCTTCAATGATCAAACAAGTGGCGCCACGGCACAAGAAAGCTGAGTTTCCATTAGTCGAGCTGTTTTCTTTTCGCTGTAAAATATCAAATATTTTGACATTTCCATCAGACTTTTCTTTGTATCAAAGCTTTAATGGCAGAATAATCTCAGGGCTTTCAGACTTCACAGGTTTTTACGTTTCCAGCCCTCCCTGCTTTGTGAGGGGACGCTTGGGAAGGAACGCGTTGCCCCTTCCTCAAGGGCAGGGAAGGGACACGCGGTGCGGGGCAGGGCAGCGGCGGGGCCGAGCCGAGCGCGCTCCCGACGGAGCTGCCGCTGCCGAGCGGCTCCCGACGGTGCCCTGGAAAGCTGCAGAGTTTAAAGCTTTCTGCTCTCAAATGGCTAGAATGAAAAATGTCTCCGTGACCAAAACAAAAGGTTTAATTTAAAAACTTCATTCTGCCTACAATGCTCCATTTCTTTATAACAAAAGAATGAGCAACTACCTTTTTTCCCAAGAAAGTCTTTTGGTGTTTGATTACCACRGGCAGGTTCCCATTATGGATCCTTCTGGGAGGAAGAGAGCTTTTAGTGAGATATTCTTGCGAGCAGCTTTCAAAACACCAGAGATTGGGGAGAGGCTGTTTAGCAAACAAGCTATTTACATGCGATTTCAACAAACGGAACGGTTCCAACGTTTCCCTAGGCCGCAGCCACTGGAGCCCGGCTGCGCTTCCCATCGCTCCCAGAAAGCACCCGCACTTCCCTCTCCCTCCTTGCCAGGGAACCCCTACAGCGACGGGCCGGTCCGCAGCGAGCGGCRGCGCTGCCCCGCGAGGCTCGCGGTGCCCGCGGGCGGCCCGGACACGCAGCACGGGCGGCGGGACCCCGTGTCACAGCRCCCGCGAGCGCAGCTTCGGTGGGGTTTATTCAGGGGGACAGGGTCCCTCTTTTCACATTGGCCGCATCAGGAGAGCTGGGATGGGAAGCAAGGAGAAAGTGAGCTGGAAAAGGGGCGCTGGAGTGAGACTGATGAGCAGCAGCTCCCGGGGAGCAGAGCGCTCCGAGGAGCCCCGTGACGGGGCCGCACGGGGCCCCTTCCRTCCCGCCGGGCTGGGAAGCTGCTCGGAGGTTTGCGTCAGCACGGCTACAGCGTTCCTCTGCCTCGCGCTCCTCAGCTACCCGGGATGTTCCTCCCAACTGCTCCTGACTGCGCCCTGTTTTTCTCTCCCATTTGTTTGCACTAGCCACTAATTTTTCACGCTGGGCAGCAGAGGATAATTAATTAATGATTCATAGAAATACCGCATCTATAATACGTAATTAGAGGATGGTTCATAGCCTGGTGCTGAGACAGTTATCAGTAATTTCACAGTAATTAAGAGATGTTTTTTAGCACATTTCAAAAGCCCTTACGGGCTCAAGGAGAGGCACTGATTTATTTTTCACTAGTGCTCGGGAAAGGTCCTTCAGCCAAGAGCACCTCCCTGCACTCACCTGCCRCGCTATGGGGCTGCCCCAGGCTCCTCGGCAGCGACATGGGGCACGTCCTGCCCCAGCCTCTGCCCCCGGGGCCGGGAGCGGGACGGCACAAGCGTGGTGTGGGCAAGAGCTTTAGACYGTGCTGCGAGGTTTGGAACACAGCGACAATCAACACCAGTAACGTGGCCGTTGTGTTTAAGAGAACGTAACCTACCTTTAGTTTTGCCATCCGGAGCTGTGTAAAACTCAAGGAGCGGCCGCCTCGTTTTCCAYGGGAAGACCAGACGCTCCCCCATGCGCCGGATTGTGGCGGGCAGGTCTTCCCAAAGGCCTCATGAGACCGATCGGAGCAGCCTCCCCTGCCCTCGGCCTTCGTGCCCYGGCCCAGCACTCGCAACGGGACCCACTCGGCGCCCCAGCCAAGTAAGAGCAGCAGAGCCCCCAGCCCCGGCCCAGACGCCGTGCGGAGGCTCCCCAAGCACGACGCTCCAGTAGTTATGGAGGGATTAAAGCAACAGCTCTCGGCAGGGAGGAATTACGGGCAAGAATGATCCTGACGAGAGAATGACAGTGAAGGAAGGCCCAAGGAGAGTTATTCAGGATTAATAACTTTGTTATTAAAGACGTTTTCCTCGTAGGTAAGGGCGGACCTAAATACTCCTGGAAGCTTCCAGATGGCCACTCAAGGGACCGAATTATCACACTCCTTGTCCTGCCGGCATGTGCCCATCATGCCCAAGGTTAGCAGTGGGGAYGTGCAGGGGACACACGTGGGGCTCTGCAGGGAACCCACAGGGCGCTGCAAGGACACACAGGGATGCGCATGAGGCTCCATGGGGACATGCAGGGGACGCACCAGGGACAGGCGCCGGCGCTCTCCGGCCGCGGCAGGACAGAGGCAGGGGGGCCCGCGCGGGCGCCGCTCGGTGCTGCGGGCTGCGCGGACGGAGCAGGCGAGCTCCTCACAGCTGCCCTGGGCTGAGGAGATTCCCTTTCCCCAACCTCCGCCGCAGTCGGATCGCAGAGGGCTCCCCAGGGCAGCCCGGGAAGGAGCAGGAGCGGCTGGAGGTGGCCGGGCTGCTCCCAAGCACGAGCGCTCAGGAGGGTGGGCCCGGGGAGCCGGTGCTGCTGCCCTGTCCCACCGACCCAGCGACTCCCGCTGCCCCGTGCGCGGCCGGACTCACCTGCGCGTGCTGCCATCCCCACGCGGAGCCCGCGGCGTCCCCGTCCCGTCCCCCGGCAGGGCACCTGCAAGGAGGACAAGCAACACACGGGCTGAGGGTGGCAGGTCGGACACCCGGGGCGCTCCGAGGACCCCCAGGGCGTGGGGACCCCGCGCGAAGCCCTCCCTCCGTCCCCGTCATTAGAGCAGCTGAWGGGTTCTGCTGCACGCCGCCTCCCTGCCCGGGGCGAGGAGATTTCCTTTTCTTTCTTCCTTTTTCACTACTGCGGGGTGCTAAAACCACTCTTCCCATTAGGGGCTAGACGTACTCTGAGCCTTAATGAKAGATTAAATACCAAATACCTTAACATTTGAAAAGTGACATTTATTATACAGAGTTGTAAATAGAGAAAAAAAATGACAATAGAACACAGTGTAGATCTTACATAAACCGCACCGGCTCGGTGTAATGACTATGATAATGTCAGTGCTAACAAGCAGATAATTGGCATCACTGAGATAATTTTTGGCACCTTATGCAGAGGGGAAACTGTTCTGCATAATTATTTTACCTAGGAATATTCTTCATTTAACAGGTCTATTTGCATAACGGTTGGAACTTTTTAAGCTGTAGAGGGTGTTTAATATGTTGATTTGTTTCACCCATGAGCCAGTTGTTTATTCATGAGAACCTGCACCTGAGGACCCCGGTAAGGAGGCAGCGGTGGCCGCGCCGGAGGCAGGAGCCCGCACGGGCTGCGCGGGGCTGGGCAGCAGCAGGAGCCGCGGAGCCCGCGCCGGCACATCGCCGCTTTTATAGGCACTATAAAACCGAGCCATTTCCTGCAGTAAAACTTTATCTCCCTCACTTTAAAAAAGCGGATAATGCCAATATTTCCCCACCAGCAGAAGGCACCTGCTGGGTGTCCCTGCCCGGGTGGGATGCTCCATAGGATGCGTCCCGTGCTGCCTTGCAGAGCCACCCATCCTCGGGTGGTGCCTCCAGGGGCACTGCGAGGTGCCGCGGGCGCCCGAGCTCCATGGGGCCTTTGCCTCTTCACGCACGAGCTCCGCAGCCAGGGCGAGCTCCCCTCCCGTCCCGTCCCGAAGGCCCATCGCGTGCACGGGCCGCATCACTRCTCTGCAATTAAGCCGGGCTCTGTGATCAGGAGGATGCGCAAGGCGACTCAGACAAGCCCTGTTTATGTAGGATTTCCAACTGGATCAACCTACAGTAAGTCCACGTTATTAACACATCTCAGTGCGGAGTTGAGAGCATTCCTCAGCCCAAGGGGAGCCTGACGGGTCAGGCTGAAGAGCTTGCTTGGCGGCCAGGCCACGTCAACATCATCGTCCCCGCCAGCGTGTGCCAAGCTGTCTGGAAGCACAAAAGAGGCTGGAAGCGGCCCTGGATTCGCAGCACAAACACGTACCTGGCCCCAGCCCAGGAACGTGGTGCTGCTTTCTCTGCAAGGCTCGAAGCAGCCCAGATTTGCCTCCCTTTGCTACCCGTGACTCGAGGCACCTCACCCACCCTCACCGGGTTCTGCACGATGCATCAGACTGCTCTTCGTCTCCATCCAAAGTGCATTTCCAAAACAAGGGATGAGACGGGMTGTTCCATCCCGAACCCTCAGCCTGTTCAGCAACACCGCCAGGATCACTGTGATTCATAGGAGCACAAAGGCTGCGCTGGAAAAGTTCAAATTCCCCCCAGGTTACCCTCTGATGCTTACTTGGCTTCTCCATCTCAGTTTCTGAACATCCTGGCAACTAAGAAAGCACCAGATATTCTCTGACAAGCACTTCACATCCAGCAGAGCTTTCTTGGCCCTTTGAGAAGGGAACGTGAGGCCCAGCTACAGCCTGAGGCTTCCAAGCAGGCACTCGGAGCCCCTCAATCCATACGCCATTCATCCCTGTGCCTGTGCAGCCATTACTTACAAGAAAACCCTCAGAAAATATAATTATGAGCAAAAACTTTGACAGAAATCAGCACGTCAAAGGAGGACCTTATAAACTGCTATTTTATGAAAAACCCATCTAATCTTTTAGGTCCCAGATCAGCAAGGCCAGAAAGAATTGTTAGTAAATCACTGCTGCAGCTTTGACTTTGCAAGGCCTCACATATCCCTAAAGTTTCAACCTGTGAGAACCCCTATTGACTATCAAATTAATCATGTGCTTAAGTACCTTGATGAATAAGAGCCCTAGAAATGATTTGCCAACATACTTACCATGAAGTAGTTCCCCACTGCAGAAGAACTAAATGAAGAACATGCAATATTTGGATTCGGAGATTTCAAACAAAAGCCCCGATTCCTGAGGTTTTCCTCCCACATCTTGCTCGCTTTAGGTAAAATCTTTCAATCCGCTAAAGGAGACCCCACGCTTCCGAAGCTGCAGACACGCTTTTTCCTGGGAACTGAACAATCCGTGCATCCAATGCTGCTGCCTGCCCAGGTGCGCRGGGCTGGGCCGGGCGCGCTCCCCTGCGGAGCGCCGGGCCTGCAGGTTTCAGCTCCGCCAATTTTTGTCGGATCAGAATGCGTTTCTTCCCAAGCAAGGCTCTTGGCTGTAGAGAAGAGGTCTGCAACGTGTTTGTTCTGGGAGCGCTTACACGAGACGTTTGACTGCTCCGATGAGGTTTCCCTGCCCTTCATGTTCGCGCTGCGGCTGGAAGGAAGAGCCTGTCCCGGGACACGAGCTCGGAGCCGATACCTCACAGTGCCCTTCTGTCAAGGCCATCTCACCGGCCTCTAACACTCTGCAGAACGCTGCACTCTGCTCTTTCATAAACTTCGGTTTGAGCCTGTGATTTTTCAKCTATCCCTGGATTTTCCAGGGCATTGAGTCATCCCCGGCTCCCCCTTGCTGGCACCCAGGAGCCACCAGCTCCAGCACTTCTGAGAGGCCTTGTCCATCTGCTGCATTAGAAGAGCCTGAAGCACCTGCCTTAAACCAGAGCCATGCTGGGCTCCAGACAGGGGTCCGGCCTCTCCCGGGACTGCAGGTAGGAGCTGGAACCGCTCTGCTCCCGCTCGTCACGGGGCTGTAATTCCTGCACCCTGTGCCGCCCACGGTACCACTCTTTACAACTCCAGCAGCCCATCTGTCTCGGGCACGGAGACCACACTTGCTCCTGTTTGATTTTCCTCCTTTTCAATTCCCAAGTCAGCTCTAGTTCAGTGAGTAGATTTATTACTGCTTCGCTGTCCGCCCTGGCTCCGTGCCACAGCAGGGAAAGCAGCAGCTCACACAGTATTTTAAAGGAAAGGAACACGGCCCTGTGCTAACTGCCGTCCGCACCACGCAGCGGTTCCCAAATGGGACGTGATGGTCCCAGAGGAGCCCAGGGTCCCAAGGCCAGCTGAGATACGGGGGACGCCTCCCCGGTGCCTGACACCACGGCAGCCCCGGAGATGCCCCAGGCTCCGCACGGGGCGGGCTGCATCGTGCCGTGTTGGTCAGGATGGCATCCCTGCTCCACCTCCAGGGGACTCTCAGCAGGCTGTCACAACTCTGACAAAATAAAGGAAGAGAGGCTTAAAATTGCCTTTTCTCTGCCTGGGAACGACATGCAGGAGAGAGGTGAAACCACAGCCGAGCCGAGGACGGTGCCACAGCAGAAGGGGCGCAGCGCCTGGCAGCAGGCCAGGCCATGCTGGGGGCTCGGGCACTGCTGTAGCCACAGCCGCAACGGGAGCGATGGAGAGACACGGCGCAGAGCTGACGGACACACCGGAGACGGCGTGACCCCGGTGCGACAGCCACGGCAGCTCTGCTCTGCCCCACGAGGAGCGCGGCCAAGCCGGAGGTCTAGGAAAGGGCACCGGCCAGGGGAGGGAGCAGCTACAATCAGCTCCACCAAGCCACGGGGAGACCCATCTCTCCTGGCAAGGAGGAAACCTCCGGGGACACCGCCCGCGTGGGTCATGGGGACCCCAGCCAACCTGCCAGAGGCCCTGCTGCTTCGTCTGCTCGGCTGATGGAGCCCCTCTTGATCGGAGATGCTGAGGACATTATTGATCTAAACAAGTTGTCAGCGCAGGAAAAGTTGTAATTGCTGCTGTAGTTCCATTGTAACACACCAGCCCCGAAGGGAAATTAAAGTTTGTAGCTAATAGGGTTGTATGATCCTTCAACCTTTGATGTATYGAATCCAGAGTAGCCTGTGGAATACTGATTTGATGCACAAAGGATCATTTTTAACAGCTGCTGCTCCTCCAGTTTCCTCAGATCTAATTCCCTGTTCGATCCCAACATGCAGAATGTGYGGCTGCAAAGCAGGGGCACGTGCTGCTCTGGGCAGCATCAGTCCATCCTGGGCAGGGATCCTCACCGCTCTGCTCCGAGTCTCCAGCGTGAACGCCGACATCCCTGTGGGTCCCAACTCCTGCTCTGTGACTGAACCAGGCGGGAGCGACAGCCGGGACGCGCCGGGAGGGCCGGTGCCCGCAGGGCCGGCCGGGCACTGCTCACCTCCGCGCGGCTCCCGCACGCGGGGCTGTTCCTCAGCTCCAGCACCAGCTCCTGCAGTGCCTCGGGAAGGCCGGGTCAGCCGGCCATCGAGCTGACGGACAGGAGGGAATAGAGCTCCGGTGACAAGCAGGACGGCGGCTGGGCCTGGCATGGGGACGAGCAGCAGCTCATGGCACGGCCAGACCCACGGCCACCGGCTCCTCCAGCCCTGCGCACTCCCCAGGACAAGATAGAACAGGGAATACCCGGGGCAGGCGGCTGGCACAGCCCCACTTGTGCCGCCACTCCTCCTGCTCACACCGTGGCCAGGGCTGCCACGGCCATCCGGACAACAGGAATTCTGCAGCAGAAGCACCAGCTTCCCAAACGTAACGTGTCATCTTCCTGCTTGGACACGACTTCTCACAGCAGCAATTACTGATCTTTGAGCCCAATCGCCAGCTCCCTCATTAATCACTCACAATTATAGCTCAGGAGCCCGCTCAGCAGTCGGTCCCCAGGGCGGCTGTCGGGAGCGGCTCGCGCTGCTCTGGTTGCTGGTGCTGGGAGCTGCCTGGCGCTCCGTGGGGACGCGTTGGTGGTGCCCGTGTGTCCCCGCGGGGCAGGACGGCCACGTCGGTCCCTCGCAGCGCTCCTGCCTTCCCAGGAAGCTGCCCTCAGAGCGGGCGGCCTGGGGAGCATCCCACCATGCTCCCACAAACACACTCGGATTCTGTGTTAGGAAGGCACTCTCTCTAATTACTGCAGTTAATTAGCACTTCACTGGCACTGCAGATGAAGCAGGAGGAGAAGCCCCCAAGGATGCGGCACCGTCCTCGCTGCGGGCTGCTCTAAYGACACCCTGGAGCCGAGTGTGGGACGCAGGGACCTGCCGCTGCCACCCTGGCCAGCACTGCACCCTGGCCCTGAAACCCCGCCGAGGACAGCCGGCAATTTAGACCTGAGTGCAGCAACTAATTAAATCAATATGAGATAATGAACAGCAATTAGAGGTCCAGCTAGGCACATCTTCTCTTGTAAATACTGTTTCTCTCCCAACGGGAAGCTCTTTTTTAATAATCTGTTTGTGTTTCATTTCCAGGAGCCGTAATTCCCCAAAGAAGCAATTTGGGAAAGTGATTTGTTTGTCTGTATAATTGCCAAAGCACTTAGTTAGACTTGTTTGTTTTCCTTAGCTCCTGCTGCCCCCGGAAGCAGCAGCGCAGCCACTGTGGGGCTGTTCCGGCTCCGCRCCGTGCGCTCCTGTCCTGCCCGTGAGCTCCGTGCCTGGAGGCTGGGCAGCCCCACGCGCCTCTTCGCCCTGGCGTGGCCAGGGAAGCAAAAGGACCTCGGAGATGGAAGTGCCGCACTGGGACCCAGGCGCCCGCGGCCTCGCCCAGCCCCTGCCATCACGCACGGGACTCCTCGCCCGGCGCCGCCTCGCGTCTCCCTGCGGAGGACGTCACCGCGTCGGGTGCAGCGAGGCCCGCGCCGGGCTGGCCTCGAGGAGCTTCCCTCTCGCCGGCAGGCTGCAGCGCCGTGCTCCGTCCGGCCCGCCGCACAACGCCACCTCCTCCGAGAGCTTCAGCGCGTTACCTTTCATGGAATTGCTCTTGCTTTTTCCTTCTTTCCTTCTCATTCCGCAGGCGTGATGCAGATGTTCCCCGTCCGGCRCGGCCTTATCTCCAGGGTTGTTCCGCACTGCTGGCTCGTGTCAGCCCGCTCGGCGCTTCTCACCCTCTCCTTATGTGGAAGTTTCTCCAGACTCCTTATCTCGCGCTGCGGTCGCACAGGGGTTCTCGTTCCCACCCCGGGACGGGGCCCTCGCGGCTCTGACACCAGTTCCCAACACGYGGCTTCCCAGGGGCGGCTGCCATCCCAGAGCCCTCAGCAGCCCTGCCGGGCCTGCCCCTCCACTGGCCCCACTCCCTGCCGGCTCAGCCCATTCCTCCCTCCAGGCACCTCCTGGAGCCGGGGCCGACAGGGCTCACCCGCTGCCGGCTGCCCCTCTGGGGGCTCTTTGGGAGCTCTTCAGAGCTCCTCGCAGCCTTTCCTGCCTTTAAACAAAGCAAAGCCCCCATTCCCCTTGCTGGTTTAGTTAGAGGACCATCCTCAGCCCCACTGAGCTGTCCCTTCCCCAGCTGCGGCTTGGCCCGTTTCATGCTTGGGCACTGACAAGCGAGTGTTATTTCTGCCATCAGTTACTTGGGCATAAGTTCAGAACCCRCCCTGTTACAAGGCCACGCTCCTGGCCCAGGCAGCGCTTACCTTAGCTAAACGGATGTACCAGGACACAAAGAGGGGATGGGTTTTGGATGGGTGCTCACACAGACACCCCCAGCACCCAGGGAGAGCGCAAAGGAACTCCTGCAACRGGGAATTGCTTCTCCTGAGCTCCAAGACAAACGAGAATGAAGAAGCCTCCCAAAAGCACAAATTGCTTCGATTGGGATGATCTCAGAAAGCCGAAGAACCCCGGATACTCTTGTGCTTCAGCCTCTGCACAGCGCTCGCACTGCACCGCTGCTGCGGAGAGCCGCTGCAGCTCCGCAGCGGGAAGGTGGTTTGTGGGAGCAGCTCCCCGCAGCCCTCGCCGTGCTGCACGGCTGCCTGCGGAGCTGCATGCATGGCCCTGCTGCAACCGCGACATTAGCCACTTGCCAYGGGAGCACTCACTGCCACGGAGTCGTATTAAATGACAATAACCTTTCAAATTAAACCAAGCACCTTGTTTATTAGCAGTTAAATGCTTCCCTGAGCCTCTGAGCTACGGCAGGACACAGCACCCTGTATACAATCCCATAATTGGATATCTATGGCTTGTTTAGTTTGGAGCCAATTAAATAGCAAACGGGTTATAGTCTGCATCTGCATTAAATATGACTTTAAACACTTCCTGCAAGGACTAGTTATTTAATTCAGCCATACACTAGGTCAGGCAATGCTCTGAAAGATGCAGGATGGAAGAGGTCTGGGTCATTCCTGCATGGAAGCAGATAAGGAAAAGCAGCCTCAAAGAAACTCCAACGCTGCCAAGGAGGAAGAGGAAGGTGACAGTTTACAAGGCATCCACAGTTAGCCTTCCGCTACAGAGACAGGGGGAAGCTCTGCCTGGCCTGCAGATATACTGAGGTGCAATTTGAGTCCAGCCCAAGGTATGATATCTAGAACTGGACAGAAAAATCAGACTTAACAGAAAATTCACTTTTTTTATCATTTCACTTGTAAATGACCTTTAATTAATAACCTGAACCAATAGGTTCTTTTGTACTGAAAATCCTTCCAGAGCCTAAGAGGCTCTTGGGAGGCTCTTGAGGACGCCCAGCAGAGGCTGTTCCAGGCGCTGCCCCACGGCGGGAGCGGTGCAGGGCGCCCAGCGGGATGGCCGGGAAGGGGCGGCACACGCAGGGCACTCAGGAGGCTCCTGGTCACTCCGTGGAGGCCAAGCGTCACCAGCTATTTCTGCAGGTTGTTATTCGCACGAGCAGCAGGGCCACAGACAGACTTCAGTTTCTCATCAATTGATCAGAGAAAAATATTTTCTTACGGCTCCTTGACACTCGCTACCAGCATCCTGATTTTCCATAGCCAGACAGGGAAAACCAGAGGCTGCAAAGAGCTCTGCACACTGTACGGAGCAGCCGTGCTGCAGGTGACGTGTCCAGCACCAGGAGCAGGATCGTTCTGTGTTGCCAAACCCCCCGAAGCGCCGCCCTCCTCCGGGCCTCCTGAGCTGCCTCCTTCGGGGCAAACGCTCAGCCTGTCTCCATGAACGGCGCAGAACCCGAAGCCGTACAGTGTTTTCCTTACGGCTTTGAAAGGAGACAGGCATATTTTGACAGACTAAGATTAWCTGAAATCATCTCTCTCAGAGAGAGTGGTTGGTGTATAGAACTTAATTATAAATTAATTAATAGCAGTAAATTTACAATCCAAGCTAGAGGGAGAAAGAGGAAGGAAAGCCTATTTCACAATGAACGCAGGTATGTAACACACAGGCAAAATAAGAGTCGCTCTCCGAGCAAAAAGCTCCCCAAACGGCAGCAAGGTGCGCGGGGACGCGGGTGAGGCAGCGGCTCTGCTGGCTTGTGCGGGCTCAGACCCAGCTTGAGGGATGTTCCTCCTGCCCACCCACCTGTGCGGGGCTTCATCCCACTCCTCTGAGCTGATGGAGCCTGGAGACTAGTGGGAAAATGTGGCCAAATTGCACTTGGAAAGCTCAAATATCACACAAAGTAGTTTCAGTAATAATTTAAAATCAAATTTGGGGAGGATTTTAGAACACCTTGGGCTGGTGTCTCAGGTCACAGCTCACATTAAGGAGAAGCAGGAAAACCCACTACAGACTCTACAAACACTTGAGATCCTGGGCAGGATGGTGACAAGCAGGACTTCTGCTCATCTTAACGCTGGTGTCCTGCCTCGGCACAGAACCCTGCGAGGTACCTTGTGTCCCTGGGCTCCATCCGCGGCTCCAGAAGGATGACCTGGTGGATGCTCTGGCCAGAGCAAGCTGGGCCTCGGGGTGGTCACCCTCATTTCCATCATCTGTGAACAGAGGGACAAGCAAAAGTGATTTACAGGGAAAGCCACAACATGGGATTAAGACCCTATAAGGTAAGAAGCAAAGCAGTTATTTGCGTTCTTTTAAATCTACGGAAGAAGCGTGATGGAGGACGGAAAGCTGCAGGATAGACTCGCAGTGAGCTGAAGGGAAGAGGGAAACCACAGGGAAGGCAGCGACRGTTTGAACTCCCTGCTGCCCAGCAGGAACCCCGGCACGTTGGATCCCTGCTCCAGGCCGGGCACCTCGGGAGCAGGCGGCACTGGCACCGTGTCCCGGTGCAGGGCCCCGTGCCCACGTCAGACACCCCTCCGGCTGCAGCTGCCTCCCACCCGCAGCGCTGGGCCCGGCCGAGCCGGGCGGCGGCAGCACCGGCCACCGGGAGGAACCGGCACCTCGGCCCGACAGCAGCGCCTTCCCCGGCGCATCCCAGCGCCCGCGGGGGCTCCGCTGCTGTGATGAATTTTTCAGTGAAGTAACACGAGATCAAAACCCACCCGTTCCGAGGGCCCTCGCTCCCCTAAACAGTTCAAAGCYAGTCACGAACTACGGCGTGGTTCTTTGTTTTTTTCACTTATTCTAATACTTCACCTGTCAAACAGTGCCACTCAAAGGAGCCGGTTTCACTGCTTATGAACAGGAGCAATCCTCCAGAACTTCCCTTCTGTGAAACGGAGATTTCCCTTTCTGTGAACCAAATCAGGATGAGAGAAAAAACAATCTGAGATATAGAAATTCCCTCTGGGAGACATTTTGTTTTCAGATAGGTCAGTTATCAGCAACATCTCCATTGCCTCAAAGTCGAAACGTCACCCCATTCCACCCCAAAGCCACGCTACAATTGACTGAATAGCCAACGTTAACCGCAGGTGTCAYGGCTCAGGACTGCTCTACACTCAGTCTTGTTCTACTCTGAGACAAACCTGTTCTCGAGGGTTAAAAAATGCTTCCTAATTCAGACTTCCATAAGCACATCTTTAAGTTTGTGTCATATTCATCTAAATGCACAGATGAAAAACATTCCGCTTCTGAAAGTCGTTATATCCTGCATCCCTCACATTTGCTGGAGAGAACACCCAAGTTCGGTAGAGCTTTTAAAATTCTTGTTGTAATTTGGTTAGAGAACATCATAAATTAGCTGTCACTGTTTTTTAAAGGTTACTCAACGTGTACAATAATGTTTGCCCGATCCGGGAATGCGGTAGTTTACGCAATTATAAAACAGCACATCAAAAATCGCCGCCTCTCCCTCGCTGCCTGCATAATTCATCACTCACTCCGCTGTCACGGGCCAGACCTTTCATGTCTCTCAGGCGAGGGAGAATTAAGCTCYCGTTCTCCTCTCCAATTAAAAATTTACAAGTTTAAAAGCGTCGCGTTTGTCAACGGCAGCGCCTCGGGAGCGCACGGCGGCGCCGGGCGGCACCACGACGCGCAGCCTCGGCGGGCGCCCGGCTCCCCGCGTCCCCGGCTCCAACGCCCAGCGAGGCCAGGAGGCGGCGGGCGCCCCGTGCCAGGAGGGCCCGGCGCGAGCCCGGGTGCCGCCGCGCGCCCYGCGTCGCAGCCCCGCGGGACTCATCAATTCCGGCCCCGGCCGTATTTCTCCGCGGGGTGATTGTTTCCCGCAGCCTGACACCTCATAGAGCTTTAAATTACTCACAGCCGGGCCGCCTCACGAGATAGCAGTAAAATCAGGCGAGGGCCGGGCAATGTAATTATAGTATGGAAATGATGCTGATCGCTCAAGCGGGGAGCAGACCTTGGACGGGAGTCCCCGCTCCCCCGCCTGGCCCACGGGAGACGTGACGAGGGCGCCCAGGGCCACCGCACGAGCCGGGCGCTGCTCCCAGACACCCACCAGGGCTTCGGGAAGAGCATCCCGCTCCACGCTGCTCCCAGACACCCACCCGGGGTTCATAGGAAGARCATCCCGCTCCACGCTGCTCCCAGACACCCACCCGGGGCTTCGGGAAGAGCATCCCGCTCTGCATCCCAAGGTGGAACGAGCGGGGAGGAGGCCAAGGCAGCTGCGGGCAGCTCGGTGCCATGGGGAGCGGGGAGCTCTGCCCCGCGGGGGCTGCCTGCCCCTCAGCGACGCGCTGGAGGTTTCCGGGGTGGGGGGGAAGGGAAGTGCTTTCCGGGCAGCTTGGGAACGTCTCAGCAAAGAGAGCCGGGATGCAAACCTGACTCCAGAGCCCGCTACGGCTGGCACCACCCTGCAGAAACTGCTCACCGAGTCCGTACGCACCGCTGTGACGGACCCCACGGCCCAGCCAAACCCTGCCCGCGCCAGCAAGGAACAGCCAGCTCGGCAGCACCTATGGGAAGGCCACACTTCCCTTCCTGGGCTCCTCAGGTGTTATAAACAGAACGGATACAAAAGCAGCATATCCATTTCATGGAGACTTCCAAGACATTGCAACTTGATTTTACTCTTAATCATGATTATTTTTTATATTTAAACAATTTTTTTCTAAAGATTACACTCCAGTTTTACAGTCTCAGCTCTCTGGATGTATTCTATTTCAGAAACCAAAAGGAAAAACTGAAGCAAATGAAAAAATCCCGCTGMGGCAAGCCCTGGGAAAGCTGGTAACACTCCCCTAATCCCCGAGGGGCTGGGATGGGCCCGTCCCTCCGCTGCAGCACCCAGAGCAGGGCCTGCCCCGAGGCCACCCAGCGCGGATGTGCTCCAGGCCCAGCCAGATAATAAACCACTGCTTATTAAGAGCCTTGTCAGAAGGTCTGCAGAGTAAAAGGAGCTTTGTGACACCCCACACCAGCCTCCGCTCCTGCCCGGTGCTGGGAATCTGGTGCTCACCACTCGCTGCCCAGGGCCCGGGAGCACCTCGGGACATGGGACACGCGGCTGGGATAGGGGGGAGCCAGGAGCCCAGGAGGCAGCTAGGGGAGCCGGGCAGCCTGGCCACGGGGCCGGCCTCACCAGCACGGACAAGCTCCGATCCTGCAACGCGTCCAAAACAAGCATCACATTCGGTCTGAAATGATGTCACTGCTGATCATCTGGGTGGTAATTACAGCAAAAGCCTTTTGCAATTGTACCCTCTGAAGGGTCATTAATGCAACCCAACCGCACCAGTAAATGTCTCATTAGTCTTATTTCAGACTTATGTATTTTTCAGAGCTACAGAATCCTAACAGCCTTTTCTCTCCAACAACACCGCTACGTGCTCGGCCCGCGGGGACCCGGGCAGCAGCCCCGCTCCATGGGGCACACGTGGAGAGGGCAGCGGCACCCCTGGCTCCCGGGAGCTGCTCCGGGAGCCGGCCCAGCCCCACGTCATGGGGAGCCTCCGCGTGCCGCCAGCTCCTTTAATCAGAGCAGAAAAACCTCAGAACACAGGATTCAAATCCACCAGGAAAGGTGACAGATTCTGCTCTTCTTCAAAGAGGCTCTTTAAATATTAAAAATAGCATTGTTGTTTCAGCAACATTAATTTAAGTGATGCGCCCGTGACACGTTCAGCCGCAGCGGCTCCGTCTCCCTTCCCGCTGCGGCGCTGGYGGCAGCGGGAGCAGAGCCTTGGGACCACAGGCCCAGCCGGATGGGCTAGGGCCACGGCTCAGGAGATGCTGTGTGTGCTGAGGACTGTGCAACAGGACACGAGCCCTCCGCCACCGCAACAGCACCTCCTGCTCGGCGATGCCCGAGCGGCAGGGCCGGGCACGCCGCCGGCACCATCAGCACTTACCGGCAGCAGCCTCCAAAGGGGCCAGGAGCCTCATGCGGTGCCCAGCTCCAGCACCCCTCACACATGAACACCAACTCTCTCAGGAGCCAGCCAGAGGGCACAGACAGCTCCCACCTTCTCTAGGGGACCTGGGCGGGGATGGGAGGGTGAAATGAGGGCTGTGAGATGATGGAAATCAGCTGTGAGCTTGGCCAGCTGAAAGCCTTCCTTCTGATGCATCACCTGCAGCTGCCACCCACCGAGCCGGGGCAAACTTGGAGCCCTTCCTCAGACCTCTAGAGCATGCAAGGGATCAGTCCCAGCTAGATGTGTAAACGTGCCTGCACAAAGCAGTCTGAATTGCACTTGGTATCCGGACTACACACGAGTCACGCGCAGGGGTTAGGTTGTGGCTCCAGTTTCACTGCCCAGGTGTCCCCGTATGAAGTCAGAACATCCCATCACAGCTTATTCCAAAGCAGATCTTGCTAAAGAGCTGAGAGAACCTGCAAATAATTCCACTCTCCGCACTGGCTGCTTGCCTCTCTGAGACAGGGATCGCTGAAGGAATTGTCTTCGTCTGCAAATTATTTCCCTGCACTTATTCATTTTGGTGAAACAAAATTATCCCAAATTCCGATCAGCCTACGGCTGGATGTCCTCGGAGCTGCCCTGTGGACAGTTCTCGCTCTGCTCTCGGTGACTCTTTATAACAGTGTCTTGTATTAAAGTGTGATGTGTAAGCGCCTGGTGCTTGCATGGCGCATTCCAACTCAGGATCTCACATCCATAGGGATTTTTTTTAATATCATCATCATATTGTCAAAGGAAACAAAACAAGGAAGCCAAAAGCTCAGCAATAAAGTGGGATAGAAAGACCCGAGTTAGCTGCTTCTACGTGTTCGCACTCTGAGCAGCAGGAGAGCTGCTCAACTTGCCCGATCCATCTCTGTGGAAAAGCACCGGGGCTGCACACTCGGGAGCAGGAAACCTGCTCTAGCCCCGACTCCTGCTAGCTTCCAGCACCAGGCTCTCCCGGTCTTGGACCAGCTCCAGGCTGTCCCGAAGGAGCGTGCCTGCTGTACGCCAAGCTCGCATGTGACAGTGTCACAGGAGGAGGCTCTTGGGGCTCTCCCGGGACGCGAGGCAGCCGGTCCCAGTGCTCTGCTGGCCGCCGCGCTCAGGCTCCAGAGAAGGAGGCGCTGCCACCGCCGCAATGCCTGGGAAGGGGCACCGTCCAGCATGCCCGAGTCTGCAGAGGAAGAGGAGCAGGAGAGAGGAGACAAGAGCTTAAGGAGAACTCGTGTGCCTCCAGAGGTCAGGTGGAGCTGGTAATTACAGAGGCAAAGGCCTGCGGTGCACCAGCCCAGCTCCCGCTCCTCAGCGAGGGAGGCTCTGGGTTCCGCATGCTGATGTGCGACAAGGTCCACTGGTCTGGAACAAGCAGTCTGCCAAAAGCACCGTGGCCAGAAGAGCCAAGGGGAAGGCTGCAGTTGCCTTGGTGCTAGTTCTGCAAGCGCAAGGAATACACACACGGCGCCATGGGAAACCCTGGCCGTGCTCAGCAGAGCTCGCGGAGACTGCAGACCTTCCCCATCACCTCCCTGCGTCTCCTTGTCCTCTTCCAGACACACTGCCCAACCGCCTCAGTCTGGCAAGGAAGTCTGAGCACAGAGATGGGGGGTTCCTGAGCGCGCAGGCACTTCTCTGAGCCAGGTTTGCCCTGGCTGATGGAGGGCCCGGGCTCCCAAACGCGTGTCCCCGGCTCGTGGAGGATGCCGCAGCCCTCCGCACGGAGCCGAAGGCCGGGCACTCAGCTCCGCGCTGCCCACGGGCCCCTTCTGGGCCCAGCCCTGCAGCTCCTGAGCACCGCAGAGCTGCTGCTCCTGCTGCGGCGACCGCCCCTGCAAGTGCTCCGCGGAGAAATACACAGGATGCCAGCAGCAGCGCAGCTGGGGACGGTAAACTCATTACAATATCAGAGAAGTAAACTGAACGGCTTCCAGTCTGCCGGTGGCTGTGCACGAGTTTAGCTCTGATGAAGTGAAGCACCTGGAGATTTCAGCTCAGCAGGAGCTTCAAGTTAAGCATATGCTTGAGGTTTTGTGAGTGACACCGAAAGGAACATACCTGCTATGAGCATGCAAATTTAGATCTGAAAAGGTGGCTCTGTTGTGAGAACTCATCTTGCAGACACGATGAGCAGCAACGGGGAGAGCTCAGCACAAATCCCTTACAGACCCTCTGCTCTGGGGCTCTACGCTTGCTTTTCTAGTGTGCATGTGGAGCAGGGCACATGCTGATACTTGGTGGAACCATTCGGTTTCGCTTGCTGTCTGTTTTTCAATCTTATCATGTTTCCTGTGATTTCAAAACTACTGTTCTGTGTTGGGTACTAAAATGCCCAGCTGTGGTCTTYGGTGCATATAACCTCTTCACTGTTGAACAAGGAAGCGCTTGAAGCTTTTGTGCAGAGCTAAGCAAACAGATGAACCTTTCTGCACAGATCAATTCCATTCAAACACAGATTTCAGTGTAGCTCTTTCTGCAGCCTTGCGGTTCGCTCTGCATCTGTGCTGAGCTGTGGTGAGCCTGGCTGATCACGAGAGCAAGTACTGTGCTCAAGCATGTCCAACAAGTTGCACAGCCTACCCTCSACTGGGATATTCAGAATACGCAGTTTGGTCTGCGGCTGGTTTAGTCCTCTAAGCGTTCAAGAAGAAAGTGAACCAAGGAATTTTGCCTCCATCCCCTCTAGCTGCCCGAACCTCAAATAGCTCCTCGTTCATGCAGAAGGGAGGCACACAAGTCGCACCCGTCACCGGGAACAGGGCTAGGAGCTCCTGCATGGCCCAGGCACGCTGCATGGGAACCCCGGCCTGCGCTGGGTGACAGGCACTGCGTGCGCTTGGTGACAGGCACAGCATATCCCGGGCRCCCGGCTGGGAGGCCACGTGGGAAGGAGGTCAACCTGGGATGGAATATTCACCACCACCTCCAAGCTCACAGGCACCAAGCTGAAACGCACCATCACCGCTGCGTCCCGGCGCCACCGCCGCCTCTCGCCAACACCCCAGCCCTTCGCAGGGGGCTCCTCTCCCGCCACAAGCTGCCGTCACGGGGGGAGCGGCCCCCGGCACGCGTGGAGGCTGCCGCAGAGCAGCCGCTCCAGCCGCCCMCGCTGCTCCCCGGCACCGGCGCCCGGCCGGCTCCGCTGCTCCGCACATCCTTGTGCTGCCGTCTACGTGATGGAGAAAAGTGTCAGGCTGGGGAAAAGACAGATCACGAGTATTTCTGGCCCTGACATTTTCCTCCAGATATCTGGATTTCCATATATTTGAAAACCTAATATAAACAACAGAGAGAAAATTTGCATTTCGGGCAGTGAGGAATGAAAAATGGAGGCGGCGTAATGTATTGCTGCTCAAAGAAGAGGAATGACAGTGGTAAAGTCGAGCACACACGACAGCACCCAATCGGCTTGTGGCAAACTCATTTCCTGGCAGAATATAGGGTTTCATCTGCTGGAACATTTAATAGGCATCAAAGAAAGATCACTTCCCTCCTCTCAGCACAGATTGAGAGCCTTCGCTCTTACTTTATTTTTGCCATTTTATTAAACCCTTTATACAGTTTTAATACAATATGTATGATCCCCTTGAAAACAAATAAATTCTTAGGCGCTTCCCAGATCCTAAGTATTTCTAATGGTTACATATGTTTTATTTATATTTTTAGAGAGATATTAAAATATGTGTYGTGCAAAAACATGCCCCAGCAATCAGCCCTAATTGACAGCGGCGTGCGGAGCGCGAGTCCTTCACCCCGCGTCCCAGGGAGGAGCTGCCCCTGGGCAAGGCGCCCCGGCGGGCCGCGGGCGCACAGAGTGCCCCGGGGCACCCCGCTCCCTCCGAGCGCGTGGGCACACGGGGCCTTCGGTGGCAGCACGGCGGCTCCCCGCAACGCAGGCTGAGCTTGGCTACGCCTTGAGGGCACCTCTTGTCTTGAGACTCCCCCGCTGGGACCAACAGGAATGCCYGGGGAATTCTGCCCGGTGCTGAGGGGCAGCCTGGGCACGGGACGCCTCGAGGCCAGGCACGTCYTCAGCGGGTACCGCCGCGCGAGCGGCACAGCGAGCAGAGACGATTCGGAGCATTCGGCGCACACCAGGTCTTGTCACAGAAATAACGCGGCAGTTAAAGGACACACGGACAAGGAGCAGCAAGTGCACGTGGTGCCAGGAGGCACCGGAGAGCCCACAGTGCCACTGCGGAGCGTGCTGGGCCTACAAACGCTCATTAAAGAAGTACTAACTGCAGACTCAGGACCCATAATATTGGCTACATAGTAAACGTTCTCCCACAGAGGAATCGGAGACACAGAGCGACGTTTACTGCCTTGTGTCTCAGACACTTTACAGTTATTTTTACTACTCCCTGAACAAGCCCTTCCCAGCTCCCGGGGAAATCCCTGCCGCAGGGGCAGGAGCCGGTGCCGCCGCCCCGGGCGCTCCCGGGTGCCGCCGGGCGATCCCCAGCACCCGCGCGCTCAGCGCAGCTGCTGCCCAATCCATCWTCCCCGCTCGTGAGCACAGCGAGGGACGGGCCCAGCCGGGCCAGCGGAACCCGCGTCAGCCGGGCCGTGCTCGCGGCCACTCACGGCATCTTCCGCGTGTCCTTCACCAGGACGGACCGGAGACCCGGCAAAGGGCCAGCCCGGAGACCCGGCAAAGGGCCAGCCCGGCACGGCCACGACCATCGGTCGCAGAACGAGGCCGGCTCGCACAGTGACCCAGGCGCAGCGACCCCGTGGTAGGAGACGCTCGGAGCCCCTGCCCGCCTCCCGCCCGTGCAGCCCTACTCCCTGTCCGGAATTTTCCATGCGGTTCCGATGGAACCAGGAAGGGTCTCTGGGAGCTCTGCTGATCCCAAACACACGGACCCTTAGCTCTCCTTGTCCTAAATAGCCAGGCGTGATCCCAGCCCTCGTCCTGGGGAAAAGCCCTGCTCCCTGCAGAAGTTCCCGCTTGCAGTCTGCAGGGCCTCCCTCTCTCCCAAACGGYGCAGGGAGCAGAGCGGTATCCTAGTCTTCCAGTGCAAAGAGCCTGGGTAGGACATCACACCACCAGAGCCTGCACAGTGGTCTTAACAAGCCAGGAATATTTGCAAGAAATCACTGTTATTYCCACTAACAGAAGTGTTTGTTCTGACAAGGGTAACGCCCCCCTGCATTTTCAGGCCCCTCGTGACTCTCCTGACATGGATTTCAGCAGCTTCCCATAGAAATCCGGCAGTCTGGGAGCTGCTTCCCTGCTCCCTGGGGAAGCTGGTGTATCCGGAGGGCACGGAAGCTGTGCGTGCGAGACCGTGGGCTGGAGCCGGGCTCGCACCTGCGCGCATCCCGCGCGCTCCGGCCTGCAGCGCTCCGAGCAGTGTTTAGCTTTCCAGGTTTGTACCTGGAATGATGATTCTCATCACCACTTGAATTTAATTTAAATGGTTTGCTTCTGCTTTCATTTTATTGGCACCCATTATATCCCCCTCGTACCTCTGGCATTTCCTTAATAGTCTTTTGACTCATCTGCTCTCAGGAGGAGAAACATTTTTTACAAGAACAATATGAAGTAACAGTTATAAAATCTGTAGCCTGGTGATAAATGTTAAGGACTCATATTCTTTTATTGGAAATTGCTGTCTTTCAAATGCTTAACAGATTTGTAAAAATAATTTCTCCAAGAGGTTACGTTTCTCTCGAACCCATTAGAGAGAGGCCGTGCTCCAAATCCCGCCTCCCGCGCGGGAGGGGACGCGCCAAAGGCACCGCGACCCGCGCTGCGCCGCAGCCCTCGCAGCCCTCGGCTCCTCTCCAGCGCCCGCCCGTTTGCAGGACACGTCCCGCGAGCCCGGCCCGCCCAAGGACGCGCCGCGGAGCCCAGGCGTGAAATTATGGGGGCCGGGGCTGCCGGGGCCGGCTGCGCCCCGGCCTCCGCCGGGAAAGCGCCGCGCTGTTTCCCCCTTCTCCTCCTCATCGCGGCCTGGCGCGCCGGGCGGAAAAGATTGTATTTATCACCTGTCAGGGCTTGGCAGAGCTGAGTTACGTGGAGCAGGACAGCATAAAATTATCATACACAAGCATGAAATTACAAAATCGCTCGGAACTGAACAACAAAATTATTTCATTTCTGAGGGAGGCCATTCCATTTTTTAGTCGTGACACCTCAACTGCCAAACTTTGAATTGAAATTGAGTGTGAGGTGCATGGAATATAGACAGCAATAACAAGCAAAGGCATGTAAACTAGCCATGCAAATACACTACATTAATGGCCCCAGAAACCTCCCACCGGAGATATGTAACTAAATAAATGTCACATGTCCCAATAACTCAACTTTTCTTATACATTGTGAAATGAATTATKCTGCAATCGGAGCACAGGCTGCTCCTGGCAACGGGACTCCCGTTTGCCTGGCATCCTGGCTTGGCCTCTCCCGAGCACCCGAGCACCGGCTGGACGCGGAGCGGCGCCCAGGCAGCACGCAGCCCCCAAACCTGCGCTTTGTGCAAACACAGGCACTCCTTTCAACGAACCGCCCCGCGGCTGCTAACCACGCTGCGCCGGCAGCAAGCACTGCGGTCCCTAAGCACCCGGGCCCTGGACGGGACGTGGCGCTTCCAATCTTTCACTGCAATCTGCTCTCGGGGCCATCCCGTGTGCACCCAAAGGCGTGTGGAGTCCGGCAGAGATTCCCGGACACTTAGGCTGGTATCCCATCGGCAGCAAGGTCCCGTCGCCTCCAGGACAGCGTCCTCAGCTGAGCAGCGCGCGCTGCCGCGGTGCAGACGCTGGCACTACCTGCACCCAGGAGCAGAAGAGCCACCCCCCTTGATTGCCAGCGGAGCCTCCCGAAGGCTGCGCGAGGCAGCCCCCAAGGAGCACCGCGTTCCAGGCAGGATTTGTGCCGGAGCCAACGGGCCGTGCATGCGGCCGCCCTGCGGACGGGAGCCCATGGGGTTGGTACCACGGCACCTTCCCTGCGTGGGCCGGGCCCAGCTCCACGTTACCCCCCGGCATCTCCCTTCATCCTGCCTTGGTCCGCAGCAAATCGGCCCCGAGAGCGGGAAGGGGCTTCTGGGCAGAGCTATGGGCTCAATAACTGGTTCCACTCGGGAGGAGGCACCGCAATCCATCATGGACGGAACGGATTTGTCAGCTCCTTCTGCAGCTCTGATGGGCTGTGCAGGGTCTGAGCAGAGCAAACCAAATGAGATGTTAAATAAAATTAAAGACAGAGTGAAATTGCAGCCTGGGATTAGGAGAGACATCAAGGAGCCTCCCGCCACCCCAGGGCACCGCAGCCTCCTGCCGTCCTTCCTGCTCTCCACTCTTGGCATCGCAGTCCAACGGGCACAGCGCCCGCAGCAGGACCAGGGCACTGGGGGAGCACCCGGGGGTGCCCATGTGTCCTGGGGCCCTGACTGCCAGCTCGTCACGGAGCAGAGGGAAGGACGTTCACGGCCGGGGCTGCACCGCAGCGAGCCTGGCAGCGGAGGCACCAGGAGCCCAGAGCCGCCTCCAGCCGGGAAGGCTTCTCCATCCTCCCCTGCCGTCCCAGCCACGGAGCTCCAGACCCGGCCACGCTGGTCACATCCTGAGGATGGCAGCTCAGGTGCTTCAGCTTGCAACGGAGGTGACACGAAAGGACGTCGTCCTTCAGGACACGACCAGGACGGCCCATCCCCACCCAGGCAAGAGGCTGAACGCTGCATGGCGCTTTCCCCAGGCTGAGMATCCCCGATCCTTCCGCGGAACATTCTGATCTCAGGGCATTGATGTTTACCAACCGTGTTCTTCTGCTCGACTTGCTTTAAAACACAAAGAGAGATTTTGTAAGGGTCAGAATTTCAAGTCTGAGCCCCAAAGCATTTGGAAAGCAGCATAGTGCAAGGGAGAATTCCAAGAGAAAAGAGGTTGCTGGTGATTTATGATGAAGGAGGCAAACCTGGCCTCTGCTTCTCTCAAGCAAGCCTTTGATGCTGCCCCTTTAATCCTTAGCCACCTGGTACTAATTATAACTGTAAGATAGTCTTTATATTTAATTAAAAACAAGGAAATGCTTCTCCATATAATGAGGCGCCTCAGGCAACGGCCCCTGTGTTCTCTCCCCCACCAAGTGACACTCGGGTCTCTATCTGCTCTCGCCTCCATTGGAATGGCAGCTCCTGCTGGGAATCCCAACGRAGCCTCCTCCCGGAGCCGGGTCCACCCGCGCGGAGCCCCCGCCAGCCCCAGCCCCGGGGCATTTCCGCAGGTTCCTCCCACAGGTCATGCATGGGAAGCAAGGAGCACTTTCCGCACAGAATTACAGCGTGCTGCAGGCGGCGGCGGCTCTGGTCTCTGCGCTGACCTGCCGGGAGTTGCCCGGTGCCTCCGAGAGCAGCTTGGCCGGGTCCCTTAGAGCCAAAGCAGAGGAAGGGGCAGCCCTGACCGGCGGGGGCAACGCGGGGAAAGCRCAAAGCAAGGAGGCAGGAGCGGGCGCAGGGACACGAGGCTCCCCGTGCTTGGTGGCAGGAGCAGCCAGCCGTGGAGCGGCAAGGGGAGGGCACGGACGGCTGGAGCGCGGGAACGGGGGGCTCCAGGGCCCCTTGACCTGTGATCACCACGGAAAGCCCGGCCGGGACCCCAAGGGTGGCACAATGGGCACAAGGCACCCTGGGGCGCTCCTGTCCCGGGACCCCATGGGTGGCACAATGGGCACAAGGCACCCTGGGGTGCTCCTGTCCTCTCGGGGACCCACGTGGGACATGGGCAGGACACAAGCAGGACGATACAGCTCCCAGAGCCCACATGGACCCGGCTTTGGGAAGGGAGAGAGCAGCCAGGAAACCACCATCAGTTTAAGCCAGTTTAACTTCAGCTCCTAGAAAAATATTGGAACAAATGATCAAACAAACTATTTATAAGCACCAAGAAGATAACAGGATGAGTAGCAGCCAACATGGGTTTGTCAAGAACAAATCGTGGCAAACCGATCTAATTTTCATCTGCGACAGGGTAATAGGCCTTCCAGATAGAAAAGAAGCAGTAAATGTCATATCTTGACTTTAATAAGATTTTTGACACCGTCTTATATGACATTCTCACAAGCAAGCTGAGGAATCATAGTCTAGACAAAAATACTGTTTGGTGAGTGTAAAACCAGTGGAAAAACTTCAGTCAGTGACTAGTCTTCAATGGCTTTCTGTTGGAATGGAGTCTGTGTTGAAGAGGGTCTTCTAAGGTCTACCCTAAATCTAGGGCTACTTTGCATTTTAGCTACTAGTCTGTATGACAGAAAAAGACCATCATTATTACCATTATCAGAACGCATTTGAGGACAGAATTAAAACGCCAAAGTTCTTGCGAAGTCCTAGAAATGATTTGGGAAAAATAGGAATTTATCCTATGGACACCAACACAGCCCCCAAACATCAGTGAAATCGGAAGGGTCGAGATCACAGCCATGAAGAGGAGTCACACAGAAGCGAGCACACGTCACCAGGAACACCGGCCAGCAAAAGCCCACAGCAGATCCCGACCCAGAGCCCCAGGCATGCCCTGCCTGTCCAGCACCCCCAGCACGAAAGAACTGGGGTAGCTGAAACACCCCTCTTGGCTCTGCAGCTCCCCAGGTCCTCCCTGTGTGAAACCCCAACGCGGGCAGGCTTTGGCCCTGCCCCAGACGGAAGCGCTTTGGGCAGAGGCTGCGTAGGCCTTTGCCAGCCCCCCGGACGGTCTGCCCGTCCCACCGGTGCTTCCCACAACACAGAGGATCCCAGCGCAGCCCCCAGGGATCCCGGTCCCCTTGCCAGTTGCTCCATCCAGAGCCCTACGGTGCCCTCGGGACCTCAGAGAAGCCCCTGGCGAGCGGGAAGCGCCGGGCAGGGCCGGCTCCCTCCCTCCCCAGCACCGTCACGGCAGGGCCCGGTGCTCCTGCTCGCCCAGACGGCCCCTCCAAGGAAGGCTCAAATGGGGGACCACGAAGAGCCAGTCTCATGGAGAAACGTCCCCGTGGCCTCTGGGCCAGSAGCCCCCTCTGGACCTTACTGACGAGCCAGGAACTGGCACAGGCAGAAGCTGCTCCGCACACACACGCCAAGGAGCAGGGGGAAAACCCGGCAAGGGAAGCGCTGCAGGTCCCTGCTCCGTCCTGCACCAGACACTAGCCCCGTGGAAGGGGCGGCCAGCAGCAGGGCTGAAGGGACACACGGACACACGGCCGGGGTGGAAGGGCTTTGGAGGACAGGGGTTTGTGGCGGGGGAGGCTGCACATCCCACAGCCCACAGCCCGGCACGTCCGCGGGGAGAGGCCCCGCACCAAACCCCCGGCAGCCGGAGCGCAGACCGYGTCCCGCGGCCGCGCCGCGGAGAGCGTCCACAAAGAGTTAAACCTGCCTCGGCAGCCTGCGAATTCTCAGCGAGGCTCCCACATGCAGCCAAACAACAGCTTGACATTTTCCATCCTTCACRAGAAAGACAAAGGCGTGAAGATATTCCCAGGATTCCTTTCTGCATGCCTAACTACGAGCTCAGGTGCAGCAGCATTTGCCCTGGACCGGCCTCATCAACATGAAGGGCGAACTCATCGTTTCTGCATCTTTCCTCGCCACTGCTTGATTAATTGGCTCACAACGATGCTGGCTGAATACCTAATGCCTCTCCTGTCCCTGTTCTTTCTTCACAGCCTTTTGCTGCATTTACATATACTTTATATTCCATAATTTTCACACACACACAAAAAAATGGGAGCACATCTCAGTAATTTGATGTAATGACGGCATGTCACCAAAAAGAGGAATTAGAAAAATCTGTAGGTATTTAATTTATTCTTGTTTTTTTCAAGTAGATCTCTCCGAGAAAGGCATTAATATTCATGTGCATGAAAAAAGTACTCTCGGAAGGAAATTTCCAGCATTTTAGTTTAAATTAAATACATTTTTAAAGAAACAATATTTAACTAATAATGCTTAAAGGCAAAATTAACAAGAGTAGCAATTTTTATCTAAAAAGCAAGGCTTTATCTCGGGGGTTTCTAGTAGAACTGCCCTAACAGGGAAATGGCACGCTGCTGCTCTGAGGAGGGACTCACAGCCCCAGAGAGGGGTCGGGCAGCTCGGGAGGCCTCTCGCGCTGCCCGCCCGCGGGCTTTGCCCAGGGCGCCGGGTCCTGCCGCGCCGCCGCGCTCCCTGTGGCCGTGCCCTGTGCTGGGGCYGCCGTGCCGGGCGCCGATACTTCAGCAGCAGAGAGGGACCGGCGGCAGGCGGGTGGTTTTGCAKGTAACGGGCAAGCACAGACTGCAGCACACGACAGAGCGACTCCGACGCACGGGAACTGCCCCCACTCCATCCTCAGGTTACGTCTACCAGGACAACCGTGATCAGAAAAGTGCGAAATAATAAACATTAGCTGTTTCCCAGGATTTCACAGAGAAAGGCGGTGCTGACCAGTACGGATAGGCAGAGGTATCTTGAGGTATTAAATTCACTGTGGAGGATAAAACTGAGACAAGTTCTGCCGGGACAGCGCTACCGGGTCCGGCCGAGCCAGAGCTGCGCCCTCGTCCTGGCCCTTTGTGGGATGCCCTGCCCCAAAGAACACAACACGGCCCTGCTCCTTCCCA
>PTEX01000041.1:667679-680591 GCA_003342815.1 Eudromia elegans | reverse complement strand
GTGCGAGCAGCAGGAAGGGCTCCGCACGTGGCAAGGCTGGCGCGGCCCGGCCTCCGCAAGGCTTCCCCCTGCTCTYTGGCTATTGCACAAGATAACTTTTCCTTTTTCCTCCCCAAAGTACCTCTTGATATTTATATGTTTATATATTTTAACTTAGGATCGGACTCATAAAAAATACATAAGGAGTAAGTGGTTTCTGCAAATGTTTTATACATGATTTGGGAACAGATACCACTCACAGAGAGGAGCAGAGAGACTGCTGTTCACGCCGGCCGCGCAGGGCTCCGCTCCCGGCTCCCGCATGCACGGCTGCAAGCGGAGGGGCGAGCTCCTGGCCGGGGGCCTTGGAGCATCCCGGAGCATCCCGGAGCATCGCACTGGGGTCCCACACGTCGAGCGCTGTGGCTCGCAGGGCATCGCATGGCCCAGTGACACCCGTGGGGACGAGGAGGACACAAGCGGCGCAGTGGGGGCCCTCGGGGCTGCACAATTGCACTGTGGCGCAAAGCTGCCGGGGAACCAGAGGGTTAAGGCAGAGTCTCATTTGCTTCCCCGTTGTAGCAGATTACCCTTTTTGAGGGTGTACCATGATGCACGATACGATCGCTTTCTCTCCTGCTCCCCTCTGGAGCATCCTTGCACGAACGACGCGCGCGGCGGCGCRGACACACGTTGCCCCGCAGGCTCACACGGCACGCAGGGCTACAGCGAGGGCAACGAGAAATGCAAAAACATATGGCAACATGGGGAAATTCCGCACTGCTTATTATATAAGAGTGGAACACATGTTCCCAGATACAGTGTGTGGGATCTGAAAGATGGAGTTACTGTCTCCTTCAGATGGATTTTTATAGGAGTCCCTTAAAATAAAAGCTAAGGAGGGATTCTGCGCAAATTTTCCCCTTTAGAGACTGAATGGTGAATCCAATTCTGCCTGATCCACGGATGAAAACTGCTTTGGGGGTTTCTCCTCGGGGACCCTGGTGAGCACTCGTCCGCCCTCGCCAAATTCAGCCCAGGATGTGCCGGGGCTGCAGCAAGGCGGGAACACTGTGGGGTGGGCAGGATGCACACGCAGGCGGCAGCACCAGGGCCCGGGAGCACCGTGTGCCCAACGCGCCCTCGTGGCTGGGAGCGCTGCACCGAGGGGTGCAGGGATGCGGAGGGAGAGCTGCAACGTTTCTCTCTCCCAACTCTAGGCTCCCACGAATTCAGAACTCTTCTCTCCGAGGGGCTAATCATATGATTTCCACCTTTACTCGGTACAGACGGATCTCTCACGATGGTGCCCTGGGGCCTCAGGAGCTGGATGTAGACCCCGGCAGGGTAGCGCTGCCCGGTGGCACCGCTCGTGTCCCAGGCTGCTGCGTGCCCCTTTGCTTTGTCTGGATCTGCTGGCCGGGAGGGAGTTTCCCCTTTCCCTCCTCTGCCCTTGTGGGGTCCATGAGGAGCTGAGGCTCCGGTGCCAAAACCCCAGGACGTCCCTGGCCCGCGACGCAGGCGGAGGGAGGTTGGTTGTGGCGGGCAGAGCTGGGCACAGCRACATAGCCGGAGCCTGCGCCTTGGGGACGCCCTCACGGGGGCCTTGGCGTCCCCGAGGAGCCGCTGCAGTGGCCTGTGACAAAGCGACCCCAGCCCCGCAGGCAGGAAAGGCAGTTCGCGCTCCTGCCTAAAATACACAACATTAGGAGCATGTCATTAGGCTTCATTCTTCTTCTCCTTTCCCCCCGGGAGCGCATTCCCCATAATTACAGGGCTGGAGAAGCCGTTTTTGCCTCTCACTACTCACAGCTATTTATATTTAACATATTTAGGCTCCCTGGGTCAGAAATGGAAATTACGCTGCACTGAGCTCAACCTGAGGCTTACAATCGCTGCTCAGTAACCAGGTGCTTAACGCAGAAGGGAGAAGCCTCAGAAGCACAGCACTAATTTAATTGCCGAACCCGGCGCCGAACGGGGTCCCSCGGTCCGGCTCCCGCGGAAAGCGGGGCGGGCGCGCGCATCCCGCCCTCCGCGCGCAGCTGCGAGCTCTCCCTTTAACCACCGCTAAATTGTTTTCTGACAGCCCTCGCTGCAATTTTATCCCCTGACATTTGATTTACATATGATCTTTAAGCACCAGCACCGCTGTAAGAGCAGCTCCGTTAATATTCCAACCGCTCCGTGATGTCACACACCTTGATAGGTCATTTCACTCCAGCCTGGCCAAATGCATGTAAAAATAAATGTATAACTAATGAAATAAACTGATTAAGGAGAGAAATCAATCGTTTTACTGCTGTAGTGAAGATCTAGCAGTTAATTTAGCATGGATCTGCAAGGGTGCACGTTAATAGAACAGGCTCCCATCTAATTGGCGCCGCAGTAAATGAAATACAGTAACGCTCCCGATGCACGGGGAGAGCTCACTCCATTTGCTCTGCGCCCTCCCGGTAGCTCTTTACAGCACCGGGGGGTTATTTATCTCCTCCTCCCTCGGCGGCAGCGCCGGGTTCACCCACGATGACGAGCGCGGCCCCCTCGGCCGCCGCGCGCACGCGGCGCCGCCATGCGCAGCACTGCTACTAAATAACGAAGCTCCAGAGGCTCCTGTTAATTTCCCAGACATTTAATCAATACGCTGCTGCCCTGCTCAGTGTGGCTGTCAGAACTATGCAGAAAGTCCCATCTGCTCCTCCCAGGTACGGGGCCCGAAACCTCCCCTCTCTGCGCAGCACTTGACTAATTACCGCACCCGTTTCTCCTGGCGGAGGGTCATCGCATGAAGAACGCGCTACCATCGCCAGGATAAAAACTATAAATACTGGCGAAATTCCGCCTTGGAGCAGGCTGCAGATACCAGCAGTTACTACGCTGCGGTGCAACAGAGCAGAAAAACAAGAGCAACTGGTTAGWGTGAGGGCCGGGGATTATCCGCCCGGCCCCGCACTGCTCTGGGAGAGCCTCTCTCCTCCCCTAAAATATTCAGCTCTATTAAAAAAAATAGGGAAAAATGATCTATACAAAAGCTTTGCATAAAAAAGTGATCAATGCAAATTCCTCTGAGAAAATTGCACCAACAGATGGAATCAACCCATTTCCAGCAAATGCCTCTGGCTGTGCAGATGGTAATTATAGAATGTATGTAAATATGCAAGCGCTAGGAAGCATAGTAAGGCGCCCGCTGAACGCGGGCTCTGCACGGGGATGCCCACCTTGGCCCGGCCCAGGGCCCTTTGGCAGCAGCAGCGCTGCAGCTTGGAAAGGCGGCCCGACATCTGCAGAGCGAAACCGACTGCCAGCACCAACGACCTCAGAGCTCTGCCCTCAAACTTCCTCCTATGGAAACTTCTCAGATCAAACCGGACGCTCTGTCCCAGCACTAGGACCCGACGCTGCCCCAAGGACGGAGGTTCCTGCACGTGAGGTTCTTTCTCGTTTCCGCGCGCAAGGAGGCACCGTGGTACACGAGCAGGTTCCTCCCTCCCAGGGCTCTCCCAGGAGCGGGATCATTCCCACATGCTGCGTTGCTCTGTACAGGACAGTCCCCTCAGAACAAACACGCCGGTTCCCAGGAGCTGCCCAGGTCCTGCTGCAGCGCCAGCARCAGTGACGATGCCAGCCCTGTCCTCAGGGCCCCGGCACTGGGACGAGGCTGTCGGCAGCGAAGGCTCCCGCGGGCCGCCCCGCTSGTCACAGCACAGTCAGTGGAGCCCGCGCGTCCCCAGCGCCGCCCCCAGGCCCCGGCCCTGGTGATGGGGGGAAGAAGCATCTCCCTGCGGTGACGGGGGCCCCTAGGGCCCCTCGCAGGGCCCACCCCATTCCCCTTCTTCCCAGCCCCGCTGCTTCCTTCCCTTGACACTGCTCCCTCTGCTCCTGGAAGTTTCCATGTTTACGCTCCTTTGCCAAAGCCAGAATTTCACGGCACATGCTGCTTCCTGGACTGACAGGACTCCTCTGTTATTTTTACCTTGCCTAATTAGTCAGACRTATGTACGAAGCCTTTCCCTTCTCTCAGCCTCCCGATCCTTTCCCAA
Organism: Eudromia elegans; assembly: GCA_003342815.1. Classification (NCBI taxonomy): domain Eukaryota; kingdom Metazoa; phylum Chordata; class Aves; order Tinamiformes; family Tinamidae; genus Eudromia; species Eudromia elegans. The sequence continues at coordinate 676,572 of PTEX01000041.1, read as the reverse complement.
GAGCAGAGCTGATGCGTGCTGGCTTGCAAGGCTTCGCAAGCGGGAATGTTTATGGAAACGCCGTGGCAGCCCCTTGCAGGACAGCTGGGAGAGCCACCCCTGCCCGCGCCAGCCGTGGGAGCTGGGAGGGCGGCTCTGCAGAGCAGCTCATGCGAGGCGCTGCACGAGCAGCGGCACCGAGCGCAGGGCGCACGGCACCGTGTCCGGGCGGGCTGGGATGGAGACCCTGCACAGCGCTGCGGGCTCCGGCTCCAAGGACAGAGGCCCCGCGCAGCAGCTGAACCCGCTGCCGCACGTGCAGGGGGCCCTGGGCTCGCCGCAGCCGGAGCAGCTCCTCTCCCTCCCGCGCCACCCCGTCCCGCCACAGCCTCCCGCGGGCTTCTTCGCTTCCAGGTGCCGTCCAGGACTGCTCTCAAGGCCGCTGCATCTTCATTGCATGCTGCTGTTGACGCTAGTTTTCCTTCCAAGAGAAGTGCTTGAAGTAGTAGTCTGTGGTAAAATGTTAATTGGAGCCAAGTAATTAGACAAAGATAGTTAGTGATCTCTCCAAAGCAATAAGCTTTTGGCGCTTTGTCTTAGTGCTATAATAATTACTATCATTTCACAAAGTGCTTCAGCATTTGACAAGAAGAATCCACATGTGACTGAATCTATCCCTGAGGAGTACCAGCACAAGAGGCCCCGGCTCCACGAGCTGCCCAGCCCGGCCACCATCCTGCAGCTCCTTCCCCACCACAGCCATCGTCCTGCAGCTCCACGGGATTCCCGTTCTGCAGCTCCTTCCCCACCACAGCCATCGTCCTGCAGCTCNGTCCTGCAGCTCCACGGGATTCCCGTTCTGCAGCTCCTTCCCCACCACAGCCATCGTCCTGCAGCTCCACGGGATTCCCGTTCTGCAGCTCCTTCTCCACCACAGCCGCCATCCTGCAGCTCCATGGGATTCCCGTTCTGCAGCTCCCTCCCCACCACAGCCATCGTCCTGCAGCTCCTTCTCCACCACTGCCACCATCCTGCAGCTCCATGGGATTCCCATCCTGCAGCTCCTTCCCCGGCCCTGCCAGCCAGTGCCACTTGGGACACGGGCTCCCCTTCAGCACCGCCTGGCCTCAGGGACACCTTCTCCCTTGGTCTATTCCTTGTCTCACTTTTCCTATGCGACGGATATAAACTTGCTAAAGCCAGTCCCTCCGGTTTGCACGAGCACAACTAGACCCAGATTTACTGCTGCTTCCCCCAACACCTTAACTCAAGGCTCCCCATTATTTCTCCCAGCTCCTTGGGAGCTTCCAGCTCGCCAGGCGGAGGCCAAGGAGTCCTCTGAGCCGCTGGCTGGTGTCGTGTGCAGGTAAGGACGTGTCCCCTCCCTGGGCACCGCATTCCGCGCAGGCACACGAGGCCCTGCAGAGCCACCTCATCTGGGAGGATCCAGGAGCATGGAGCAGCATCCCAGTCCAGTCAAAGACCCTTCCAGTTGCCTGGAGAATTTTCAGSACCTTTAAAATATTTTGTATTTAAAATATAGACTTGCACCCAGAATGACCTGTTGCTTCAAGGCACCTTAGTCTCAATCAAGAGAATATTCCTACCTGTTGCTCTCCTCCCAGTATCAATAGGTGCCACCCAGGAACAGCCACACAGAAAACCCACCAGCAGTTTCACTGAGAATGAGAAGTCACCAGGAGGTGCCTGCCTGCCAACGTGAACGCTGACGTGGCCGCCTCTCCACACCCCCGGCATGGTCCGGTGGGAGCGGGCACCRCCGCAGCCTCGCCACGCACACAGGGCCAGCCCTGCAGGGGCTGCGCACAGAGCCTGCGCACTCGGGTGGGCGATGGGACGGTCCCCAGGCTGGGGCCATCTCCCCGAGAGCAGGCTCCTGGCCGGCAGCCTCCGGAGCGCACTGGAAGCGCCGCTCCAACAGACACGTGTCGAGGGCTGCAGCACCGCCCGCGAGCGCGGCCAGAGCCGCTGCGACCAGCACCGGGCGAGCGGGGCAGCCCAGGCCTCGTGCGGGGCTCAGGGCCGCGCGGCCGGCGCCACGTGCGGCACCCCCGGCAGCGGCACGGAGGGGCCCGCGCTGCCGCGTGCTCCCGCCTGCTCTGCTCTCTATCTTTTCATCAGCAATCGCAGACAGACTTTCTCAGCATGAGAACTGCCATGGAAATTGAAAAATTGTATGGCAGCGTTTTTTTCCTTGATGCCCCATCTAATTGTGCTGTCTTTGATTTTATTAATCTGTTTTTATTAACATCCTGCAGGCAAGGGGAAAAACAGAAAGAAAGAAAAGAGCTTCCACTACCCGGAACGGCTGGAGCTGCGCGTGCTTTGCGTCTTACTAAACAAGGCGGCTACACGAGGGCCTCGGGCCGGCGTCCTGCCCTTCGGAGGGCACAGGGACAGCCCTTGGCATGTCCCCTTGATGCGGGGCCGCCCTCCCGCCCGCGGCGCCGCGGCCGGGCTGGTGCTGCAGAAAGGCTCTGGGCCCACCCCAGCCCTAGCACATTTTGCTCTGCACCTCCCTGCCTAGACTGTCTTCTCCGCTGGACTGACATCCCATCCTTGTTTGGGATCTCAACAACAGAGCCAATGCGTGGCCTTGGTCTGCAAATACATATGTGAAAGGAAACCACTCACCGTCAACCCCGAGTGCATTTTCAGTTTCAACTTCTTGGTCTCAGACCAGCCAAAGCAGTTTGATCCCAACCAGAAATTCCAGTACACTGGAAAACACAAGGGGGAAATTCCCAAGGGTGGCCACAAGCTGCAGCCATCGCAGCCCGCGCGCAGGGAAGACCCCGTGCCCCGTTCCTGCCTCTCACACCCCTTTGCAATTGCTGGAGGGCCGCAAGGCTCTGCGAGCGCTGCAGGAGCTGCCGGGTGCTGGTCGCTCCCAGCACCCAGGGGTGGCCACGGAGGGACAGCCCCGTCACCCCTGCAGCCAGGGCTGCCCGCGGCAGCAGAGCACCCGAGCGGACCCCRGCCGCCAGCGGGATCTTTACTCTAACGGCGAGACGTGCAGTAACTGCACGCGTGGGATTATTGACGTTCGCTTTGTACTTGCCTGTAAAATGCACTGACACAGTATACTGCCTGGTCAATAGGTCTTCAGGGCTTTTCCAGCAGTATTAAATATCATTTTATATGACATGCCCACGTACCTTGTTAACTGTTCTCCCAGAGAAGAGCAAGCGGATGCTGGGAACATCACGGGAACATCAGAGCCCGGCCCAAGGGCAGCCACAGCTGCTCCGCCGCGGGAGGAACGAGGGGGAAGTCAGAGGGGGAAGCTGGGGCTTTGCTGGGAACAGCCGCTCGCAGGGGGACAGCCCGCGTGCCAGGGTCAGCACAGCCGGGCCACGGGGCAGGCAGGGACCCACACACTGCCCGCTGCTCCCGAAGGCTGCGCCCGGGTGGAAGCGACGCTCCTGGGTGGAGAGCCCCAGCACTCGGCGGCTCTGCATCCTCCTTCCAGTCCCCCGGCTCCCCACGCTCCTCCCGCCGTGGCTCCTGTCCCCATGGCAGGGACGGGTCTCACGCTCCCGCTGTCTCCGGGCGGGTCGTCCCTGCATCGGGCTCTGCGCCACATGCGGGGCAGCACCCACTCTGTGCACCGGGCACCCTGCCCAGGCCCCGCTGCCRCCCTCTCCCCCCGAGGACGCTTCTGCAGGCGCCTCTTGCAAAGCCTGGGAGGCTGCGAGGTGCTTGATTATCTGCTCTGAAATACAGCCCTCCAAAGAACCTTCCCTATTGAAGAAACCATAAAAAGAAAATCCTTCCTAATGTCACTCTTTCCTCCCCGCTCTCGAGGAGCCAGCACRCGCTGCCATTCATCACCCGCGTGACACTTTCATAATGCGGCCCCAGATAATGGCGCCCCTTCCAACTTCCTGGAATTGGCTGTCAGGGCGATCGAAGGAGACGGGTGYGCGCTCGGGGCCCGGGGCGCGTTGGAGAGCGGGGGCGGCGGGCGCGCTCGCCCCACGCCGTCACCAGTGAGCGAGCGTCCTCGCAGAGCGGAGGGGGCCTGGGCGAGCCCGGCAGCCCCGCGGGATGGGGCCGGCCCCGGCAGGGGCTCCGTACGGCGGATCTGCACAGGGCATCTCCCGCTGCACGAGGAGCCCGGCACGGAGGCACCTCCCTTTATCTCCCCGTGCTTTCCCTTTACCCTCATCTCCCCCAGTCTGGCCATGCCCTTATACACACTCCTTTGACAGGCGTAAACCAGTCAAAACAGAATCACCTTCCCAAGGGGCTGAACTGGGGCTTAGGGCATCCCGCCCTTCCCTGCCGTGCCCCGGGGTTGTCAGCATGCCAGCAGTAGCGCTGGGGTGAGGGGGAGCCAACTCYGCCCGCCGCCTCCTCTTCCTTGCCTGTAAATAAATGCTTTTTTCCCTCCACATTTATGAAAAATAATAGCATGTTATTTTTCATACTTCTGACTGGTATTTCCATTTCCCATGGTTCAGCTTAGGCTGTAAACATGACCCTGCTTGAGTGATTTCACCTTCCCATCGAGCGGAGCACCTCAGCAGCACTCAGACCAAGGTCCTGACTGATTATTGACAAATTAAAAATATAAGCTATTGACCAGACACCGAGATAGAGTCCCTGAGCTAGTGTCCGGAATCTCAATGAGGTTATTGGAGCCGCGCGGATCGATAGTGCCGTTAGAACGCAGGCAGCAGGCAGATCGCTGCATACATAATGGCCAGGGAAGCCGCGGCTGCTCCGCGCAGGGCTGCTCCGAGCGCAGGGCTGCTCCGCGCGCAGGGCTGCTCCACGCGCAGGGCCGCCCCGCGCGCAGGGCCGCGGCACGCAGGAGGGGGCCCGCCCGGGACGTCCCGCCGAGCCCCACGGGAGCGGCCGCAGCACTCGGAGTGGGGCCACTGCCACCTCAGGCTGCGGTGGCCGTCAGCCCAGGGCCGGGGGGCACGGCGAGGGAGCCCTGCGCACCCTGCAGAGCCACGAAGCCAAACAAGACTCCAAGAATCCACGACCGCCCCGTCCCGCGGGCAGAGGGAGCAGTAGGAGCCCCTGCGGGCAGCGCTCGCTGCACAGCCCACTCCCCACCGCTGCACAGATGCAAACGGTCTTTGCTTGCTAGTTAAGTGATTTCTTGGCTCTCCTGCTAATGCTTGGTGACATTTATATTGCTTTAATCAATATTAATTATCTTTTGTCCCAAGTCAACAAAAAACTTTTTTTTCCTTCACACTGGTTTGATGCCACGCAGGATTTGTGCCTAYTCCTGCCCCAGAGGGGCAGGCCTTGAGGACACCTTCCTGCTGTGGCCCCTGCTCCAGCTCGGCCGTCACCCATTCCCCACRCTCCCTCTTTCCCAGCCCTCTCCCGACGCCGGGAGCTGGCAGGCGCAGTGCCTCAAGAGTTAAGCGCTCTGCTTGGAAGCAGCATCATTTACAGGCAAGTGCCAGCACCGAGCGCGAGCACGGAGGCCGCGCGCCCCGTCCTCTGGGGAGAGCACCGATCAGATAGCTGCCTGCATGTCTCAAAACGTTTGTGTCACCTGGCAGGCTGCACGCCGGCTCGAGGCTTTCCCCGCGCCGCCTGACGGACAGGGTCAGATCCCAGCAGCTGTTCTGACGGCAGAGGCTGGTTCAACAGCTGTGTGCAGCGACGGCGGCTGCCAGGGCCCGCGCCGCAGCGCTCGGCACCCCAAGCCCGCGTGCGCCGGAGGCCAGGAGCCCTGCAGCACGCGAGGCGGGGGCCCGGCCAGGGGCTTCCTGCTGTTTGCGGGTGCAGCAGGACGCCCTGCTGGGCCCTGGGCACGAGCACGGCCTGCCGGGCAAGCAGCGGGGCCGGGCACTCGTGCAGAGGCCGCCCCGCTCGCCCGGCACACAAGGCAGACCRCGCCGCTCGCTGCTGCCGTGCCGGCTGCCCCGTCCCCGGCTGCGGCAGGCGGGATGCTCCCAGCCCTGCTGCACTCGTGTGAATCACGCTTGTGCTTCCGCTTGACACGGTGTTTCCAGCCCTTTCACTGCACAGGAGTGCAGGAAAACCTTCAAATAACAAAAASTGCTATAAAAACAAAATAAAATCACTTATTTTCAACCTCGTTCTCATTGAAGTAGGGTCTGATTCTCTGCCATGTAACGCTTGGAGCTGCGACAAATCTTGCAGAGAAGCATGCAGACTGCAGACACACAGATACCCGTGTGTCCAGTGCACACCCGGCTGCAGCTGCAGCCTGGCATTTGGCTCCTGCAGCACCGCGTGCAGCTCCCGGCGCGGATCTCAGCTCCGTGCTGCACTCCGTGATGATGCAGAATTATGCAGCAGGCAGCTAATCACAGAGATGCCATTTGGAGGCGAGCGTAAAGGCGCAGCAGCGCTCGCCGTTTCATTAACAGCCAGGCTGCAGTTCCAGCGCCGAGGAAAGGTCTAAGCAGGGAGCAGCTACTAACAGATTCATTAAACTTGCTCCAGAGCAACTATAAAAAATCAATTTAGTTCAGCAGGCGGCTTGAACYGGTGCCAGTGGCAGGGAGCGCCTCCCAGCCAAGCACGCTCCGGCACTAGCACGATCGGAGCACAGCAACATTCGATGGCACGAGGTGCCCCCCACGTGGGARGGGAGCAGGGGGGCCACGGGGCGGCTCAGGGTGCTGCAGGCAGCCCACGAGCTGTGCCCGGCGCGGAGGAGCCGCCCCACGTGACGCCCACTCGCTCGGTGACACTCGTTGCAGTCACAGACATTGCAAGTGCCGGGTCCCCACACCAGCGCTAACGAGAGGTCCGTCACCACGCCACGAAACGGCCGCCACGCCCCCTCGTGCTGCTCAGCCCTCTGCCGCTGGCACCGGTGCCACAGACGGCACCTTTGATCAGGCACAGCTTCATAGGAGAGCTCCGCGTGCGCCGCTCCCTGCGGTGTGCGGGGCGACTGAGCTCCAGCGCGAGCCGGGGCGGTGCCGGGAGCACAGAGGCCCCGCGGGGCCGGCCAGGGCAGGAACGCGGCACGGGAGCGGCGGGCGCGTTAGGAGGAAGGCACAAGAGGCTCRAAGCACCCAGGTTCTCGTGCGTGTCCTGCAGCTGCCGACTGCCTCTGCAGAGCAGGGCCGCCGGCGACACGGGCTGTGCCCGGCAGCGGGTGCCAGCGGCTCGTGGCGCCCGGCGAGAGGCTGCGGAGCACCCAGATGCCCCGGGAAGAAAAATCTGCGTCTCCCCACGCTCACTGTTCAGCCCATTAAGTCAACACTATTCTCAACATTTGCAGAATTATTAATAAATAAATTTTAAAAATATAGCTGTCACAGTGGGTTACTCTGAAGCTGCAGACTCGGGGGCCCAGGCTGACATTGGCAGAGCAATTCTGCTGCTAATTAGTTTAGTTCTCAGCCATTGTGCCTTCTCTCTGTTTACATAATTAATTCTGTGAATTTTGTATTCTCACTTAAACTCACTTTTTTTTATAGAGCAATCACTACTAAAAGATGAATTTTTTATAAGTTTGCCTTTGTTACTTTAAATTTTTTATAAACTTCTTACCCTTAAGGAATATTTCTTATAGCTAGCAATAAAATATGTTAATTTCATTTGAAAAGGGAAATGTAAGTTTGTATTTTATTAAACACACACACTGCCCATATATCTGCACGCACACAGGGTGCTTGAGACGCTGAGCTATGGCCCTGGGAGCGAGCAGGGAGCACGGAGAAGATGCATCAATTTGCAGGCGTTTTCGGGGAGCCGCGGCCTCCAACGCGCCCCGTGGCCAGCAGCAGTCCCCACTGCCGTCAGCGCCGCGCTGCCACGGCCCCGATGAGAGCCCTACGCTTTCCCCCGACGAGCAGGGATYCCGCTCTGCTGTGGCCCAGGGGCTGCAGCACCCGAGGTCCCCAACGTGCCGTCCAGCAGTGGGGGCCCCTCGGTGCACGCTGGCGCCGCACGCGGGGGCCTCCGGGTGTCTCGTGCTGTCACATCCCGAGCAGCCCCCGCTCACATCTAATAAACGTCCCTCGACAGACAGCTGGCAGCGGGGAGCGAGTTTCCAAAGTGCAGGCTGCAACGTCATGTAAACCACCACCCTTCTGCTTTACCACTAAAACCTGTATCTCTTGAAGGGCAGCCCTTCGTTCACCCAGCAAACCCTGCACATTTTCACTCCGTTCGCACAGCATTTGCCAGAGTCGGCTGGCTGCAGAACAGGACGTGTGTGCAGGAGCTCTGGCACAAACATCACCCRGGGCTCGCGCTAACCGGGAGGCTGCAGCTCCGCAGCAGTTACTGCATCACGGAGCACGCGAGAGCGCCAAGGAGACGGAGAATGTTTTCCCCTTTGGACAAGTAACCAGCAAGGCTCCGACATGTCCTCAGGTGCAGGCTGCTTGTCYGAAACCATAAAGCGCAAGGAGCAGCGCAGGGCTATGAGCAGTAACAAAGCCGCGGAGCGTCCCCTCGCTGAGCGCGGGGCACAGCTCCCGGCCAGCCCCGGATTGAACGTGGTGCCGAGACGGTGCCACCACCAGCGCCCGGGAGCGGCCGGCGGAGGCAGCGCCGCGGGCTGAACGGGCACTGTCACCACCAGCGCGCACTGGGCGGCGCAGCCCAGGCCGTGCTCTGTGGCTCACGGCCACGCTCCCCAGTGCAGCCCTCTGCCCAGCAAAACGTCCCCATCAGCCACCTCTCCATCGGGAGCTGCCCCGGGCAGTAGCGCGGACGTACAACCACAGACACACTGCGGGCTCCACRCTAACAAATAACAACCACCAAAACAAACGTAACGAGCAGCAAAGCAGCAGACCCACCCCTCACACTTGGAGCCTTTCTATCGAGCTGGCAGCAAACAAACCGTTCTTTCACACCCAACTTTATAAACGGCCAGTCCTCCTAAGGCCCCAGTCCTCCTAAGGCCCCAGTCCTCCTAAGGCCCCAG
>PTEX01000041.1:647040-667429 GCA_003342815.1 Eudromia elegans | reverse complement strand
CCAGTCCTCCTAAGGCCCCAGTCCTCCTAAGGCCCCAGTCCTCCTAAGGCCCCAGGCCACCGGAGCTGCCAAGCGCGCAGGGAAGCGCGCAGCAGGGGCAGGGACGCACCAGCTAGCCGCCCCTTTGCAGCCCACCCTGCTGCCCTCGGCGACGCCGCTTCCACGGCAAGGCAGCCGAAGCAGGGGCGAAGCAGCGAGCTTCACGCATGCACACCCCAGCCAGCRCAGCGCTGCAGCTGTAATTCATTCTAATTATTTCCTCCGATAGAGTATGCATTAATGACCCCAGTATTAACATAGAGCACTATCATTTGTTCCCATATGCACCAGATTGCTCATTAATACTCTGCAAATTGCAGCAAGATGCTTTCTGGCTGCCACATATCACTGCATTTAGAAGGTGCAAGCAAGAGTGGAGCAAACGAGACGTACAGGTGAGATGACCCAGGACACGCCTACAGCCCCGATCTCCTTCTGGAGCTCAAAAACCTCCAGTTTGGTACTACCAAGTCACAGAGACCCATTCCGAAGGTTGGCTGAAAGGCCCAGAGCTCCCACCTACTGGTTTGCTCTTCCCTTGTCACCAGATGGATTCAGTTAAGTTTCCTCAGCTAGAGGAGGAAGACCCATCCAAAGTAACGTGTGTCTGTGAACCGCTGCCACGCTCTGCAGCAGCCTCCGCGTCTCCAGCACAGGCCTCATCCCACCTCCAAGCACGCACAGCGCTGAAGCCGCTTCAGTGGCGTTCAGGAGAAGGGGCCGTCCATGCCCACCCTGCAGCCAGAGACCCCAGTTACCRATCCAAGGCCGCACCAGAAACGACGTGTCGGGCTGGGCCTCAAGGACCTCCAAGGCGATCCCTGGGGCTCCCCATGGACACTCCTTCCCCTCCGCTCGCCGGCTGCCCTGCTGGCGCGCTTCGCCCGAGCGGCTCCTGGGGACATCAGCRCGTTGGGGCAGCGGCTCCGCGGAGCCGCACGGGAAGCGGCACAGACCGCAAACCCAGCCCGGGCTCTCGGAAGCTGCTGCTGCCACCTGCAATGATGCAGAGCAGACCTTCCAAAGATGACAACTGGAAATCAGGGACGGGCTCATTTGAATCTTTCCCACTTTGATGACTTTAGATCTGTATTAGCACAAGATGTTTTTAATCTTGTATCTATAGCATTTTGCTTCTCCTTTAATCACGCAAGGTGGGCTTAGCCAGGAGAACACATACAGCTCCCCTCCTGCTGTTCCTTTGTAGCTCAATACTTGCACATACTAATGCCCAATTATTTGTTATACAGTAACTAATATTTTCTATAGTAAACAGTGTTTTATTATCAGTTAATGTATTGATGGAAGAGCATGAGTTAGTCAATTGAATATGTAATAAATACAGACATATACTTGAACTATTGATTACTTTGGTTGCTTACTTGAAGTATTGATAGACAGCATGCAGATCTGCCCTTATACTGTTGTGTCACAACACACTAGTCACCATTTTTAATAAASGTGACTATTTTTGATTACTTCATAAGTAAAACAAAAACCCGTTTGCTAAATGGGTTTGTGCACATTACTGGGACTATTCSTGTGGAAACTGCGGGAGAGGAGGAAGGGGAAGGATGCCAGCTACGTGGCTGCCGGAGGAAATATATATGCTCAGCCAGGAAAATGAAGATTACCATCCGTATCATAGCTGCATCGAAGCTGTTAATGAAAGCCTGTCAGATGCTGAAGTTGCAAAATCAATGTCACCCAAGTCTGGATACATCAATATCCGGGTTGTCCAAACACCCTGGCTTCCCTTGTGCACACRCCTCGTGACGGCCTCTGATGACACTAGTGCCAAGGACACGAGTCAAAATTCACTTGCGATTCTTTGAGCGCTACTGAAAACTAGAGGGGGAAAATATGTTCTTTCCCAGGCCAAAAATAGGTATTTCTAAATGYCCTTGGAAAAAAAATAACACAATATCTAATTCTGTAAACGGAACCCGAGAGCAAAGCGCACAACGCTGAGCACGCCTCGGCACCCTCGCAGACGGGACCGGCACCGCGCTGGGGCACCCTCGTCATGGAGCATCGTGCCCACAACACGAGCCCCGACCACTTATGTGGCCCCCGCCCTGCTCCCGCAGGACGCCACCAGGCAGCAGCAGGACGCAGGAGGGACGCGGGGAGGCCGGGGCTGCAGGACAGGCCCCTCGCGCAGCCCGGCAGGTCTCCCCGCTGCCCCCCAAGGTTCCTGCAGCTCCCACCCATCACTGCCCGCAGGGAGCAGCGCGACGCATGCCGGGGTGGTGACGCTGCCCGAACCCTGTAGCGCTGCGACCTGCAGCGGGGAGCGCCGGGCGTCCTCTGGGAACTTACTACTAGACAAGACTCCTATTTAACCAGGCTGCAGCAAGCGGGTCCTGTCACCCACTGCAGCAGAGAGAGCTGCCAAGGGGCCACCAACTCGCCGTCCCCAGGCCGAGATGGGCCCRGGAGCCGCAGCCGCCTCTCCCTGCCCCTCTGCGGTCACATCCCCGGCTCAGCCGCTGCTCCTCTCCCACAGACACCTTCCCACTCCCCTGCTCCCGATGCCTCGTTCCCTGTGAGTGGCCGCAGACACCACATGAACCCGGGAGATTTAATCCTTCCTTTCCYGCCCGTGTGACTCCCCCTCGCGCGGCAGCAGAGCATGAGCGAAGCCTGCAACACCATCGCCGGAGTGGCGGGGACCCCGGGGCTCCCTTCCTAGGATTACACCCCCGGGTAAGGGAGCTCTCAGGAGAAAGAGGACCCAAGGCTTGAAACCCTATACGAGCCACCGTGATCGCAGCACAGCTGCCCTTGTGTCTTCACAACAGCCCTCTCCATTCTGCAATTCTAATGTTTCTTTTACCTTCCCATTTTAACCCTGAAACCCTCCCCTCTTGGGGAGCATGTTCAATTAATGCCTAATCTCCATGACTCCCAGCCAGGAGGCAGATCAGTTACTGCCACCAAGAATGACTCCATTTACGAAGCCCTTTCAGCAGATGCAACGCGATCCTAAGCCCACAACTTTCCCAGTCCATTCACAAACTCCTTTGGACATGAGCCCTCATTACAGAGTCACTCCCATCTTCTGCTCTACCTTTGCTCAGACCATATGGAATTTCTTCCACACAAAGGCTGGTGACCAGACAGCTTTATGGAGCGTGCCCCTTTCGCCCGTTCCAAGACGGGGTTTCTTGGGAAGAGGGCAGCAGTCTAGAGCGGTGGAGTAAACCCGGCCACCCAAGGCAGGGCAACCGCCGCCGGCCTGACCGCAGCCCGGCACGCGGGAGCACCGGACCAGCTTGGCCTTGGTTTCCCACAGCTCTCCCCGGGCTTCCCTTGCCCACGCTGCTCGTTGTCCTCACCAGCACCACCAGCAGTACCAACATCACCCAGCCCAGCCCCTGGGAGCCAGACCTGCCAACTGCACTGGCAATCTCAACCAGCTTCTCCTTTGAGCATCACACACGCTGAAAGGAGGAATTGGAAGCACTTTTTGGTAACTTGTAGGCCCCTGTTCACACACTCAGTCACCTCAAGTGGCTCTGCCAGGATCCATTCAACACTTATGGAGCAAGGAGATAGAAAAAAGTGACACCAGTTCAAATCTTCCTGCTAAAGAAACGGGAAGAAACAAGAGTCCCAGATACAGTTATGGCCCAATATGAGTGCACGCAGAACTTGATCACCCCCATTACGTAAGAAATGCAATTTGAATGCAAGTAAATCAATCACAAAAGCATCAGCTAATGCAGACAAAGGAAGCAGGGCAGCCCAGAACACAACCATTATCTTGCTTGATTTCCCTCCCAGCTTGGGAACATCTACAAACGTCACAGCGCACTGGGCATGACACAGGGACTGTGAAATCACTGAGGTGCTTGTGAAGCAGAATCTCCCAGCTCAACCAGCTGCATTTTGCATCAAAACAAATTACGGAGAGTCACAGTGCAGCAAACAGATATTTTCTCAACTTCAGACACATCTGTGACACAGCAGTCAAAACTCACTAAAAAACGATTGTCCAGATTATCCGTTTATCAGTAGTAAACGACTTGGATAGAGATAGGACCGAAGGATTATAACTTGCATCATGCCAGATTAAAAAGATGCAATCAGCACAGCAAGAGGCTTCATGGAGACAGGCGGCGTTTGCTGCGYGGGGAGGGAGAGGCCCCGTCCTCGKGYGCGCGGCCTGGAGCRCGGCTCCCCGCGAGGCCCCGCGCCTGCTGCGGCCTCCCTGCAGCACCCGAGGGACGGGCCGGCCCGGGCAGCGCTGCTGCCGGCTCTGCCACCCCCGGCGGCAGCTCCGGGCACAGGGCAGGGCCGACACGGCGGGGGGCGGCCGCGTCTCCTGCTTTTGCATCTTCACTGCTTCTCRCTTCCATCCTGCTGATAAATTAATTGTCCAAGCTGACAAAATTGCCTATTCCTGCAGTTCCAGTCACCGACAACTGGCAGCTTCTCTACGTGAATGGAAACTCTCCTGACCTTTACTATCAAGCACCGTCTGGATCCTGGGAAATCAGGGCACCAGTTACTTTCATCCAGAACATTTGCACCCTGGGAGGGACAAGGAAGGAGCCTGTTAGTCACTTTCCTCCCCCAAAGGCACACACATTTTTAGCTGACATTAACAGAATTCATTTCAGGCACATGATAAAAAGCAGCAGATCCTTTTCACATACAAAATCACTTTATTTGGTTGGACTGTTTTCACAAGAAACGTTTACTGATTCCTGTTTTTAGAAGCTATTTTGAAAAGTCTCTTCCTAAAGAGCTCAGGCTCCTGAAGAGCCTTTAGAGGAACGTACTACAAGCAGCCCCATCGCTTCGGACGGTATAACGTAGGGCATCCGTAAGCGCAGGATGAGCAAAGCTTTCCCAAGACCAAGCCACTGCTCYGTATTACCAAAAGGTATGGCTTGAACTGTGCTTGAAAACAAACCTGTTCTGAACTAAGTTCAGGTTTTCATTAAAAAAGAATAAAAATAAAGAATTCAACAGCACAAAGTTCTAGCAAAGACCAAGCTTTCACCTGTGCTTTYGGTGCTTTTCACCTTAGTCCTTGTTTACTCAAAGATGTAACTGGGAAAACAAAACCTGGACCCTACAAGCAACAGAGGTAACAACCGCCCAGCCATCCCAAAGCTTCCTCACCGTCCAGCTCCGCTCACCAGCCCCTCTCTTAGGGACCCGGGACGAGAGGGCAGCCGGGTGCCCACAGGATGCCCCGACGACGCCTCTGCAGCTGGAGCCGGCCCAGGCTCGCCAGGCACCTTCCGGGCAGCTCTGACGGCGGCGCCGCGTGCAGCGGGGCTGCAGCTCCACCGCCGCCCCACGCGCAGCTCGTCACGCCGCCCCACGCGCAGCTCGTCACGCCGCCCCGCGGAGCCGCCCGCCCCACGCAGATTAGCACGTCCAGCAGCGGAGATAAATACTTAATTGCAGTAATGGTCAGAATTTGCATGCAAATGTTTTCCAGTGCAAGAATTCATCATTCTCAAAAGCCTTTGGTGTCATTTGGAGAGGAGGAACTTATTTGAGAATGTTGCTTTCTACTCAGATGAAYGTCATTGCCAGAAAAATGGTTAAAATTAGCAAAAACAAAAAAAGGAAAGAAAAAATCTATTTCCTCAGCTGTAATAAATACAGCTAAACGTAGCAAAAAAGGCAACTGCTTCAGCCATAAGTGGGGAACAGTTATTTGATATGTGGGAGAAAAAGCAGGAAGCTCGTGTGACATTTTTACACATACCAATCCTGTAATGCCAGCGTCCTACCCGTGTCGCAGGTACAGCCATCCCCGGGTGGACATTCCCTGTGCACACAGCCACCTGTGCCAGGGCAGTGATGGCCTGCGCTCCCGCAGAGCCCTTGGGTGTGTCCTTCACTTGGCGAGTCCTCAGCTTTCATCTGCTCCATACGGAAATACGGGGCTTTCCTCCGCTCGAGCTATCTTCCATCGTYGTTTTTGACGTGATCCCAGTATGACTGTGTAGAGCAGACGGTTCTCTCACTGGGATGYACCTAGCGAGCAGGCGCCCGGCCGCTCCCGGCTGAGCAGGCGCAGGGCCCGGGCTTTGCTCGGCAGCAGGAGCCGCCGCGGGGTCGGGGCACACGCGTGTCCCAGGGCCACGCTCACACTTTACTCGCACGTGTCACCCTGCCCTCCGCAGCCCGCTCCAGCTCYGGAGCAGTGGGCACCAGTCGGTTCAGACACGCTTTTCCTCAGGGCACTCCTGGATGTGGGGCCCGTGCTGACCCACCCCGGGACGCATGTCCCACACCGATCCAAAGGTGCTTCTCCGAAAGCTGCATGGTTGGTCTTCTGCAGGCAGAAGCAACCCGAGCCCTGCTCAAAGCAGCTACAAGAGCTTTCGCCGTTGGCAGCTCTCCGATTTTTTTGTTTTCGGCACCACTTCCTTTCAGTCCTGGGCACCACTGGTTGTGTATCTGCCCCGTGCGTTCTTGGGCAGAGATAATCCCATGACTCAATTTTCAGGAGCACGGAGTGCCTGGAAAGGACACTGCGACCCTGTGCCCATCCCCGAGGCTCCCTCTTGAGCCCTCGGGCTCCAGGCCCCTCTCGGTTCAGAGCCTTTGCTGCAGGTCCTCCCCAGGCCGGCGGCCCCGGCCACCTCTGAATTCACGTGCTCGCGTTCTGCCAACTTCTGCTTCTCACCCTCGTGAGCTGCCCCAAGAATGGCCAACCGCGGTGCCCCAAGCGGGGCGGGCAGAGCAAGGGGTGGCTGCACTCAAGGTGCCGGGTGCTGCAGCTCCGGGAGCCGCGAGGAGGCTGGCGGGGGCTGCGGCGCCGAGGAGCTGCGCGGGGCAGCGCACGGAGGGCGCCGGCACCGCTCCTGGGACGGCCCAATTAAGTCATTTACAGCGAGGACCTGGAGATGGCAGCAACATATAATCACAAACATAAGCAGGTTTTACATGGCAATTATATATTCTACTTTTTATCAGCACGACACAGACAGAAGATTATTTTATGCTTGATATCATTCTAATTTTTGATCCATTTTTTGCCTAACTTGAAAAGGATTAAGATTGGGCTCCTGGTAATAATTTTGGATTCGCCAACTTCCTAAGTACTACCCAGCACTGTAACAAACTGATTACTACCTTCTCGAGCCTATTGCTGACACCACTTCTCTGGGCTAGCAGCTGAGTGCACGAAACCAGAYGGTCTGAGTGACCAAGCAGAAAGGCCATTTTTTAAAAAGGCTCTTCTAAATTAAAACATGCCATTCCTTTAACTCCATCTGATAAAACAGACTCTGGTAGATAGGCAAGAGAAGCGCTGTGCCTGGCTTTGATCATTTTTGAAAGGAATTGGCACATGCAACTTTCCAGAAGATGAAGGCACCAGGTGAAACTATTTTGGAGCCCAAGACCTCTCCTCAGCTGAGCCAACATCTGCTCCTCGTTTTCCACCAGTTCAGGGAGCACTCGCCCGGCCTCCCCGTGCATCAGTAGCTGGTTTGCATCAACGAGCTCACGAGAGGCAGCCGCAGCTGCGCAAGGCTGGCGAGGGCAGGGAGCTGCCGTCTTCACCGCACGGGGGGACCCCGCCGTGCTGCCTCATCCAGCGCCGCCCCGGCTGCCTCCTCGCGGAAACGGGATGATGCTCTTGGGAAGTGCAGAAGCCCCTAGGACAGGACTCGGCTGGCACTAGGGCTGCCCTTCGCCCCTGGGGCCGCAGTGTTAAGGGCGTATTAGGGAGAGAAAGGAGCAGGCGGCCCTGCAGGCTGCGGAGCTGCCCGCGCGCAGGGAAGGGCACTTTGGCTGGCAGGCGGCTGTGAACGGTTCCAAACTCCTACTTCTCCCCTCACRCAGCGCTCATTCACACACGGCTAATGATTCACTGGCTCTTCCCAGKGCCCACAGAAACAGGCGCTGGACTTTGGGAAACAGCTCCTGAGCRCGGCAGCAGTTCCCTGGATCCCCAGAGGAGCGGGGGGCCCTTCCCAAGCACCCCATCCCCACCTTGGGCAGCCAGGAAGCCCAGCCTGGGACAACACATAYAATGGCCCCACAACCCTCCTCAMGCCCCAGCGCACGCACGGCCGAGGYGGCACCGCCACCMCCCTGCCCAGGGCCAGGCCAAAGCAGCATCACCCAACTTGCTCCCCAATAGCAAAAATAACCTAGCCCATTTAGTGTCAGCAGGGAACAAGCACAGAGTGAGCAAGCTCAGGGTTAGCGATCAAAGACTAACCAACTATCTAGGAATAATTCCTTCTCCACATGAATTAGTAAACTGTAGGTAATTATCATGGACAGAACTGGGCAGGTTTGTTTTACTAGGTCAAAGAATAGCCTARAATAATTAAATCATCCCTAGAGCCAGGAACAAGGCTGGAATTAGAGCCAAAAAGGTCATTTTCCCCTTGCCATTCATCTTGTAGCTCACACTTGCCCTGTGGGGCAGATCTGCACCAGTACGTGTATTTATTTATTTGCGCTTCTGACTGCTGGACTGAATTCCACTCCACAGGCCGAGGCTGCAGCCAGGCTCTATTTCTCCCTGCTGGCATCGTCTCCCCGCACGGGTCCCGCTGCGTGCAGCTCCTAGGGCAGCAGGAGGGTGAGGGCAGCAACCGCTGCCGAGGCCAGCACAGATCCCACGGCACGAGGACAGCCACAGACCCAGAGGCACCCGCAGCACCGCCGTGCCCGGCAGCCACCCACAGCCCGTCCCGGGCAGGACACCCGGCTCGCCAGGTCACCGCGTGCCGGTCTCGGCACACCAGCCAGACACAACCATCCTTTCTGGCCTGGCAAGCTGCAAAACCAGGGATACCCCTCACGTGATGTTGAAGTCTTATGCACAGCATAAGGGGAGAAGCGCTTGCAGTGCATGGTGGAAGGCCACACTCCAACAAATACCTTGGAGATGCAGAAGGGCATTACTTGGTCCACAGGATTTCTTCCCCACTTCCCAGGGACCAGATTGCTTATTTAAAGCCTGCATGACAGGTTTGCATGACCAGGGCCACATGCTGGTCACACATGCACCTGAGGCTGCTTCAGGAAATCCATCCCCACCTCTCCTGGGAACCAGGGCTCTGGGCAGAATAGCAGAGTTTGGGCGACTCCTTTGCATGTTTCCTTACTCTGGATAASACCTGACAGCAGGATGCAGCTTCAGCTTTCCTAATACTTGATGCCTACTGGAAAAGGATACAGCATCATTATAAAAATAGAAGCATGGAAGATTATTTACATTTCAAGAATAGCTAAGGTCTTTAAAGAAACTTCCATCATCCTTTAAAGGCTCTTAGTCAAATGGTGTTCATTATTAATGCCTGTTGGCTTTATTTAGCCTATGACTACAATTATATATTTATGAGGTAATCAGCAATTGGAAATTTCCCTGTAATGGTAACTGGAGCTTGGCATCCAAATAAAATGAACACCATTAAGAAAGTATTGCGGTCATTGGGGTGGATCAAGTGTGCTAATAGCCCAACTAACAGCAATTAAGTCAATTAACCATTCAGACATATGCTGCTCAATTTCCCTGCTTAAACAGCCCGGTGCATCTGCGAAATTCGTGCAACTTATTTATGGTGTAAACGGCTGCTAGTCATTATTAACCAGGGGAAACAGTGAAAATAAGGGAGGCTTGTAAAAATTTAACTACTGCAGCAAAAAGATCTGCTAATTGCCAGTTCCCCTCCCCACAGGAGARGGTTTCGTTTTGCAGCATATTTATTTATTGTCTTTTGAACATCACCGAGCATTTTATGGAGAGATATGTACCCACAAACCACATGTGAGAGCTACAAGCACCAGAGGCTTCCCAGCCTTGCGGGCCAGCAGAGTCTGAGCAGAGCAGGTCTCGYACGGGCTGCCCTGTCCCTTGGCTGCATGGATGCTGGTCCACGTGGACACAGAGCACGTGGGCAGGCAGGACACACGGACGGACAGACCAGACAAGGATGAGGAGACCGCTGGTGGCTGTCACCACAAACCACCCTCCAGCAGCGGGAGCAGCTCCGTTCCCAGAGCCCCCCGAGCCCTCCTGGGGACGCGGCTGAGCAGCCGGAGCCGTGGACAGGCAAAGACCCCTTGGTGGTGCCTTGCAAGGCACAGGGACCACCAGTGCTACAGGAGGTGACTCTGCTCCTGTGTCATTCACACAATAACTAATCCTGCAGTTAACACCTGGCTTTGTGAGGCTGAAACCTCCATAAAACCCTGGGCTTGCCATAAATAAGTGGGCCTTTCTGGAGTGCCTCCCAGCAGGCCAGCTACAAATGCCAGAACACCCTGCACTGGAGACACCAGATCAGCAGAGAGCTTACGCCACCCCTTCGCCTTCCACGCGAGCACGAGACTCTTCTCTTTTACTATTTCAGTTTCTCGCCATCTGTCCAAATGAGGATGTTCCAAAGTTTTGTTAAGTGCCTGTTTTAATGAACCCCATTAAAGTTAACCTAGCCATATAACATACAGGAGCAATCTACCATAAATATAGGTAAATAGAGATTGTAAAGATAAATAACAATACTGGTGTGTGAGAAGTGATAATGTACTCTATTTACTGCAGGCCCATAAAAGGCCAGTAAAAGATACTGCACCTTTAATGACTTACTTTCTCCATGGCAGCCAGCACTCACGGTTAGCAAGCTAAGGATGTAGTGACACAAAAAGCTTACAGATAATTAAATATTGATTTTTGTTTTCTAATCCTATATAAAAATTGTCCTGGGTCTCCCAATGGTAGTTTCATCTCACGAGGACATGGGGAGGGCTATTAACCCTCCTTGGTTTCAAGCTGTTGCAGAGCAAATAAGCAGAGCCCGGGAACAGGGAGGACCAGTTGTGAGGCCAGAGGCGGCTGCGGGYGCCCCGGCTGCCCCACGCCAGCATCACAGGGCCGGGAAGGTGGCCTTGCCCTCGCGGCTGCCCCGGCGCAGCAGCGGTAGCACTGTGCATGGAGCAGCTTCGGGAGGCTCCAGGGAGGGCACGTGGTCAAGGAGTCACCTCCGGGATGTCCCTTGGGAGGCCCACGGCTGCGGAACGGCACACTTGGTTGTGCCAKTGCTTCTGTCAACCTCTGTTAAAGAGAAACTGCAGAGCTAAAGCAAGGCCATGGTCTCTGCCTGCCCTCCAAGCRCGTTGGTGGTGTGGGATGGAGCCTCTGCATGAACACCCCTCACACGGCCACAGTCTGCCCCAAGTGCCTGCTCAGGCCCAGCTGACTACTGCTCTAACACACTGTACTCCTCCTCCTACATCCACCACATCCTCCGGATGGAATTCTCTTGAAAATGGGAATATTTTCATTGATGAAAAGGAAAATCTCAGTAATATTCCCACAAAGTTCAATTTTTCACCAATAGGTGGTTATTCTCTGCAAGGTGGACACTGCAGGAGGGACAGAGACCACAAAGAAAAGGATGAGGGACCAAGGACAAACATCAGCACGGGGCACCAATGCTCAGCATAGGTATGGGAGCACAGGCAGCACGAGCAGCCAGGACAGCACATCAGTGACATGAACGAGCTGCAGGTTGAGCCACTGCTCCACTCTGCTCGGGTGGGTAGCAAGGGAATGTGCACATAGGAGCGTGTAGGCTTGCTGCTCTACAACAAGAAGAAAGGTATTAAAATAATAACCTCTAAGTCTGCCACGCATGATGCTTTCTATCACTATTGGGAAAGCAATTGCCTCCAGCAAAGATCTATTTCCTAAGTTGCTCATTTACAAACATGCAGTAAGTACTGTGTACACAGTATGAAATGGAATAAACCCCAACATTATACAATAGAGTCACTCATTCACAAAATGAGGCAAGGGGCCTCCTTCCCCAGTTATCTTTTCAAAAGCACCATGCAGCATAACTCACACTGTTTACAGACTTCAGGACGTGAGTAAATCACATTGCTTTACATAATTCCTTTCCTTTAGTAAATTGTGCCTTTTCTGAAAGAAGCAAACAGTTATTCCCATCCCTTCCCCAGAGCTGTATATAAATGAGGCCATCGCTCTAATGTGCTGGAGGAGTCTGATTGTAGCAAAACAGCACATCTTCCTGAAAAACTGCACACACCATTTGCTTAGAAATTTAAAATACTTCCCGAGCAAAAGGCTGCAGACTCAACACTGTCCCTGCCAGGAAGGGACACTACCCCATGTACACTAACCCACTGCTTAAACACACAGAGGTGCGAGCAAAACAACGACCTCAAGTGCACGCTTACTTTGTGCTGATCATAAGCATTTGGAGCAAGGGAACCAAGCCCCGTAATTAAGTCATTTCTGTACCCAGTGGAGGCTCCAGTCTCCACACCTTCCTCCTCTTACAATAGTCCTGCTAGCTCTGCTCTTCAGAGCCCCATCTTACCACATTTACAGCCTCTTAAAAGCTCACTTGTCCAGACACCCTTGAAGGATGGATGGATAGATAGAGCAGGAGCCCCTGTGGGATGCATCTGAACCTGAGCAAATAACCACAAGATCTTYTGTGGTTGTCTGACTCCTTCTCTGCTCTTCCTCTGGGGGTTCACGACCTCCTCTGCATGCTTTAAAGGCTAACCACTAATCTCATACCTACTTCTGTGTGTGCTTCCTTGAAGGAGCTTCCCGGGAACTTGCAGAGAAGCTTGGGAAACCCTTTGCARCACAGCCTGCTGCTGCTGAGCCGCTTCAGCCCAGGCACACCCTCACCCGCACGCTAAACCTGCCCTCCAAACACAGCTCCTTCCCGGTCACGCAGTCTGCAAGCCCAGCCATGCCGCACACAGCTGCGGTCCCTGTCTCTGCCTCCCCCCTCCCGAACCATCGCAGTCCTCCGGCTCACACCGGTGTCCTGTGCTTCACCACCTTCCTCTTCCTGAGCAGCTTTGCTGCAAGTTGGGCCTCAAGCAGATCCAATCTCCTGCTTTGGCTAGCAGGGGCTGGCAGGCACGATCTGTGGACGACTCAACGTCACTCAGGTGGCCACAGGGCATGGGCACCACAGCAGCCCTCACAACTGCAGCAGGGCTCCTGCCTTGGCTACAGTCCCAGGACCCTGGAGCAGGGGCCCAGAGAAGCTGCACAAGGTCCCACTGCAGCAGCWCTGCCCTGGTCCCACTTCAGCAAACGCATCCCTTCCGATGGCAGGGCTACGGCCAGCGCCTGCACCGTCCGAAGCTGCATCTGAAACAGCGTGGGGTAACTGGCAGCACAAGTGCTGGGGAGACCTTTCAGACACAGCCACCCAGCAGTAGCCGATTGAGACTCAGAAGAAATTCTTTGAGGGCAGCAAGATGTCAGGCCAAAGCAGGCACAGCAGCAGGTTTGAGACTACAGACGCCTTAGTCAGAGCTGATGAATGCTGGCTTGTCAAGTCTTCCCATTTCAGTCCCTGGATTGCCTTTAAAGTTTGCCAAGTCACTTTTCAGCATTTGTGTGGGCAGAAGGAGACGTGCAATTAAGCTGCAATTGCTGCACCAAAGCCGTATACTTTCAAGTTTGTTATTTCCTCAAAAATGACAAAACTCTGATAACCAAGACAAGTAACAGGATGGGAGTGCCTGCTGCAGAGCCATACTCGGCACAGGGACACGTTTGTCCAAAGCCTGACTGTTCCTGCTGAAGAATGAAGACAACAACTTCAGAAGTCACATTAGCATTTGGGAAGCAGGCTGGAGAACCGAGGCACAATCAAAACATTTTCCAGGGAGGGTGAACCGCAAGCAGCATGTCTAGGTGCGGCAGTCCCCTGCACACGCAGGGGCACATGCTGTGCCCACCCGTGCAGCTCAGGAGCACGGTGCTGCTGCACAGCCCCAGGGGAGGGAGGGAGCTCTCAGGGCTCAGCCTCACACCCGCCCACCACACCGAGACTACCCCAGGGTGAAACCCTGCAGCTCCCCCAGCRCACACGGAGCAGGGTCGGCACCAAGGCCACCACCATGCCAAGGGACAGGGCTGTCTGTTTTTAAGATTAAACCCAGGACTGAAGGATGGGTCTGGAGAAAGGCCAGTCCATGCCCCGACCTAGCAGCTTGTTCCAGCAGCAGATGCAGACAGTGCTGCTCATGCCACTCCTGCCTCCCCTCCACCCACAGCCATTGCACTGCCGTCCGCCCTGATCACCCAACCACCCACACCTTCCTCTGGAAGCACATGGCCCATGTTCCCTGTCTTCACTGATACTTCTTCCCTTCCTGGGAAATCCCAGGAACTGCCAGTGCTGTCGAGGGGAGCAGCCAAGCCCAGACACGGTGCTTGGTTCAGACAGGAGGGGAGAGCCCCTCATACTGCCCGCCAGCAAGCAAGAGCAGCAGGAAGCCGCGGCATCGAGGGCTGCCTCCCAGGGCAGCTCTGAGCAGGGTCTCCCTGGGAGGTGCTGGGTGAGCACCAAAACGTTATCTTCCAAGCCAGTATTTCGGTGGATACCTTTTTCCTCTAGRCTGGCTGACTGCACATGTATCCCCATGCAGCACCACATCCTGGGAAGCCATCAAGTATCCCAAATGCAGAAGGAATCAATTTGGAACCAGTTGGCTGCTAAACAGAATTAATTTCACCCTTAAGTGCCTCACTGAAACACAGAATATATCCCAGTAAGTGTTCCAGGTCTGGGAAACAGTTCCATGAAAAGAGCACTCTAAAAATTCATCCAGCATATCGTGATAATCTCCTCTAAGTAACTAAGCAACAGGGGACAAGAGTCATTCATTTGGTACAAAGCTTTTTGGTTAGACACTGCTTTTTAACAAACAGATAAGAAACATTCTTTTCAATTTAGCGCTTAGGATGATTTCATAGCAACTCATCGTGCCATCCAGTTTTAGAGCAGGGACAAACTTCTTTCCAAAGGGAACATTTATCCTAAGTGCGTGACTTAATTGAAAAATCATTTTCTGTCCTGTTTTGCTGACCACAGAAAAGTGGTATTTGAATACAAGCTGCTCTCCTGCCAGCTCAGCTTCTCCTCCCGCTGCAAACAACCACAAAATAATCAATTAACTAAATAACCCCATGGTAGAGTGTCACAATCGAAGGAGAAAGAAAATCTTAGTTTTCAGTAGAAAACTTTAAATGTGATTTACTGATCCTGTGATTGCTCGGTATAAACGGCAGGGAAGGCAAACGGCAGAAGGTAGTCTCAGATTCTGGAGACCGGGGAAGATATTTCAGTGCTTAGTTTCAATGGAGAAGTTCCGTTGCAGAGCTCTGCCGGGCACAGGCTGCTCCATGAGGCCCAGGCAGCCCCGGCACCTCCTGCGGGTCCCAAAGCCCTGCAGGGGAGCAGCAACACACAAGGGCCCCGCAGTGCCAGGGGCTGCTTCAGGACACAGCCAGAACAAGAAGAAATCAAGTTAGACGCTACACCGAGGCCAGCAAGGATCGGAGACAGTGACATTTAGCACCGTGACTCTTTTGTGCAAAGGGAAGGTGGTATCTAATTAGATAAAAGCTGAAATTGCATTTTAAGAGGTAAGTACATTTGTGCACAATTTTTGTAAAYGTTCACACAAGCTGCCGGTCACGCCTGCCCACAGTGGTGATTATGCAGGATGCACCAGTTCCCAAGCCAGGTCCCTTTGCCAGCCCCTCCTGGCTCTGCGTGCAGCTCCCACACCGGGCACCACGGGGCTGCATTTGCCAGCACACTGCAGGGCAGGGGCCGGGGGGCTCCCCGCACCCACAGGCAGCCCCTGCCGAGAGGCTCCCCAGGCTCCCGGGGGCTTCGCTGTGCCCAGGCAGAGGTTGAAGCGCAGGGGCTGGTGATACCCGGGCTGCAACGAGTAACAGCCCTCGGAGCACGTGCAGGGAAACAGGAGCTGTCCATGCCCCCCCACAGGATACCGGGAACACTCCTATTTGCTCCCAACCCAGCACTACAGTAAAACTGCCTGCCTTTTGCAACCTTCAAAATAGGCTACACGGCATGATTATTATTTTAAATATTAATGGGGTACCAAGTGCAAGTCACTAAAGTGCTATGTAAATAAACAGAGCCAAATTTATTTTGTTTTGTGCTGTGGTTAACTAGACCAGAACAATTACAACCACACTGTTTGTTTATGCCTGTTTCAAGACTGCTCTAATTCAGAATGGAGAAGTTAGAAACCACAGATTTACATTGGCTTTAAGTAATGTGAAACAAAGCTTGGAAAAAAATCAGTGTCACAGTGAACACTTAACAAAAAAGAAATACACKTTGAAGCTGACTGAATTTGTGCCACATTCCAAGCCCAAATTCTTGACGCATCTCGCTGCAAAGGCAGTTTTACCCAAAGCAGTACGTTCCTTCACACTCCTGGGTCTGCTATAGCTGTTAGAAATGTAACCGGTCAAGGGCTTGGTCAGCAAGCCAAAAACTGCACTGTTTAGAAATGTTTATCTAGAATCTGGGCAGTTGTATGTACATGGAGATTCAATGACTTCATGTCACTGCTGCTGGCCAAAAATTTTAAAACCAAAGCAATTTCTTTGGAAAATGCCATTTTATCAGAGCAAACTTTCCATGGCAACATGTGACTCTTACGAAGTTTAATTTCAAAGGAAATTGAAACAAAGTATTTCAATAATGGAGCAATATTCTTCTTAACATTTTCCAAATGTCACATTTTGGTATTTCACTTCTTAAATAGTACACATTTAGGAAAAAATGTTCAGAGGATTAAGATGAGATTTCTTCCCAAATCTGTGACTGGATGCAGTTTAGCAGGGAAGCCCTGCAGCTTGGAGCAGCAGTGCTGTCCATGCCTGTGCAGTGCCACACACCCAGTCACCTCCTCTCCCTGAGGCCCTGCAGCAGGAGGGGGATCTTGTGCTGCCTGTGGATCCCTTAAAATCCTTCCAGCTCAGACAGGGAAGAGCCTTTACCAAGGACCTCAGGGCAGTGGCTGCCTCCCGAATGCCCCATCTTGCTGCTGGGGCCGGGCACAGGGACACCCCTCACCTCCCACACATGGCACTGCCACCTCCTACAGACTCCACTCCGCCCAGGGGTTGAGATCCACTGCAACACRCGGCAGGCTGACACGTGGGGCACGGCGGCTGCTCCAAAACTCCTTTGGACCTTGGAGCCRAGGCAGAAACTGAAAATGAAGCACTTCACTCAATGCAAATGAGATTGGAAGTGCCATGAAAAGCAGATACGCAAGATGTCCCATCCGTTTAGAGAAGAGATATTGCAAAATTTCTGAGTAACGGAAGATGGAAACAGTCTTTCAAGCAAAAGTGCAATGAAGGAGACCTTTTAGTAGGACACAGCATCTCTGCAGGAACTCTCATCCTATAAATAGGACAGGAGGCTTGTGCTGAGAATCCATTTAGGTTTGAGTCTTTGCACAGAATTCTTTGCCTACCAAAAACTGATGTGGACGGTGGCTCAGGGTATCTGATTTCCTGTCACTTTCACCCATGCGATGTTAGAGGCGTATTACGTAAAACCAAAGAACACGAAAGGTGGTAAAGGCTTTGCTCAGCTCTCCGGGAGATCTTCCTCAGCAATAGCCAGAAGGGGACCGGGCATTTAAATGCTCTGCGACAGAAGAATGGRAAGGGAGATAGCAGGACTTTGCAGACGATTTTAAATTTGTCTGCAATGCTGCTGGAAACTAAGACAGGAGAAAGCTTTTTTTTTTAAAAAAAAATCCCAACACATTTTCCCRCAGAGGTCTGAGGAAGCAAGCAGAGTTAGCAGCATGCATGCCCACAGCACAGGGCCCGTGGGGTGCATGGGCATCCTGGGGGCCCCTCACCTTGGCTCCTGGCCAGAAAGGAAGAGGCAGGCGCGGGGGACCCGGCCCGCACGCGGGTGCCGACGCACGCGCTGCTCCGGGCGCTCAGCAGTGCTGGGGTGCCGGGGGAGAAGCAGTTCTGGGTTCAGAAGCCCACTAATTCATCAAGAAAATGTTCCTTACATGTGGTGCTCATTGGCTGTCACTGACGACTACATATTTATTTCTGTAGTGGATCATGAAATCGTGGTGTGGGAGGAAATGTTCTGTTGGGAGTAAGCAAGTTTATCCTGTGGCTGCGTTCAGAGCTCAGCTTTCCTCTCCAGGCGCTTCTGCAGGACACTGCCACAAAAGCACCACTAACGGCAGCATCGCAGGCTTGTTCCACAGCGTGCACAGCACCCGCACAACCCTCTGTGCAGAGGAGCCAAGGCTCCAACAGGACCCCGAGGAGGGAAGAGGGGAATTGAGCAGGCAGCTCCTCAGTGCTGGTGAACCCCATCCCAGCCCCTGCTCCAGCCACTTGCTAACACCCAACTCTGACATCTCTTCTGCTCTCATAATGTCCTGCATCTGTGAAGCCATTTGGGTGACAGACCTCTCCGGGATATGAGGGGAGGATATTAATCCAATGCAACTGTTTTCCACAGCACCAGCTGGAGAAGAACACAGGAGTAGAAACGCTGCATTTCCCTCTTCCACCTCCAAGAGAAGCCTGACTCTTCCACMGGACAGAGGTGCCAGGAGGCTCTGGAGGGCTGCCGGCCAGACCATGCATCCCACCACCCCAGCGCAAGGAGACCGCTCTGGCTCCGAACACAGCCCACGGGCTCCAGGAGCCTCTTCACAGCCCTGCCCAARCCCTCACACAGCAGCGCTCAGCCCAGGGCAGCGACCAAGGACTTGCCACACGAGTGTCCCCCAACACAAAGCCGCAGAACCTTCACTTTCAAGAGGCCGGGGAGCTCACGACCTGCATTCGCCAGCCCTTGCTCCCCGCACAAGCAGCTCTGCCTCCTCGCCAGCCCACACGAGCAGCCCCCGCRCAGGCTCCTGGTGCCGCGCAGAGCGGTCAGGATGTCCCCCGGGAGCTGCCRCGCTCCGCTCGCCCCAGGCCAAGGTCCTGCTCGAGGCGCGCCTGGACACAAGCGCCAGCCCGGGCTGCGCGCACCACAGCCTCTGCCCGGGCGAGCAGGACAGCGAGYGCCCCAGCACCACAGCCAGAGCCTCCCGCCCCCGAGCGCCGCGGGGMAGCGACGGCGCCCTGGCCATGGGGCAGCCGCCGAGCGGGAGGCAGAGGCGGCAGCGGGAAGCCGGGGGTGTTCTTACACACATCTGAAAGCAGGCCGTGCCCAGTTCTCAGGATAAAACTCTCGCTCCTGACACTCAGCACACTGCAGCAAGGATTAAAACGTAATTTCAAAGCGAGATTGGTTTCCTCTGCAGCTAATTCAAACATCCTCCAAAATTTCATATTTCAAAGGAAAATTTCTCACGGCCAACACAGTGCCACATGTGCTTGGAAGCTTATATTAAATCCTAGGTATGAARGCATAAAACACAACAGGTACTTCTTGCCAATTTGAAAATCCATATCCTTATTCAGAACAATGTGGAGTAAGAAGGAAAAAATGAGACTTAAGGATTTAATAGCAAGTTGAAGAGGTGGATTTGAACAGCAGCTGATGAATTTCCTTGACGCTTTGCTGACCAGAACACACAACCCCGCACCTACAAGCGAGCATTAAAATGCACTTTTCTCTACACTTTTAAACAGAAATTTGTGTATTTGAAGATACTACAGCTGTCCAAAAAGAGACCCTWACAGGTGAGACCAGGAAATTTCACTACACAAGAGCCCAGCAGCTCGCAGGCTGGACGATCGGGTCTTGCTGGCCTGGAGCTGGGTGCTCTTAGGGTTTCTGTTCAGCAGAGCCTAAGCAGGAAGCCCTATTTCCCCCGGCCGTTTTGGGCAGAAGCGGAGCTCACGCTGCCAGCGCAGCTTCGCTAGTGCCTCCCAGGGCCTCCGCTCCAGAGCGGACCCCGCCGCACAGCACTCTGCCAGCCCGGCGGCCCCGCTGCGGCCGACGGCAGGCTCGGGTCCTGCCCTCCGCCCGGCAGCCCCGCCGCAGCGCGGGGTCGCCACGCCGGGGTCGCCGCAGCGGGGCCCACACGGCACGCGAACACGCGGCTGCGCCACGACCCGACCGGGAGCCGCCCCAGGCCACGGCGCACCCGGACAGGACCCGCGTGGCACTTGTGTCCCGCGCGGCCCCCCGCCCGCCGAGGGGCACCAGGCGTTCCTTCAGACACGGAACCGGGAGCAGAGCCACCGCAGCGAGGGCCGGGCGCCCCGCGCGGCCTCCCGGGAGCGGGCAGCCTGCCCTCCCACCCGCGCGGCCCCATGCGGCCCCACCCGCGCTGCTCCCGTGTGTCACCCTCGACGAGGGCCAGGAACGTCGAGGGCTCCGTCCCGGGCGAGGCCACGGCGCCTTCCCCGTCCCCGCGAGCGAGCGGGGCCGCCCCGCCTCACCTAAGGCCCATTAACACCAGCTCTTAATTGCCCGTGCGGGCACAAGGAGGCCGCAGGCGCCCCAACACCCCCTCCCACGCGCGGCCCCGGCCCAYACCCCGCCGCTCCCCGGTACCTGCCGCGCCTCCGCCG
>PTEX01000041.1:618805-646501 GCA_003342815.1 Eudromia elegans | reverse complement strand
GGTTATTCCAACGCAAACCTATCAAGGTAGGAATGTGCGTGCACAAAGGTCTCAACTTGTTACCGTCCTGACAGGTACAAAATCAATTGCCAAACTGCCAGGCCACTGCCTTCCAGGCCACCGTGACGGGAATTCGAGGGAATCCCAAATAACGGGGTTTGGCGCGTGCTGAAGTCGTCGCCTTTGGAGCTGCATGGATGGAACGTCCTCCGGTTCACGGAACACACCAAGCAGAAAATACAAGTAATTTTTGACCACTGGCAAAATTGCCAAGTTCTAAAACTCTGTTTTTGAGGTGAATACAGTAATTTATTCAAAAATACACAATTTCATTTTTAATACTATTTTCAGATGTTTTGGGGGGGAGTTAGGAGGATTTTGAAGGGAGTTCAAAGGAAAGCCAGGCGCCCGCAGAGCGCGGCGGCCCGTGGGGAAGGCYGGGGGGTCTCCCGGGGCAGCGTCGCCCCGTCAAGAGCCTCCTCCCCAAGGAGACTCCGGCCGGCATCGGCGCCGGCATCGGCAGCACCCCCGTGCCGTGCCGTGGAGCGGCCGTCGCCTTCCCCCGGGAGCTGGAAACGCGGAGCCCTCCGCGGCTCCACGCGCTCCGCGTGGAAAACGTCTCCGTAACGCGGCCCTAATCCCGGGAATTGTCCTCTCATTTCTTCCACTGTTCTATTGGTGTCTTTTGATTACGAGCCCGCTTTGAAGAGACACTAATTGTAGCCTGCACACAATGCTTGTAATTATGCCTATTACATTTTGATTCATTTCCATATGTCAACACTACTACAAGGGGGATGTGTTGGGGGGGGAGACTACAGTTTTTATAATCGGTTATTGTCTGCAAAAAAAATCTGCACAGAGCATGAGTGAAGTGTTCTTTGTTGAAATTGAAAATAAGATTATAAATAAAAGTCTTCCTCTGACATCCAGAAAATGGACACTTTAAAATAAATTGCCACTGTTGATCAAGAAGATTGCTAGCTACCTTTTACATTAATGAGGCAAATACTCTTCAAGTCCCTAATAGCAATATGTTTGAGTGTGTCATTTCAATAGCTTCTTTCTTAATAAAGCTTGACCCTAATATTCCCTTTGCTGTCAAAGGCATTGTCCTGCCAGCCGTAGCTGTGATTTTTAGCTGCTAATCAAAAAGAAAAGGAGAAGCGGGGAGAACCAGAGCAACCGTTATGTAAAGAGCCGCCGAGGACGGGCGAGGACAGCCCAGGCCTCCTGTTGGCTCGGGATGGGGCCCCGGACTGTTGGCAACGCGCTGCTCTGGGGAGCCGGGCATGGCCGCGTGTCCGCGTGAAGCGTGTGTCGTGTCCGGAGCGGCGGAGGAAGCCCGCGGGAATGCCGCGCTCCCCTCAGCTTCTGCTTGGGCGGCCTGCAGGGCACTGAAGGGCAGAGCGGCTGCCGCAGCTCCCGCTCYGCCGGACACGCGGCTCCGCGCTTCCCGAGCGGAGCGGAGCGGAGCGGGGGGAGCCGGGCGCCGCCGGCAGCCTCCCGCCTCCCTGCGCCCTCCTCCCGCCGCCCCGCGGAGCCGGGAACGCCTGTTTGCCTCTTCCCCCTCCAGGTAATTCCACCAACTAATTATAGTACTCGCAAAAGTACGAGAAGAGCTTATTCTTTAGCAATCAATCAATACAAGTTAAAAGGGCATCCTGTTTGTTTCTGTAACAATGCTCTTTAGAAAATTGGGTCCTTTTACATTTCCTGGCTGATACACCATCACTCATATGTTGCATCAGTCACATCATGTTACGTTTCAAAGCATAATATAACATGATTTGACTGGTGCATCAGGCAGGAGATTTACAGAGAGAGGCATACCGCAAGATACTATAGCCACTTTTTTTTTTTAATCTGAGTTTGAACATAAAAGCAGTTGACTTYTTGCACCACGCACCGTGGCAGGATGGCTTTTTGCCATTGCACAGTAAAGACCCCAAAGCACCTTCTTTTCCAAACTCTCCTGGTGTGAACACCGAAGGTTCTCTGGATTCCCRTCCCCTGGACTGTCAGAATTCCCGTCCTGCCCTGCAGCCCCCCGCCGCCCTCGGATGGTCCCCGGGAGCGGATGAGGGGCAGAGCCTTCGGTGACGCTGTCCCCTCCGYGCAGCCACCGCGCCGCTTCCCCGAGCCCAGCGCTGGCTCCGGGCCGCTCCAGAGAGGCCCTTCCTGCACCAAGCAGCTTCTGGGTTTTGCCACACAAATAAATTCACCCTCTTTCAGGTTTTTAAGACACTCCTATTTTACTGAGATGAAATTTGAACCTTCAAACTGACACAAAATCTACATTTTCCTTGAAAATAAGAAAAAAAAAAAAAAATCTTGGATTGGGACCAGCCTAAATTATGAGATAACTTCAAAACATAAGGGGATACAAAATGTTTGATCTTCACGTTTCCCTGCTCCCTCCGAGCCTTTGCACATCCCCGGAGCTCCCCGGCTGGGATGCGGTCCCTGCGGGTTGCTCGTGGCGGGGAACGGGGAGCTCGTGTCCACAGCGCAGCGAGCCACACGCTGGCTCCGGAGCCGGGGCGAGCAGGCGCCCAGGCTCTGCCACGAGCGGGTTCTGCGGGGAGGCTGCGCGGGGCCCCCTCCAGCCCCGCCGCCGCCGCCGGCACCGATGAAGTTTTGTGCCGATAACTGGAGCCGGGGGACGGCTCCGGCAGCTTCCCGCGGCGCGGCGTGCCCGGGACCTCGCGCGCAGGCTGCTGGACCGGGTCTGAGGAGGAAACGCTGTGACTGCTCCCTGCAGAATACACTAAACAACCTTTACATTTGAAAAAAAAATGATTGGGAGATTCTTTATTTATTCTGATAAGTTATCACCAGTGTCAGCGAGATGAACATTTAGGCGAACAGCTCCCCTGCCCACACACTGTGTTTGCTTTTTAAAAATATTGCATATAGCTCGGTGGCTTTAAATAAATAAATAGCTAATGAGTCACACCAATAGGAATTTAATGTCAAGACGGAGGAAGTGCCTTGCCTGAGTGCCTCGCCTGGAAAGTTTATTAGTGTTTATTAACCGCCTCAGTGCTGCTCCCGCAGCCAGCGCGGGAGCTGCGGCGAGCACGAGGCGCCCGCCGCGCTGCACATCCCACATCCCGTGTCCCACATCCCGCATCCCACATCCCRCATCCCGCATCCAGCGCACAGGGTGCCAGCGGCACAAGGGTGAGCTAGAGCCTGCCGAAGAGCTCCTGGCGTGGCAAGGGCTCCTCCGGCTCCTCCGTGGGACTGTACACCCACACGAAAGCACCAGGGAAGCCCGAGGAGGCCCGGGACGCTGCGGGGGCACCGGCCCTTCCCRGGCACCGAGAACAGAGGCTTCATTTTGCTCCTGCTGGACGGGCTCCCCGGGCAGACGCGGCCGGGCAGGGAGCTACGGGGACGGCTCTGGGGTTTGTTTGTGCAGCTGCTTGGAGCGCCAGGGATCCTGTGTCCTGGGGCGGGATGGCACGGGACGCTGCCCAGCCCAAGGGCGGCCCTAGCAGCCAGCGGGCAGCGGAGAGACCGTCCCTGCCGCTCACCCTGGCCCACGGGGACTTCGCAGGACGTTCCACTTGTGTTGGGGTTGCAGGGAGCGAGCGGGTGCTGGAGGGTGGCAGCGTCCCCCTCTCTCCTCCATTCGTTCAGGAACAAACAGTCAATCAGTCCTGGAGCACAACTCCTATCGCTGCAGGCGGCCGAGAGCCGCAGGGCGCGGGTGCCCCGGGCCGCGCGCGGCGAGCAGAGGTGCGGGCAGCGCGGGCACCCCGGCCGAGCGGGACCCGCTGCTGAGCGAGGCCAGCGAGAATGGAAAAATCATCACACGCACTGCACAGATGGAAAGAGTTTACAGCCCTCCTCACTTCCTTATCCTGGCGGTGTAAATTATACAGACAGATGTACAATCTGGGAAGTTGTCCAGATTTTCTTTTTTTTAATTATTTTTTTAAGTCAGGGGGATGCTAAAACAACACCAGCTATGCCGTGCCTGCTCCTCGGCGCTCCACGCTGGCTGGGGCAAGGAGAAGCCAGCACCACAGGCAGCGCTCGGGACGGCCAGGCACCCGCAGTGCGCTCCCCATGCGCTCACCGTGCGCTCGCTGCATGCGGGGGTTTGCAGAGCCGCGGTGGCCATGCGGATCTGCGGTGCCCAAGCGGAGCCGCAGTGCTCGAGTGGAGCCGCGGTGCCCGAGCGGAGCCACGGTGCCCGAGCGGAGCTGCGGTGCCCGAGCGGAGCCGCAGTGCTCGAGCGGAGCCGCAGTGCCCGTGCGGAGCCGCAGTGCTCGAGCGGAGCCGCGGTGCCCGAGCGAGGGCAGCACCAGGACCCGCGCACAGGGCCATGCGCTCGCGGGGGCTCCTTCCCGCGGCGCCGCTCCCAGCGGCTCTCGGGCAGTCACTAGGCTGGCGGGATGGAGCGGGAGGGGGCGGCTGACAACGTGTTTCCCGCACCGCTCTTCATCCAGCCGTCCTCAGGCAGCGTGTGTGTCTGCAGAGGGCTCCGTGTGCCTCGCCGGCTGCTTCCAAACAAGGATCAAGTCAATTTCCAAAGCATATTCTCCCCCGTCAAACGCTGCTCTCGCCTTGGAGACGGTCCACGGCTTTGACACTCCTGTGGGTTTTCTACCCACATCCCGGTGCCAAAGATTCCTTGGCTCTGGCGCGAGGCTGTGCTCGGCTCCCGCTGGAGCGGGGCGATGCTGGCGGATCGGCCCGGCCRCTCCCCGCAGCGGGGCCGCGACGCTCCCGGCGCCGTCCTGTGCCGCCGTGCCGGATCCCTCGCGCGCGGGAAGTGCCGGCACCCGGCACGTGCAGCCGGGCGTGAGGCCGGACATGAGGCCAGCGGAGCCTCCGTCTCCCTCTCCCGGTGTCCGTGGCTGCCCGGGCTGCTCCCCGCCCACCGCGCAGCTCCGCCSGGCGCAGGACCCGGCTGCCCCCTGGCCCCACCTTGCAGAGGAGCCCATGGCCCTGGACGCTCCGCAGCGTGAGGAGCCCCAGCAGCTCCCCGTCGTGCTGGCCTCCGTGCCGGGCTCTTCCCCAGGCTCAGGAGCGGCGACGCTGCCCTGGCCCCGCTCACAGAGCTCAGGACACGCCGGCCCAGCCTCCCGCGGCCCTCGCAGCCCCGGGCGCACACGGAGCAAAGGGACGGGCACCAGTTCCCGTGCAAACCAGGCTGAAACCAGAGAGGTCTTCACGGAATAAGAAATTCTGAAGTTCCTCGGTTTGCCTCTCAGGTCCAGCCTCCCGGGGCGCTCCGGCCACGCTGGATGCAGCAGTGCCGAGGGCCCCGGGCGAAGCCGGGCGGCAGCCAGCGGGGCCCCGCAGCTCCAAGGCTGGTCCCTCCCGGCCCGCGGCGCTTSGCGTCTTGGTGCTCCGGCAGCCGCCGGCGCTGCCGTCAGACACAAACGGACCCCAACTGCGAGGGCCGCGTAGCGAGGAAAATCAGCACGCGCATCTCAAAACTTCTTAGAAAACATGTGTTTTTCTAACTGGCATTTTTCCTGGAAAATATTCTGATCCCACTGAAAGCATATACTTCTTCATCTGAAAATTCTGACCAGCTTCAGGGAAAAATAAATAATAAATAGCAAATAAACTGGACTGCTGGAGCCTTTTCCACTCGTGGAAGCGGTTGGGCTACGAGCACCCCTGCGAGACAGGACGGATACGTGCTTACAGACCTTGGTGGCTGAATTCGTATTGATTTCCGTTGCTAACTTCTACTCCAATTGCACAATTTAGGGAAATGGAGGAACAAMCCGTTCTGCTGCATAAATTACTACCAGAAAAAAAAATTGAAAAGAAAAATAGAGTCTTGGAGCTTGTGCGCYGCTGGATTGTGCAACTTTCTCAGTGCTTTGGCCTCCCTCGCACACTGAGGCCGCAGGCGCGGTGGCGACGCCGCGCTCTCGACGTGCCCCTTCCCACCGCGCGGCGCTCGCCCGGGCRCGGCGGCACCGTCACAGCGGCACACGGGGCGAACGCTTCCCTCAGGAACGCCTCCCCGCGTGTGCGTTTTCGCATGGGCTCCCAGGAGGGAGCATTAGGGCGCTGCTGCCCGCGTGGCCTCCCCGCCGCGGCCCTGGGTGCTGGAGCCGCTCCGGGCGCTCTCCCCCGGGCGTCGCCAGACAAGGGCTGGCGCGAGCGGCATGAGCAGGCGCAGGGAGCCCGTGTGCACCCGGGGTCCTGCGGCCCTGGGCTCAGGGCTGCCCCACGGGCTGCTCGGGGGCATTGGGAAGGGCCCGGTGCTCAGAGCTCACTCCGTGCGCTCACCGCGAGCCCCGCGCGCCTCCGCTCGCTCCGAGGACCCGTGGGCCCGGACGCTGATCCCGACCGGAGAGGAGCCGGCCCGAGGGAGCCTCGGAGCAGCTCGCASGACCAGCCGCCCGCACCAGAGCAAACAAGGGGCTTCGCAGCAAGGAGCAGAATGCGAGGCACCCGTGTGCTTTGCACTCTAAACAGGAACTGCCCTGCCACCTCAAACTCCATACCAAATCACAGGCAACAGAGCAGAAAACCAAATTATTCTCAGCTGTTACACTGCTTAATTTAATATTTCCAATGAGCTCCTTTTCCTTCTCTTCAAGAATGAAATGCATATTTGTGCTGTGTCACAAAACATTAGATTTTGTCAAGGCAATTCATTTTTCAATGGTAATTTGTAAGCGCACACCATACCACACACGGTCTGGGGAATTTTATGGCTTTTTTCAGAGGCAAGGAAAATAAGAAGCACTCAAACTAGTGATGAGAGCATGGAAAAAAGTGAGAAGAGGTAACAGAAACAGACAGACCCTTCACCTCCCAGCCCTGCAGCCGCAGAGCAGGGAGCATCCCGGGAGCGGAGCGGCCCGGGCTGAGCCGAGCGCACCGATATTGCTGACCAGCACAGAGCGCTTCGGGCTCTTCACGCCACAGCGAATACTCAACAGGCTGCCTTTTATTTATTTGATTATTAAGCTGAAGAGGTTATTTAGTCTGCTTTACACCCTATTAAATTCTGTATATGAAATTTTGCGGGGAACTGAAGTTTGCAGAGCAAGGGCAGCTGCAGTGGCCGCGAGGATGAGCGTGAAGGGGGACGTTGCTGGGGTCCCTGAGGAGCCCAAAGGAGCCCCTGCACCCGGGGCGAGAGGAGGAGGAGGAGCAGGAGAGTCGCATGAATTCAGAGTAAAGTCTCCAGAAACCAGCCCAAAGAGGAGCAGATCGAGACCCCAGCCCTGGTAGTGCCAGCCCTTCACCTCAGGGGGTACCGAGGGACCCCACAATACCAGGGGGATCCCCTGTTAACATCTCGTGAGCTTTGCATGGGGTTGCTGGTCACTGCATCATGGAGGTGCCTTAAAAGGCACCTTAAAAAGAAGCATGAAGCATCATGAGAAACAAGTACTAGCTGACACACAGACACAGGGGGACACGTTCAAGGTCACTCACGCGTTTTCCAAAAATTCCACCTTCCTACTACCTTTTTTCCCCGCTCCCATCACTTAATGCGAGGKCATTAAGCCCCGGCTGCCCTGCGAGCCGGCCCCGCGGCAGCGGGAAGGGCGCTCGCCCCGCTCCCGCCTCGGCCTCACCCGTCTCCTCCATCCCGCGTTGCTGCCGGCGGGTAGCGGAGGGCGGCTGCGCAGCCTGTCAGCAGCTGACGTGTTGTGACATTCCAAAGCGGGACAAGCTCCGAGTGATGCCACTAACGRGGCTCTCGCAGCCCTGTCGCCGGAGCAGACCGGGAAGCGCTGGTGAAACACCCCTTGTTGGGGCTCTCCTTGTTGGGTGGCTTTCTGGGCGCGGGAAGGTGGCACGGAGCGATGCCCGGGAGCCTGAGCCGGCCCTGCAGCCTGGAGGCGGGGACGGGCTGCGAAGCCCCGGCCCGCACCGCGTTCCCCAGCGCGGCAGCACGGCGGCAGAACGGCCTTCGATGCTGTTTGCAGTGCCGTGGCCCCTGCCGGTGCGCGGCAGCGGCGGGACGAGCACTACGTACCCGCGGGGCACTTTGCTGCTTGCACTTCCTTTTGGGAACCTGTTGGTTCCAAAGCTCAGGAATTCAGGAGCGATGCCAGGAGGGACCTGCGTGCAGTGACACTTGGTGACACACGAGGGGAGAGGTGCCGGACATCCCACTGCTGTAACCGTCCTCCCTCCAATGCCTTCGGGAGCAGAGGAGCAGCAGCACGGAGCACTGCCAGAAAACCCGGCATGAACACAGAGCATAACAGGAGCGGCCGCAGTGCTGCCCAAGCCACGGCCCCGCCGCGGTATCCAGCACCCAGCTACGGTATCCAACACCCGTGCAGCCCATCTTCCTCCGTGCACCGCAGCGAAAGGACATCCAGGACCCTTGTGCACGTCAGCAGCGTCCCTAAAATCCCACCTCAAAACTCCRCGTTTGTGCCTGCGTCGTGGGCGCTTCCAGGGGAGAGCACGGCGGTCCCCGCGCCGCCGGCCGGGCACGCGCACCCGGCACGGCCTCCCCTGGCACCGAGCGGGGTCCCGGGACAGGAGCGGCGGAGCGCTCCGCTTGCTTCCTCCCAGCTCCGCGAGCAAGGAAGGGAAGTAGATTTATAGCACATTTTAAGGTTAATCAGGAAAATCTTTCAGGCAACTAAGTGTATAAGCTTCTATTCAAATTGCATGATTTATAGCAGCAAGGAGAAGTGATTGGAAACAGCACAGGAGCCACGAGAGGAGATACCTGCTTTGGCTCATTTTCCAAAAATGAAGTTTTAGGGAGAAACAAGCAGTAGTGAGGGAGGGATCCAACAGCATCCAACTTCTATCCTTGGAACAACTTTTACCATTCCAATTCTACATTATAATATTTTAAAAACCAGAAGTGACCTGCTTATCTAAACAGCCTTTTTGCCCCATTATGCACCAATCCTCTTGGAATATGGTTTTGCTGCCTTCCTAAGTACCCACCTGAGTGAGGCATGCCCAAACATCCCACCTYGCTCCAATTAAGAGGAAGCCAAGTAACCAAACCTCAATATCCCCTCACAACATTGACTTTCTGTCCTCCTCCCTGCTCTAACACCTCCCTCCTCCAAGTTCAAACACTTGTGGACACAGGGAATGTTCCACATGCAATTAATTAACTTAATGAATTTAGTGACCTACCTGTGGGTAACCAGGGCTAAATGCTTCCTTTAATAGATTCTCCTGCCCTCATTTGCAAGGGGCTGAGGGATTAGAAAGGYATTGTGCTCAAAGATCACGGCAGCTGCTTCCTGAGGGTCTGGATGGGTCTCCTGGCTCTGCTGCTTCCTGGGGCGCAGGGCACCAGGTCCATCCCGGTCCAGCCTCGGGGAGGCTTCGGGGCCCTCAGCCGGTTCTGCCGAGGGGCCGTGCGTGGAGCTCCTGCTGCAGCATCAGTCAGTGCGAGAGGAGCCTCTTTGCTACCCCAAACTGTGGGTGCGGAGCACGGGGAGCACCCGGGGGATCCCGGTCCTGCCCAACGAGCACCCGGGGGATCCCGGTCCTGCCCCGCTCGCAGGCGGCCGAGCAGCGTCTCAAAACACAGCCCGAAGTGACACAAAAGGTGCAAACCCCAAAGTGGCTCCTTGCCCAGCAAATGAGCTCTCAGAGCAGCAGAGGGGACTCCGGCCGTCACTAACGATGTTTATTTGCTTTACCTAAAAATATAAAGATTCTCTCTGGTCGTGGGCAGGGGGAAAGGTTAATGAATTCCTTCAGAGCAAAGAGATCCTCAGACCTCTCAGTGGAAACAAGGTCAGGAATCAATGCTGGAGGTGGAGCAGGGAGGCCAGGCTGGAAAATAATGAAAAGGGGGGAAAATACATAAATAAGGAGGCAGGGAAAAAATGATAATCTAAATAAATGGCAGGGTGACACTTGCTCAGCTCMCCACAAAGAATATTGAATTATTGTCTATAATTTGGGCTATCGAACCTAAATTAGGGCCTTCAGACTGAAAACTGCTGCATTGTGCACGGGTACATGGAGGGTCAAACGCTCCTTTGGTTTGCTCATTATTTGCTCTGATACTAGGCTGTCATTAGCGGCAGCAGTGGTGAACAAAGCTGCATTACAAAGGCAGTACACATCAATGGTGCTAATTAATTGGATTAATGGAAGGGCAGCACAAATTAGGTCTGGCTTGGATAATTTCAATGAAAACTGAATACCAATCCCCAAAGTCATTGGAATATGGATGAGGCAAATTGAGTTAAAATAGAGGAGACTGCTGCATTCATTAGCCCGCCCACCCTCTGAAGTAGTTGTTTAATATGCAAGCTATTAATATGCAAATCAGCACAAATGAAAAAAAAAAGGTGTGATTTTTCCCTTCTCCSGCTCGCGGGCAGCTGCCGGGCGCGGAGGAGCCGCGGCCGCCGGGGGCAGCTCGGGCGCCCGACGCCCCGAGCGGCTCCCCTGCCCGGCGGCAGCACCCAGGGGAGGGCTCCGCGCGGCTCTGCAGGGCTGGCGCGCGGGCAGCGGGGCGCCGGGCGCCTCTCGGCTCCAGCACAGGGAGCCCTTCGGGGGGGTGAGCCGCGGGACGGCGGCTCCGGGCGGTGCGGGGGGCCGTCCCCGCCACGCGGCACCGCCACCCTGCCCGTGTCACCCCGAGCAGCGCCCTGGATTGATGACTCCGCAAGGGGCTAATTCTTAAGAGGGCAATGTCTTCTGCAGGCTCGTATTGATCTGTGTCAGCTTCCCCTCCAAAGAGAGAAAATATTGGCTTATTTACAAAAGGCAGCGGCTGCTCCCGGCGGGTCGGCCTCAGGATTCACGGCCCCTCGTGTCCCTCAGCAGTCGGATGGGCCGGGGGCAGCTCGGGGCGCGTCAAAACCGAGGTCCTCCACGTCGGGGGGCCCAGCGGGGCTCGTGTGCCGGGGGGGAGGTGTCCCCGAGAGACGGGCCGGGGCTGCAGGGCCACGGGGCAGAACCCGGCGGCGGGGCCGGACCCGGCAAGGGGCGAGCAGCCGCTTCATGGCCAAGACGCTCCGTCCCTGCTCTGGTCTGTGCTCTAAAATGCAACAAAACGCAGATTTTTAAAGCATGCAGTTTTAGAGGTATGAGTCCGTGGCTCTGCCACAAAGCGGCATATTGCCCCAATTCCAGGATCTCCTGTCTGAACAAAAGTGCCCACCAGGAGCTGGTGGTGCCCGCGGTGCCACTGCCGGCTCAGCCTGTGCATATCCTGCTGTCCCGGCTCCAGGGTTCCACAGCATTCTGGTGCAGCATTCCCAATGCAGCATTCCCAATGCAGCATTCCCAGTACAGCATTCTGGTGCAGCATTCCCAATGCAGCATTCCCAGTACAGCATCCCGGTGCAGCATTCCCAGTGTGGCATTCCTAGTGCAGTATCCCAGCACAGCATTCCTGGTGCAGCATTCCAGGTGCAGCATCCTGGTGCAGCATTCCGATGCAGCATTCCCACTGCAGCATTCCAGTGTGCCCCATGGAAACCCTGGCACGGCCCCGGGAGCTCCGCAGCCGCCGCCTGCCGCGCGAGGTGCCAAATCAGATTAGRGCGCACAGTTGCTACATTATCCTGTCTCGACTTCACTAACGCTCATTAAGCCTCTAAAATCCTTTTTATGGTGTTTATTACACCTCCAGAGGAGTTCACTGTGTAAATATTATCCTGCCATTAAATCCTGCAACGAGGCAACCGTCAACAAGTGGCACTCGCGCCGGCGGCCCCCCCGCTCCGAGCCGGAGCTGCTCCCGGCTCCCGCCCCGCTCCCGGCCCCGCTTCGGGCAAACCGGCCACCAACACAGGAAGGGAGAAGATGGCCTGGGAAAAAACAATGGGCAAAAACACATCAGGAGGAGTCTCAGGCCTGGGAAGAAGGGAGGAAGGGAGACTCCCTGAGGATGCGGTGAAGCTGCCAAGGCTCCAGCAGCTCTTCTCAAGCACGGAATAACCTTCAGATCGGCCAAGAGCCTCCAGGCGGCACCAGCCCCGCTCCTCTTCTCGCAGCTCCGCACCCAAATCCCACGGTTGCTTTGCAGCTGGTGGCCGAGGACCAGCTCTCCTAGCGGTGCCTGGAATTCCAGGCAGCAAGCACCCAGGAAGCTGTTTCTGGGCAAGCTGGAATGTTCCTTGGTCCCGAGATGAAGGGCTTTGTTCTGGTGTGAGCTGCTGAACCCCTTTCTGGAGCCTTCCCTTCAGAAACACAAGTCCCTGATGAACGTCCCTTGGAAGTGAAAACCTGCGTTTTGAAAACGGTAACGTGATCTCTTTGGAGGCCTTGGGGAAAAGATGCTCGTTTCACCTCGTGGGCGCCTAAGGCACAAGGCAAACTGCAAGGCTGCACAGCCCGATGCTCGGCCTGCTGCTGGAGCCAGTGCTCAGCCCAGGGCACGGCCCGGTGCTCAGCCTCGTGCTCAGCCTCGTGCTGGATCCRGGGCTCACCCGGTGCTCCGTGTAGCGGCCCCTCGGCCGGCGCTTGGCAAACRGTGCTCGTGCAGGAGCAGAGATGACCAAGTTTGGAAATGTCTCTCCATAATTCTTCCCAGATGTGTTYCCCGGTTCTCCGTCAGCGCTGCATCCGGGTAAGAGGACTTCCCAGGTTAGACGGGGCTCCGCAGCAAACCTGCCGCGGAGTGGGACCCAAAGCCGGCCCGCGGGGCGCACACGGGCGCCTCGGGGGCCGAGACCTGAGCAGCTGGGGAGGGGCTGGGCGGGCAGCGTGCTTAGGTGCCAGTGAAGGAACATGCTGGAAAATGCTCCAGCTTTAAAAAAGAACCCTGGTTTTGACAAAGTTGCTTTTATTTCAGTTCTGCCTTCTACCAAAATCATTTATCATGTAAAATTAATATGAAACCAAGAGTCATAATGCAAAACAAAATGTAATGTGATAAATAAKGAAATCATTGCACTGTGAGCTGTCTCAGGGTTAAACACGGAGCTACTYTGGCGGGGAGCTGCCGCCCGAGCTGCCCCCGCCCGGCGCGTTGCTGCCCGCTCCTCGGCGCGCCGCTCCGGAGCCGCCGCGCTCCGCGCCCCGGTGGCATCGTCACCGCTCCTGCAGCGAGCCCGCCGCGCTAGAGCTCGTTTAGCATGCAAACATTTGGTGATTAAGTGAGGCTTACTTAATTAAGCACTTTGTAATGACTCTTAAACCAAAGAGCAGTGGAATTAGTGCGTCCTATTTGTGTCTATCAAGAGCTGGTTTCCGCAGACAAGCGGGCTCCAATGGAGAGGGGATGGAGGCTTCTCCTTGCTCCCAAGCACGAGCGCAGTCGTGGAGCCCAGGGTGACGGAGGGCATTTTCCAGAGCTGGCTCCTCCTTTGGAACGAAAGCAACCCCGGGAGAGCAACGGGAAGGCAGCTCCGGTGCTCGGGCTGCAGCTCGGGGCCGGCATCGCCGGGACACTCTGCAAAAACCCCGGTTCCTCCCTGGCCCCAAGTGCTGGAGATTCCTGCAGGTGCCGAACGTCAGCAGGTCCATGTGCGAGCACGGGGCCTGACGCGGAGCCGCCGCAGCGACGCTCCCGGTGCAGGTCCGTGGTGGCACCTGGCCCCGCCGCTCGCCCTCCTTTGTGCTCTCCTTGGTGCCGCTCCTGCTGCAAGCGGCAGCGTGGGGACAGTGAYGGGGCCCGGCCGGGGCCAGGCGGCRCATCCTGCGCTCCCGCGCGCGGCTGCCCCGTCGCCAGCGCCGCTGGAGCTGGAGGGCGGCTCCGCGCGGCGGCTGCAGGCAGCTGGCAGCGCCGCGCCGAACCGCGGCGYTAATCAGAAACACATTGTCCGCGTTGTCAACACTTCGTTTAACCACTTCTATAAATTCAGTATTAGTGTTAAAAAGATTCCGATTTGATGGATGAAATAAGTCACCCTCCTGCAAGCCAAAGCCAATAAAAAAGAGCTAATAATTCATGGAAATAATGCAGAAGATGCTTGACCCAGGCACAGCGGGGGAGATTTCCCCCTGGCCGTGTCCAGCTTGGGAAGCGGGATGGGGTGGGAGTGCTCAGAGCACTGGGACTTCTCCCTCCAGCTATGGGGAGGCTTTCCTGGCCTTTTCAGCTCTCTGCAGCACAGCACCAGTGTGCAGGATTCCTCGCCTACACCCCATCCTGCACCCCATCCTGCATCCCATCCTGCATCCCATCCTGCATCCCTTCCTGCGTCCCGTCCTGCACCGCATCCTGCGTCCTGGCCTGCATCCCGGCCCATCCGTGGGTCAGTGCTTTGCCGAGCAGCACTGGAGTATCCCAGTGCTCAGCCCTGCCGGCCCAGCCCGATGGAGCCGCTCCTCCGGGTGCGGGAAGCATCCCGAGCTCCACCGCTGCCTGCCGGAGCGGAGGCTTCCACGGCATCTCGTCCTGCAGAAATAGTTTCCACTCTGATCCCTGATCTGCTTGACAAAGAATTTGAAAGCTGTTGTTTTTACTGCAATACGAGTATAAAAATAATAGCTCCGCTCAGTGCCTTTGGAAGTCATGGAATAATAATCCAACAACACCAGCCTTCTTGGAAAACTCTTAGGAGAATAACAGTGCCCTTGGGCATGTCTAGAGCCTTGTTTATTAAAACAATATAATTTAAGAATTAAAGCATTTATAAAGCAGAACTTATTACATAAGAACACTGAGCTCCCTGCAACCGGGCAAGGGATCCAGTTACCAAAGCCACGTAACCCATTTTAGAGGTTTTTCTCTTAATCTTATTTGGATTTAGGTAGCTGTTTCTGAGAAAGATGTGGAAAAGGGGAAACCTTCCCCCAAACACTAGTGTCAGCCAAACACTTCACACGTTCTGCTTCTTAAACTGSAGAATGTGAAAAGGGATCAAAATTAGGGGAAATAAATCATGTT
Organism: Eudromia elegans; assembly: GCA_003342815.1. NCBI lineage: Eukaryota > Metazoa > Chordata > Aves > Tinamiformes > Tinamidae > Eudromia > Eudromia elegans. Next base: position 631,716 of record PTEX01000041.1, on the reverse strand, counting down.
TCCATAAAAACCCTGTGTTTGTGTTGGAGCAGGGACCGCCCAGCGGAGCGGGGAGATGGGAGGGCGCGGGGCAGGTTGGGGGGCAGAGGCAGCTCCCTCCTCGGCAGCCGGCCCCACGGGGCGCGCTCCCGCCCGGGCGCTTCGGGGGCCTGGCCCTCCCAGCCCCTGCTCAGCACGAGGGCTCCTGCGGCTTTGAGAGGGGATATCACCCGGAGGACACCCGCAGCCTGGGGGGTGCTTCCAATTACTGGTAAAAACATCAATGGCCATTTCGAAAAATAACGTTACCGTTACTGAGAAACCCTCCTCAGCGACCGGCGGGCAGCAAAAGCCTTGCGGCTCCGTGATGCTCGTGCCCAGGAAGGCAGAGCCACGACGTGGGGGCTTGAGGCACCGCGATGCTGGGGCCGGGACCGCGGCGCCGTGCTGCTCGTGCCCGGGATGCCGAGCGCGGCCGGGGAGCCGCACGGCTCCCGCGCCCTCCTGGCCTTTGCCTCAGCTCTAGCTTATGGAGTCCTTTCTGGGTGGCAATATGCTGTGAAATGCAATTACTTTGGCATTTCTGAAAAGTTTTTTAAAATATTTTTTAATTCAACAGCAAAAATCACGGAGCAGAACATGGTAACGGAGATGGAAATGCAGGGACAGCTTCCCTATTATAAGCAAAAAGCCACATCCCTCCATTCCTAGAACTCCACAGACTTCATCCAACACTGCAGTCCAGCCCACCCTGCTGCCCGGACAGGAGCGCGGGGCCTCCCCGTGAGGACCGTGCGGACAAGGTGCCCCCCAGCCCTCTGGCACCGTTTGCCTGACACCAGCGCGTGCTCTCCGGTACATTTGCAGGCAAATAAAGCAGCAAAACAAGTCCCTTTTCTATTGCTTCACTTCCATGGGATCCCCCCTACCTGGCAAGGGACACTGGCATGGGCAGGAGGGCTCAGGAAGGACAGAGTGCCCCGGCACGTGAAGCTCCGCTAAGCTCTGCTTCCATAGGAATTCCATGTACAAGGGCCACGTCCGGGCACCAGAGCTGCCGTGGGGCAGCAAATTTCTCCCAATAAAAGGAATGACTTCTCTTCCCGACCCTGGTGTGTGCAGCCAGCCCCTGGAACAGCGAGCGCACATTATAAAAAGAATATATTTTAATGGTATTGCAAATAAAATTTACGGCGGCTGTAACATAAAGCCTCCAGACCGCAGGCTCTTTGCAGCACGCGGTGCCTTGTTCTCGTTCAAGCAGCACCGTATTGCTCCATGGAAGTTTCCCAGGAAGCTCCCGGCCAGGCCAGGCAGGGCCCCTCCGGAGCGGGGCCACTCGCGCCGTGTCCCGCTGCCCGGCTGCTCCAGGAGCTGCGGGACGTTCCTGGCGCAGCCTCCCCATGGACCACGGCGCCGCCGGCGAGCGGGAGCAGCCTGCGGGAAGACACCGATCCGGGATCAAGGCGCACGGATCCTGCCTTGCTTCCATGGGCGTTTCTCATCCCGGCCCTGCCTTGTGCTCACCAAAGGTGCCGGCGGTGCCAAGTGAGATTTGCAAACACCYGCAGGTTCAGAAAACTTCAAACCATGACTTGCTAAACACAAAATATCTCTTTACGCCCCACTTTCTGCTGGAAACGCATTCAGCTCCTAACGGGCACAAGCTGCCCCCCTATCGCTGCTCTGGCCCGCYGGCACGAGTGACGGGAGGGCGCTGGCCACCGTCTCCCTTCGAGGGGACAGCGGGGACCTGCGGGAGGCAGCGGCTCCATCCCGTGGGCTCCTGGAGCCGGGGGCCGTGCCGCCCCGTGCGGCTCCGCTGCCGGACACCCGGCCACGGAGCCGGGAGGCAGGAATTTGTTTATGCCCCTCTTGCAGCCAAGGGCTGAGAGCAGAGTCAGGAAACTTCTATTTAAGGAGAAATGTGGCCGGGCTGGGGACGTCGCCGCGCTGTGGGTGGAAGGGTGGACAGAGGAACGGACAGAGGGACGGTCGCTGGCACCGGCCTTGCTGGACGGACAGTCCTGCCAGCCCCGACACTGCAGGAACAGCCGCCGTGGGCGCTGCTCCGCCACGAGGCTTCGCCGGCGTTCCCCATGGGCGACGCCGGGAGCCGCTGGTCCCTGCACGGGCCAAGCAGGGCCAGGCGCGCGGTGCTTCCGAGCCCGAGGAATCGGCCCCGCTCCAGGAGGCTCCGATAAGCCGGGAGCAAGCAGGGACTGCCAAGGGCAGACCGACCCATCCAGCTCGCACGGCGTTCCGAAGGGTCACGCAGATCCCGAGGGATTCCAGGTGCTGTGGGAGCACTGTGGGCTAAGCGCGTTGCACAGGCACCCCTGGCCCGCAGGCCGTCAGCCTTGAGAGTGCCCAAACCYGAGAAACGCTAATATTGTCTTTCATTATATTGTAAAGAGACAAAAATTCTCTGGCCCAAATCCCCTCCGAGAAAGAAGCAGTGTTTTGGGCTGGGGTACGCGTGCCGCAGGGCCGCGGCTCGCCCGGCCGCGCGGCGGCCGCCTGAAACCCAACGCTTGTGCGGGGCCCCCGCCGCGCCGCGCCGCGCCGCACCGCGCCGGGGGAGGGACCGGGTTCACACAACCCTCGCCTGAAAAAGAGACTGGCACATTTTTGCTTTATCAAACTCTATTTGCAAAAGTCTAGGGCTAAATGATCTGAAAAGGTTATTTTGAGGCAGGGTCACCCTCGCTGCCACAGGTCTAATAAAACAAAACTATAGCCAAATTAGAAACATATTTCATCTAATAGGGGAAAATATAATTGGTGAATCTGTCTGGTGTTTGACCTACAGTATTTATGCTAAATGAAAGTTTAAATATATCACTATGCGGCGCGGAGCAGCAGAGCCAGGTCCACTCCGCATCTGCGGCTCCATCCCCTCCCTTAACCCTTCGCTCGGCACCGCGGCCGGCGCCGGCCCCTCCACGCTGCAGCACCGGGCCACGGGCCACGGCAGGGCCGGTTCCTCACGCCACGCCGCGCTCCATAAACCCCACAGCAAACGGATGCCGGGGTGCGAGCCCCGCGGCAGCCCCCGCACGCAGCCCGCGGGCCCGGGGGCCTCTCCCGTGTACCGGCCACGCAGGGCATCGCCCGCAGCTCGGAGCATGCACGCCGGGGCTGTCCCCGCCGCGGGCCCTCCGTGCCGCGAGGCCGTCCACGCGGTGCGGCGTCCGCGCCAGGGAGCTGCTCGTGTCGTGGGGACTTTCCTGTGCACCCCTGGAGCTCCTGGGAAAAGGAGCCTCTTCCCCAGGGAAGCTCTCCCTGCTCCGGCAAGCCAGGCGTGGAAGCCGGGGAGCGGTTTTGTCTTCCTCTTTCCCCGCTCTTTGCCAGAGCTTGGTGCAGAGTAGAAGGCGCCTGGTGGAATCCCAAGCCGAGCACCCTGGTCTCATCTYGCTGAGTGGGGCCGCAGCCGCTGCCCCATGGAGGAGGTCGGACTGCGCCCCACGAGAGCCCAGAGCCCAGCACTGACCTGGGAGGGCCCTCGCCGGCAGATCCGGCCCCACTCCAGCCCTGGGAGTGGAAGGATGAGAAGGGCCGGGGCAATCCCTGCGTCATGCAGCCGGCAGCGCCCATCCTGCACATCCCAGCATGAGGAAACCGGCTCCTTTGGCCCCGCTCCAAGCTGCAGCAATGTGAAAGCCGTGCAGCTGTGCAGCCAAGGGTCAGCGCAATTCCCGGGGCGATTCCCGGAGCAATCTCTGCCCTCTGGAGCCATTCCCAGGACAATCCTCTAGGTAATTCCCAGGGTAATCCCTGCCCTCTGGCAACATTCCCGGGGCAGCTCCCAAGGCACTCTCTGCCCTTGGGCAACATCCCCTAACAATTCATGGGGCATTTCCCACAGGAGGAGAGGCTCCAGCAGGACCCCCATCCCCACACATTGCGGCCTCCCTGGTGTTCATGTGCTGGGACCTCATCCGGGCGGGCTGTGCTGTGGCTCTGGGCGGCATTTCCAGGAAGAGCCGGGGCTCCCGGGGCACGTGGGAGCACAGGCAGCCCCGGCAGACGTTTCGGGTTGGTCACTAACCCRTGTTTGTTCTAACGGGCAGAGCAGGCAGCCCTCCCCTTGCCCTGGACGCTGCCCYATAAACTCCAGCTCACTTCATCAACAGCAAATCCATCCCCGGGCGCTGCCGGAGCCTCCCTGCTCGCGGGGCTGCGCGGTCCTGCACCGCTCCGGCACAACCGCCTCCGACGCGGGAACGGTGGGAACAAGGTCACCGGGAAAAACAATTTCATCCTCCGATTGCTGCCGCACAACAGGAGCTGCCCCCACCWGCCTGCGTGTCTAGGCTGCCGGGCTGCATCCCTAGAGGATGGGGATGCTCCCGGCTTCGGTGCTGCCCGCTGCTCCGCGTGTCCTGCGCCGTGGGCCTTGCCTGGGAAGGGAAAGGGCTGCGTTTCCTACAGAAAGAAAGTCTCTGGGTAAAGAACATCCCTCCGAAGCCCCTTGTAGATGCAGCCCACAGGACTAACCCAAGCGCAGCAAGTGAGCAGAGCCCCGCGCGGCCGGGCAGCATCCAGCGGCGCCGGGAGCACCCTGCCGCGTGGGAATATTCCTCCGGAAGGAAATTCTGCAAATATCCAGTGGATTGTCAAAATAGGAGGAAAATTGCAAGGACAAAATATTAAGCCATGCGATCGTAATCAGCCTTAATTCCCACAAAGCCACTGCTGAAGGAGATTGTTTTGTCGCGGGGCTTTCATGGCCCGGTGGCTTTGCAGCGCGGGGCGGGTGTCCCGGCCACTGCTGAGGAGCGGCTGTGACCGCRGGAAGTGTCACATTCGTTTTAGACCGCGAGCGCTCATAAGCTTTCCCAGATCATTTAAGGACTTTCCAGACTGTAACTTGCTGTGCTGAAGGGGTTTTAATGGGGGAGCGGAGGCCGGCGTGCTGGCCACGGGGCACACGGGGAGGGACGGGACGCTGGCACGGACGGGAAGAGTCACACGCGAGGCACCAGGAGAGGAGCCTCCAGGACAGGCGTCTTGTGGGGTGACACGGTGGCTCACGGGGTGACAGGATGGCTCGTGGGACAATGCGGTGGCTCACGGCCGAGCCCAGGGACCCCGGTCCCACCACCCCTCCCCATCGCGGCAGGTCGCAGGGATCGTTTCGGACCCACACAGCAGATGTTCAGCAGGAGACGGGAAGAACTGAATCCCAACGTAAATCACGTGTTCCTGTTTTYCTCTTTTCTTGGCCAAAAGGTGCATGAAATACCCAAGAAGCTTCCATTTTGCAAGACACTGAGTAAAAWCCAAAGCAACTTCAAAAGCCTCGTGCAAGCCTTAGGAAATAAATCCTGAGCCATGTCTCATCAGGTGACCTGGCAGATCTTCCCCACCTCTAGGCCTAGAAAACCATGAAATCCCTTGAGAATTTACATATTTATTTCGGGAAAAAAAAAGTCAGTTGGAGAACAGGAAACTCAGCAGCAGCTTCCTTCCAATGTGGATTGTAAYAAAGACAACCCACAGCAAAATAAAACAGATACGTGCCCAGGACGAGCACTAAGTCGTGCCTGACCCATCGGGGACTGCAGTGGTGCCTGGACGAGGAGGGCACTGATGGACAGGGGGCACCACCGGCTCCCGGCACCCCCTGCAACTTCCAGGCCAACATTCCCAAACATCTGAGAAGGATCCGCAGCGAGTTTGCTCGGCTCAACATCTGGAATATAAATAAAAGAWGGCCGGAGGAGGGGGTTTCACTGGGGGGAAGGCAGCCGAGCACCTCGCCGCTCACTTGTTTCAGCACTTCTCTGTAATGTAATTTCCAGTTCATTTGGTTATCAAAAACACTGATTATTTTCACGCTGAAGAGGCGATTTCAATGCCCAGCACAGTGTGCTCCATGTTTGGGATTCTGTGTTGGTTTTTTGATATCCACTAATTTCTCCATGCTRAGGCAAATTTGTCACACGCATGGGTCTGTTTGATTTCATTAAACAGAATATTTAAGCATAAAAATTGTTTAATCGCCTTGTGTCATTATGAGATGAATTTCATTTTGCATACATTTGCATATTTCATCCAAATTAAGGCAGCTAATATGCAGATGAGAGGCAGGTTGCGCGGAGGTGTTTGCGGCCGCGGCGCGGGCGGCTCGCTGKGCGGGAGCGCCCGCGGCCCTGGGGCACCCGCCTGCTGCCCTCCTGCCCGCCCCGGCCCCCGCACAGCCAGCGGCCCCCGCTCCCAACGCCTCCCGCGCCCCGGGCATCACCCCGGGCGGACGCAGCTCCGGCCGGGCCGTGGGCAGCGACGCAGGAGCCGAGGGGCGTACGGGAGCTGGCAGAACCCGCAGGTGAAGCGCAGGGCGCTTTTCTCAGTGCACTCGAGTCCAGGCAAACGCCCTCGCTCCTCCGAAGGCGGCCAGCAGCCCCTYGGCGCCCGCGCTCCTGCTCGCTCGCCGCGCGCGCCCGTCGCCCTCCTGGGGTTCGGCAGTGCTGGGCGAGCCCCCCAAGGCCCCGCGGTGTGGACCCCGCACGCGGGAAGCAGAGGGACCACCTTAAGTCCCTCGGCAAGGCTCGCGTGGAGGTATGCGGTTGTTTAAGAAAAAAAAAGAAAGAGAGAAAGAAAAAGTGTGGTGATTGCAGAGAAAAGAGAAACCTGAGAGCTTATTCTCCAACAGTCAGACAGGGTCACCAAAACCAGACTAAATAGTCTGACTGCAGGGCAAAGCGCTGGGGCTGTCTGAAAAATGATCCCCTGGACGGAGGGAACGACAAGGGGAGGCGGCGGGACGGGCGGGGGTGCGGAGCGGAGGTGCCGCCGGGCTCCCCGCCGCCCGCTCCGGCCAGCTTGGCCGCCCCGCAGCCCGGGGGCCGGCAGGACGGGACGCAGGGACGCGGGACAGCCCGGCCTGGCTGCACGGCGGGAACGCCCAGCACCCCGCACGGCCCCGCGTGTCCCGGGGTGCAGCGACGGGCGTCCCGGCCCGAGGGGCCGCGGTGCGTGGGCTGCTTCTGCACAGCCCCCACCAGGGCCACGGGCGAGGCGGGCACCCGAGCAAACACGAGGTGCGTGACGGGCGTTGGGTGAATGAGAAGCACTTCCCGCTCTATTAACTGCTGCTACACAGGCTCACAGCATCTTTAGGGTCAGAAGGGACCTCTAGAGATCATCCAGTGCCACCCCCTGCTCCAGCAGCGACACCCAGAGCAYGKGGCACAGGGCAGCATCCAGGCGGGTTTGGAAGATCTCCAGAGCAGGAGCCTCCGCAGCCTCTCTGGGCAGCCTGKGCCAGGGCTCCGKCACCCGGAGGAGAAGTTCCTCCTCACCCAGAGATGAAACCTCCTGTGCCTCAGCTTGAAACCATTGCCCCTTGTCCTGTCACCAGCCAYTACRGAGAACARCTTAGCCCCTTCCTCCCTACAACCATACCTCAGGAATTCATACATGTTGATCAGATCCCCTCTCATCCTTCTCTTCCCTAGGCTAAACAGGCACAGCTCGTTTAACCTCTGCTCATACAACAGGTGCTCCAGTCCCTTGATCATCTTGGTCACAAGCAAGAAGCACCTCCCGCTCCGTTAACTTCTGCCTGTGCCTCGTTGTGGCCTCRCAGGCTGCACATGGGATCAATCAGCCCCGCTGTGCTCGGAGCCTCCTGCTCGCTGGGAGGGCAGTGGGTGCAGAGTGGGGGGAGCAGCAGGCAGGGGACGTGGTGCTGCTGCAGGGACACGCGCTCTGTGCCCGGCTCTGTGCCCGGCTCCCCACGGGGACGAGCTCGCAGGAGCGCGCGGAGGGCGCACGTCCCGGCACCGCTCTGGCCTCGCGCGCTTTGCCCTGTTGCACCCCGAGCTCGCKGCATGGACTGTGCGAGCGCCCTGCTCCGGCTGGCAGGCAGCTGCTCCGCCGGGGAAGGCAGCTCGAGGTGACGGTGTCCAGAGTGCGGCTTCCTCCAGAGGCACCTGAGCCCGGAGCCGGGYGCCGCGATGCCTGGGGACATGGGGGACAAAGCGGGGGTGGCCCTTGACAGCAGGACCTGGGTGCACATCCCACCCCAAGGAGGTGATTCCCGGGGCCATCCCGGAACCGATCCTGGTGCTGCTCTGCAAGATGTTCCCCAGGCACCTCCGGGAAGCTGCAATGGGACCACCCAGGTGCCCGCTGGTGTCCGCGGTTGCTCATCCCGCAGGGCACTGACCGGTACTGCCGGGCAGGTGACRCGGCCGCTGCCTCGGCTGAAACCGGCAGATTTTTTCAGCACTTCACATTGCTCTTGTTCTCCACTTCCTATAAGTGATTCAGCTCATTTTGGGAAGGAATCCAAGAAATAAGAGCTTCCTGGAGAGGCCTCTTGGAAGCACGGGCAGCTTTATGTCGGCCTGGGAGATCCCTCGCACACAAATCTTCGCGAGGAAAGAGCGGATTCTCCGCTGTTTGCAAAAGGGCCACAAATGGGAAATAAAATGTTTGTGCAGCTCTTTAATGTGAAAAACATCCATTCCAGAGCCGGGATGCTGCCGCTCATGCTTGGCGAGGCCGGGCGGGCTGCACAGGCAGGGACRGAGGCTCCGGTGCTGGTGCAGGCTSGTCATTGGCAAGAGGAAATACCCRCTGGGACCCCCGCAGGCCTAGGGAAAGGAGAATTCCTGCTTTGGGGGCTCCATGGCCTTGTGCTTCCCATCTTTTAAAGCCTTGGTAAATCCCGGCCTCTCCTGAGTGCCGGGGATGCTGCCCAGGCCGCCTCTGCGGACACGGCCCCGCGCTTCCCCCGTCCCGCTGCTCGCCGCTCCTGACTCCGGCGGTTATTCCCTGCCCAGAGCCCCCACCATGGCCTGCGCACGGCTCAGCTGCACCGAGGCTCCCTTCCCCGGAGCAGATCTCCTGAAATCTGATCCTGGAACACGTCCGAACACCAGCGCTTAGGGGACTTGGGGATACGGGGGTGTAAACGGCTCCCCAGTCAAYAGGGGTAGTCACAGCGGGGGAGACAGCGGCGCGGGGCGTCCCGCGGCTCCCTTCTCCCAACACTTCCGGGACGGAGCCTGGGGCTTCCCGGCGGCACACGCGTCCCTGGGGGGGGCGGCACGGAGAGGCCGGGACGCAGTGAGGGGAGGGGGCCGAGTGCAACCCAGCGGTGCCTGCGGAGCGTCCCGGGGGCACCGCGGGAGCGGCGGCGGGAGGGGGCCGAGCGCCGGGGCCGCCTCCCGCTCCGGCTCCAGATGGCTCCGGGCGGCTTTTCTTGGCGCCTGCGCGTGGAGCCGGGAAGCATCTGCCGAAGGCGGCTGCCCCGGGAGCGGGTCCCAGCCCTCTCCCGCCCGCGCGCTCCGGCTCCTCCCGCGCCCCCAACCGCTGCAGGCAACGACTGTATTTGCTGCGCGGCCTCCTGTACCTCGCCTTGATGTTCTGAAGCAATGAGAAAGAAGTGTTAAATTTGTTCTTGGCTACTTTTCCTTGCAACTCCCCAAGGCACCGGTTACAAACTGAATCAGTTATCAGCTAGTTAGGCTGGCAGTTCCCGAAGGTACCGCATGAATACTGATAGGGACCCATGCATTATTCAGTGCGAAGAGCAGAGGAAAATGAGCAACACGTCCAAAACAAGAACAGCAGTGGCAGTAAGGGAATAATTAGCGAGCTGTCACTTGTCCCTGTCAGTATTCCCTCCCTTAACACATGAGGGAAAATAATAAAAAAGGGTAAGATCATCTTGCAAGCTCTGCTCTTAAATATGCAGCTGGTAGGTTAAAATACAATGATAAAGGGGAGAGGATGGAGAGCTCTGATACAGTTTTCAAAAGATATGGCCTCCATTTCCATGGAGACTATATAATTTTTTTTATTTTTTTATCCCGCAGGCGGCAGTTTATACAATAAGTCCCTGCCTTAAATATCAGCCCATGTGCAACAGCATGGAAGGGAGGTGGCTGCAGCCCAGGGACTTATCCCAGGGAAAGCGTGTGGGTTTTCCCTCTCTCCCTCCCTCCCTCCCTCCCGCTCGGCAGAGCACAGCCCCGCTCAGCGCGTGTCAGACGAGCCGCAGGGATGGGGAGCCGGGGCCCRGGCGCACACGGGCAGGGTGGATGCTCCGCACATCCCACCGCCTTCCCGCCCGGATCCCCCATGCACCCTGCCACCTTCCTGCATTCCCGCAGACTGGCAGCGGCATGGGAGCAGCTGAAGTGGTGAGCGGGAGAGCCAGGATCAGGTTTATCCGGAGTAAATTATTCTCCAATTAAGTGTTTTGTGGACAGATGAGGATGGAGCCCTGTGAAGCCCCGGCACGRGGAGAGCTGGGACCAGCCAAGCAGCTGTCAGCCCTGGGCTTGTCTTAGCACGGCCTGGGAATGCTGGAAAACATCAAGTTTCCATGGCAAATTCCAGGCTCCTGTTGTGGAGAGCGGCGGCGGGAGTCACCGCGTGCCGGGGCGCGCTGCTAGCGCGGGTGGCTCTGCTGGGGGCTGCTGGGGGCCCGTCCTGGTGGGCGCCATTCCCACGTTTTGGCAAAACGCAGGTTCCGGGGAAAGCGCCGTCTTTCCCGACCAGGGCGGAGCTCGGGGTGAGGCGGCCGCTTGCCGCCCGCGCAGGGCTGCCTGGAAACGCCTCGTACCCCGCACAGCCTCTGCACGGGGCAAAAGGAGAGGGTTGTTTATTAATGAGCCGGACCTTGAGAGCACGAGATCTTCGCCAGGGGTTGTTTCTACTTCCACCGTAGTTAAGGTTGACAGTATTATTTTGCACGTCAATGAATAATTTACCTGCCATTAAAAAGCGTATTCCGAAGCAATCCTCGGCGCCGGGCAGCCAGGGGATGCGCCAGGCGCTGCGAGCACCGAGGGTGCCTGGGCCTTTTGCAGGACAGGCCCTGGAAAGTGGAATTTCGTCTGTGCAACACGGTTCCTGCGAAGCCGTGGTGGAGAGGATGGCTTCAGCAGCTGTATGAAATACAACACCCACCGCAGCCGCGTTTGCGTGAGGTGTGGCTAAATAGCTTTAAAAAACACCTCCTTGTGATGCCTCGTTTTTTGCTTGTGGCTTTTGAGATCTCGCTCTTCCCCTTAGGATCTCCATATCTAACATTGTTTATAGCAAACTGAACCAGAGCCTGATAAAGCCCCACACACGCCTCGCAGGCTCTGTGCTGAGGGGGACCAGGCACTATTGGCAAAAGATTTAACTTATTAATAGAGTAAATCTAGAACAAAGCTCCATAATTTGGTATTAGCTTTCCCAATCTGATTGTGTTTATTTAGAAAGCAGCTAAGACACGGGCATGTGGGACTATAAATCAGCAGAAAATCAAATGCTAACATGTAAATAAATTGCAAATCAGCTGAGAAATTGGTTTCATTTTGAGACGATAAAGCATATTTCTCCTGTACTGATTTTATAAGGTGCCCCTTAAGAATTGTAATATTTCTGTGTGGTAATGATAAACATTAGTGAGTTGCTTTAGAAATGAAAAAATAGCAACCCTGTGGGGATTTGAAAAACATATGCACTTCAAATTTGAAAATCCAATTTAACTGTCCATTATATGGAGAATAAAAAAAGGTAAGGATAGGATAATTTTGCAGTTACACAGCATTTGACTAAATCTGATTCAGGGATGACAGCTACACTTTAAAAGCTACATGTCTGAATGTAAGGAGACAGCAAATCATTTATTTATGATTGTAATCTAGCTCCTGTCTAACAAGTTAACAACTGTGCAGAGTGCTCCCGGAGTGGAGGCAGCCTGTGTAGGCTTGTCAGTTAGCACTTTTTAAAACACTTTTCATAGAATTTCTGCAAAAAAAATAAATAAATAAAATGAGAGACAAAAGAGAGTCCCTGTCAAATTTACCAAAACAAGCAGATGTTAAAATTGCAAAAGTTTGAGGAAACAAATCCTGTTCTTAATTTCCYGTGAAGGGCGTTTTGCACGGAGGGCGCAGGGAAGCGCTCGTGGTGACCAGGGCTCCCGAGGCCCCACAGACCGAGCGGGCATTGGGGTCACCGGGAGAGAGACGTGGCGGCCCCRCTGGGTCGCTCTGGTCCCTGGCATCACCCCTGCCCGGGGTTGTGGCCGTCCCCAGGCTGTGCCCAGGGCCTGGGGACACGGTTAAGGGTCAGAGCAGCTCACCAAGCACAAGCCTGGTGGGACGAATGGCCTCCCACGTTCAGACTTGTCCCATGGGATAAGCGGTGCCTGGGCAGGGATGCAGCAGGACCTCTACAGGACACTGGCTCCACTGCCCATTGCTGCTTGCGAGGGCCCAGGAGCTGTGAGAAACGGGCTGGTGCTTCTGGGTGCAAAACAAGCAGAAAAGAGGCTCTCTGTGCACACGGAGCGGCAGGCGGGTGTCTATGCCATGAGTACCATGGAAGCCAAATACCACATGGGTTCATTGAAAAATTAATGGCAGAAAAATCCATCCAGTGTAAGCCTCGCAGGCATCACTGCTGGCTGGGAAAGCCCTCGATCCACAAATTGGAGACCCCTYGAGGAGTGCCTCTGCCTGCTTGCTCTGCTTCCTTGCTCTTCCCGGGGAGTTGCTGCCAGCCGCTCTCAGACGCTGCACCCAAGGCTGAGCCCTGCAGCCCTTTTCCCACTCTCAGGAGCGTCTTTTCCCTCTAGGGAAGTGCTGACTGCTCCACACGTTCCCAAATAGTCCCATATTGGGTGCTTTCTCCTGGTGTCCTTGAGCTCCCTGGTACCCACCCTGTGCCGCTCTGCAGAAACCCTCCCTAGGTGCCAATTCCTGGGGCTTCCCATCTGCCCGGGTTTAGCGCTCCAGGAGCAGGGCATGTTTTCCAAGCCCGGCTTTCCCGGGTCCCGCGCGGCCGCTTSGGCTCGAGGTGCTCTCGGCAGAGGACCGGGCTGTGCCCGTGCGCTGCGGGCTCCCGTGAGCAGACACCGCACGGCTTGYCAGCCCGGACGAGGGCGGCGGGTGGAAACGTGGTTTGGATGTTCG
>PTEX01000041.1:583805-613805 GCA_003342815.1 Eudromia elegans | reverse complement strand
CGGAGGTTTTTTGATTAAATTACTTCTAAGTAGCGCAGCACAGACTGCATGCAAACCCTGCTGGCGACTGCAGCCTCTTCCCGCTCCCCCCGCAGGCTGATGCAGGGCAGTCCCCATCCCGAAGGCACCGCGGTCCTGCCGCTGGCACAGCGCCCTGGGCTGCCCCGGCTGCGGCTCTGCCCGGCGGCGCTCCAGGGGAAGCAGCAAACGGACCGGGCGGCACCACAGGAGCTCGCCRGCCCTGCCGGGACCATCCAGCATGAGCGTCTCACCAGCAGACTCGCTRTAGGTGCCAGCACCCCCCTATAGGTACCAGCTCCCCGCTAAAGGTACCGCACCCCGCTGTAGGTACCRCACCCCTGCTATAGGTACCCGCTCCCCGCTACAGGTACCCGCTCCCYGGCTGGTGCCCACAGCACCTCGTCCTGCAGCTCTGCGCTGCTTAGGGCAGATAAGCGCGGTGCAGCTCAGCCGGCGCCTCGGTGCCCGTCCCGGCGGGATGGTGACAGCCACCCCCGCCGAGGCCGCTCCTCGCGGTGCTGCAGGGCCYTCCACCTCCGTCCCGCTGCCCCATCCGCCGCAGGGTTAACTGTGACACGGGGAGCCTCCCCTCCTGTCCCCCCAAACTGCAGCAACTTCTTGAGCTGCAGCCYCAGACGGTCAAGACAAAAGCAGAGCCCATCTGCGGGGGGATTTGTCTTTCAAATCTAGATTAGCGCCTGGTGCTCGGGGAGGAAGGGACCCTAATCTGATTGAGGAAGGGGCGCTCGCGATATCAATCTCCTTGGATCCCATTGTCTTCAGGCTGCTTTGGAAATTCATATTCATTTTAGACTCTAAGTTTATGCCGAATCTCTCGTGCTTCTTGTCTCCGTTTGATGAATTGCAGTCCAATGTGTTTTATGCCATGCACCAAAATTAGCATTATATTACGGTTTTAACTTTATATATGTGTTCAAACAGCACGGATAAGGCTCTGCTGTGCGTGCTGCTCCCCTCCAGGGACRCGCTGGTGGCTGCGGGAGCGGGTCCCGGAGCTGCGGCGCCCGGCCCGCTCCTGCTGCCCTGGGGGGGCTGCGTCCCAGCGCGGGTGCCGCTGCTGCCCAGCCCCTTGGCCGCTCTGCCACGCGCCCAAGGCCTGGCCCGTCGCTTGGCCCGCTGCTCGGTCCATCGCTTGACCTGTTGCTCATCCCGTCACTTGGCCCATTGCTTGGCTCATTGTTTGGCCCATCACCTAGCCTGTTTCTCAGTCCATCACTCGCCCCGTTGCTTGACCCGCTGCTCGGTCCGTCACTTGACCTGCTGCTCATCCTGTCACTTGGCCCATCACTCGGTCCATCACTTGACCCGTTGCTCGCCCCATYGCTCATCCCATCGCTCGGCCCATCGCTCGGCCCGTTGTGCAKCCTGCTCCTCAGCCCACCGCGGCCGTCTCGGGAGCAGGGCTGGCACCGCACAGGAGGCAAAGGCCCCGGCCGCCCCGCCAGCCCTGCCCGGCTCCCTGCCCCGTCCTGCTCCACGCCGGCTGCCCGCAGCTCGCGTTGGCACCGGCCGCCTTCCTTGCACAGGTCACCGCCAGGGCCGCCTACCCTCAAATTCAATTTTTTCCCCTTCCCGAGAACATTGCATCCCGCTCCTTCCCGTCACGCGGCGCCGGCACCGCTTCAATTGGATTCCAAAAATAACCGCGCTCCTCGCACGCTCGCGCTATTATCCGCAGCGCGCTCGGGCAGGCGCCGGGTCATTCCATTATCCGGGCAGGAGATAAGCGCGCGCGGGGGCAGCCGGGCTCTTTGACTCCCTGCCCCGCAGTAATGGGCCTTTTTTAAGGGCATTAACCAATGTTTCTACTTAGGTATTTGACAGGAGTAAAAGTAACATTGCCATTTAATCCTCTCTTTCCCTTTTTACCCTCACCTCCACGCACTCGCCTCCCTTCAAGAGCTCCAGCTCCAGCTCAGAAGCCGCATGCGGTTTCTCCAAAGGCTGCTCTGAACTTCTGCCTTGGCTTCACTTAGGTATTCCAGGCTCCAGGATGTGAATGATAGGGCTTTTTCCAAGCCCTTCTGGGGACTTTCCTACCTTTGCAGAGCCAAAGTAAAACGGCGCCTAGAGCGGTGGGATCCCAGAGAGCTGCTGGAGAAGCTGGATCACTGCTGGGCTTGTCCCAGGCAGGGAGGGAAGGAAGGGAACAAGGGTGGCAATGTGAGAGGCTGGCACAAAACCATGGACAGATAAACCTGGGGGTGGCTCCTGGGCCTCATCGTTCAGGGAGCACCACAGAACCACCAGGTAAATTAACCAAGCCCTGGGCTGYGGGTGCCCCGTCTGTTGGCATCATCCCCATGGTGCCACCACAGCTTCTTGTGGATGCTCCCCGGTTGGGAAAGCCATTCCCACCTCAGATCTGGGTTTGGGCACGAAAGGCAGGTTTTGGCCAGAAAAGCTCCCCGTGGAGGGACCTGCCAGAGCTCTGGGACAGCGGGAGCGAACAAGGGGCTTGCAAGAGCGCAGGGACCTGTTCCCACCCCATGCAAGAACGGGCAGAGAGGGGCCTGACACGAGGGAGGGCGGTGGGGAGAAGGGTCGGCMTAAGGGAGCACTCTGAAAAGGCCCCACACAAGCACTGCAACCCCCTGCGAGGAAACAAGACAAAAGGGGCCCTGGGGTGCGGACACGTCGCTTGCAGGAGCCGTTCCTGCTCCGCGCTCCCTGGGAGCTGAGCCGAGCTGCTCCCACTCGGAGCCGCCAGCCAGGGCACAGCGACTCCCGATGGCTCCCGCCTATCCCGGAGCCCGGCTCAGCCTGCCAGCCGGGTGCAGCCTGTCCGAGGGGTCCTGGGAATATCCCAGCGTCTCTCTGGAGCTCTGCAGCAGACCTGCAGGCGCGAGGGCTCCGGGCCCRCTGCAGCTCCGTGCCCGCACGGTGCCCGGGGAGCATCTTGCTCTCGGCGCCGAAGCGCTCGCGGGGGGCTCGGCGCCTCCCGGCACCACGAGCGGTTCGCAGCGCCGTGCCAGGCCCCACCGCCCCTTCCCRCGGCCCCCGGAGCAGCAGGGTCCCCCGCGGCCACATCCCGACCCGGGGATGTCCCCACGGCTCCCGCGCGCAACGCCAGCGCCTCACCTCTTTAGGAGTGAAAATGTATATACCAAAGACGTGCCTTAATTGATTGATTAATAACAGAAACTCTAATTGAATCCTCCCAGCTTGTACATAAGATGTCTTAATGTTAGAGCCTAGGGAGTAAATGCGCAGCATGGAAGTATGAACTGCAGCACAACCAGTAACACTTTCAATTTAAAAGTCAATCTCATTATACGAGAAGCTGTTTCTCGATCCCTCTGGAAAGGCAGCAGCAATCTCCCATCTTCTCCCTACCAGAGCCACATGGTTTGTTAGTGTCTGTGGGAGATGCAAATACGAGCGTTTTTTTATTTGTTCCCCCTGCTGCATATCTGAGGAGCTCAGTAAATATTCATGAGCTGCCATTGTAGGAGCTCGGCAAACTACAGAAAATATGCCCTCCAAGGTGACATGTAATTTGGCACTTCCACATGGAGAGGCAAAGGATGCAGCCGGAGCAAAAATGCCCTAATAATTAAATACTGTGCTGCAGCCCAATCTTTCCTGTCCCTTGTTAAGCACAAGGCACCTCAAACCTTTTCCAGATGGAGGGGCCCCTSTCACACAGAAGGCAACGGGGCCCATGGAGTGAAGCCGGTTCACATGGACCATCCAGAGACCAGGCAGCACCAAAGTGCAGAAATGCCTGAATGCTCTTCCCAAATCCTCCAGTTCCAACMAACAGAATTCCTTTGTGCTGAGAACCCTCCCGAGGAGGATCGTAGCTCGCAGGCGGTCTGTCCTCTGCCCTCTCAGCGCTTTGCTCCTGTCCGTCACTTGGGGTTCAAGGAAGACGGGATCATCCAAGRGGCAACTGGGCAGCTTTGCTGACCCTGTCAGTCTGCTCTCTCCCTCCTGGTCCATCCTATCCCTGCGGGCTCTTCCCTGTGCTCCGTGCGAGACACCGGCTGGGCATCCAGTGCCAGCCTTTCCTTCACTCGCACTTTCTTCCCCCTTCCGTTTCAGGAGTTCCCTGTACAGCAGACCTGGCTCCTCCAGACAGCAAGGGCGCGATCCAAAGGGTCACGTCCAGAGCCGTGCGGAAGGAAACGTTAGTTTTGGCCACTTTATTAAGGCGCCTAACGAGCTGTTGAAGGGAACTGCTCCCAGGCTCGCTCCCTTGGATGCGYGCCCAGGGCAGACCTCGGAGCCAGGCGCCGCTCCGGCCGGATGCTGCGAGGCGCAGGTGCCCAGGGACGGACGGTGGCAGCTTTCTGYCCTGCCCGAGGCCGCCCCGGGACGGGCAGAGCGCACGGAGCGCAGGAGCCCGCGCGCCGCAGCAGCACGGGGAGCCTTGATCCAACCCCGTCCGGCCCGCGCAGCCTCTCTGTGCCCCCCATGGATCTGCTGCCCAGGAGACGTCCTGCCTGTCTCTCCTGCTAKTCCCTTCAGCTGCATCGGCATTTCGGTGTCACTCGCGCCTTAATCGCACGGATATCTGTTTCCTATTTGGATCCCACCTGTCAGAGCACCTCTCCCCGCTGGTGGCACGGGGAGTGGGTGACCTTCAGCCGGTGAGTGGTTATGGCCTTAAGACAACACAATTAAACATGTTTTATTGCTTAACACCCTGTGTCAGGAGCCTTAGCTGTGTTTTTGTTCCAGTCTGCTATCGTTTTCAGAAACGCCGGGATCTGTGACAGCTCAAAGCGTCCGTGCTCTCCGCTCCCGGGGAATCAATAGGAGGCCTCAAGGTATCTCAGACTTGTGTCAAATAGGGGGTTTTTAGCTTGAAAGCATTTTCAGGACTTTTTGGACCACGGCAAGGTTCCCCCCCCACACCTTGGCTGCGGTTATCAGGGCAAGGACACGGGGTGCAGGAGGGGGAGGCCGCCTGGGCCTCTCTGGAGGCTCCTCTGAGGCTGCTCTGGGTCCGCCGGGGGAAGAGGCACTGCGGGGCGTCCGTCCCTCCTCCAAGAGCCCCTGCAAATGAGACCGTGACAGGGACCGAGCAGGGTTTTAGTGCAACGCCTCTGTTTGCACAGAAAGGGCAGCACAGGATGAAATGCTAATTTCCTCAGGTAGAAAACTTACATTTTCGTGTTAGGAAGSTATTCAAGGTGAATGTGAGCAATGCGTGCATATTTCACAAGCTCACCAGGCTTGTTTTTCCCTCAGATAAGAAAATCTTCCCGTGTYGCCCACCTACCCCAGCGCGGGTCTCGCTGCCTTCCTGTGCCTCTGATTCTGCCCCATCCTCACGGCTCAGAGCCTGGGCTCAGACCTCCACCAAATCGAGGCGGGAGGAGCAGACGGACTGGGGAACATTTCATTTGCTTGCAGTGAGTCCCCTCTCAGTCAACGGCTCCTCTGAATTGTTCTGTGTTATTGCAATATTTCTCAATTGCACAGAGTCGAGAGGGGGGATTTGTGTGAACTTCCTCCACGCCGCCCCCCATTCCTGTGCCGTCATCCGCTCGCTTCCCACCGCCGCATCCTGGTGGCTCCAGCTACTGTTGGCATTAATGGTTCTAACGGCATTTAAATTGTCTAGATCTGCCCGTGCGCTGTCGTGGTCAAGGAGCAGTTGTTTGACACATCCATCATTTCTGTCTCCATCCAGCCTCCAAGATTCCCTGTGCTGGCAGCAGCTCCTGCTCCGGCGGCCCCCGGTGGGCCTGTGCCATGGAGGCAGCTCCAAGCTCGGCTCCCACAAGAACYGACCCTGCTGTTTTCCTGTTCTCCCTCCTTAGAGAGTTTTTTGCTGCTCCCATGGCAAATCTGTGAGTGATGTGCAAAAATGGCAGGAATTTCGTTTGCAAATGGAGAACGAACYAGTCCAAAAGCTCAAGTGCGTTCGCTAGCCAGCCCGAGCTTTTGGCCAAGTCCTGCGGGTGGGAGCGGCGCCCCGGCAGCCTCCCCGCGCCGGGATTTCCTCCGGCGCATCCCGGGAGGCAGYGCACCAGGAAGGAGGAGGTTTCCCTGTTAAACCCACCACGTTTTTAACACCAGGTCCAGSTCTGGCCCGGGTCCGGGGAGCTCTGTGCATCCAAACTCCTTTGCGTTTCCAGCTCCTCCTGAGGCTGGCGAGCGAGGCCAGCGGGACAGCCCCACACGGAGAACTGGGAGACMTTCCCCACGCATCCCTGGCTGGCACCAGCTCCTGCCTCCGCTCCCCGGACRTGCCCCCAAGCCGGGATCTGGGCACCCCGAGGTAGCGCCCTGTGCCGGAGCATCCTGTGCAAATGGCAGGAGAAAAACAAACAGGGAGGGAAATGAACAAATTATACCGATAATTGGTTTAAAAAATGCATCAAAGAAAAATGATATCCAATAATACTGCTGGTTCCTAATGAATGTGTGTGTAATAAAATCAGGCTGTTTGGGCCGTGGTTAGCCCTGCACTTCACATCCCCAGATTAAAAATGGAACATCTGTGATGATTTAATTTACATGTTAATAACAAACAGGCCTCCAGAAACCGGCGAATAAATGCCTTTTATTGCCGGCGTATCTTTTCCACTGCAGCTTGAATGAAAACTCTGGTAATTAATTGTTTTAAGCGATTCTATTAAAAAGTGTCTGGAAGTGCTGTGTGCCGCATGTTTATGCGGGCGGGCAGGCGAGGGGAATGCAGACGAGGAAGCCGCCTGCTAATTACGTGCCTTTTTAAAATTCACGGCCTTAAAGACACGGGATACTTCTAAACGTGGAAGTCGGCCCAGGCACGTTTATTTTCCCCGTTGCTCCCTGCTGGCTGCGGGGTTTGCGGGTTCAGAGGGGCAGCCAGGCCCGGGTGCCGCGCGGAGGCGACGCTCCGCGGGATGCAGGCGCTAGGGACGTCCCTGAGGGAGCCGGCGGGACGGATCCTGCGGGGACGGGGCAGGGGTGCAGCCGCCGGGCTCCGGGCTGGTGCCTTCATCCAGGGTCTCCGACACCGAAGGGCCACAAGATGCATCAGCACCAGGGTTGGGGATGCAGCCTCCCTCTGCCCATGCAATCCATCGCAACAAGACGGGCGGCAGCTCCTCCCCGAGCAATGCAGAGCAAGCACAACACTGAGGAAGCGAGCACGGTCCCTCCTTTAGCATGACAGACATGTGCAGGGTGCCCCCCGGAGCAGGGTCCCTCCTTTAGCATGGGGGACATGAACAGGGTCCCCCCCTTGCARCACAGGGGACATGAACAGGGACCCTCCTGCAGCACAGGGGACATGAACAGGGTCCCTCCTGCAGTACGAGGGACACGAGCAGGGTCCCCCCCAGGGCACGGGGGATCTGGGCAGGGTCCTCCCGCCGCACAGACCTCGGCTGCGTGTCCGATCCCCTGCAGCAGCGAGCGCCGCCGCGATCTCCGTCCGTTGGCTGCAGGAGCAACTTGCTTCCGCTGCAGCACCCTTCCCATGGACAACGAGTGGAAGCTCCAAGCTCCCAATGAACATTCCTGCTCTAGCTCAATATTTTTAGATCTTTTTCCGTCTGCAGGTAAAGTAAGACCACACAGGAGGAGATGAGCTGTGAAGCTCCCGAGCGAGCTCTGCTCCCGGTGTTGTTTTTGCCCGTTTCTCGGAGCACCGGCGCCGCTCTGCCGGGGCGATCGGCCGTGGCCGGGACGTCTCCGGCCGGAGGGTGCGGGGAGGAACCCCCCTGCCTCCCCCGCGACAGCTTCTCCCTCCACCTCGATCGCGCCAAACTTTGTTTTCTCAGTGCAATTAAGATCCCAAGGAGAAGCCTGGCGTAAATCAAAGTGGTTTTAAAGCGCGCGGCGCGGGCWCGCACATCGGGGCCTCTGCACAGCGTGCGCCGGCAAAAAATATGCAGCCCCCTTTGGCAACGCGAGCAGCAGAAATAAGCAATTTAGGATCTTAAAAGATAAAAGATAATAAAAGTAATTAAGATAATTAACCACCCTGAAGAGAGAAGAATTTACTGCTGTAAATTTTGCACTTAGTTTTCGATGGCACTGCCGCAGCTGCCACCGCGGGTGACGCGGGGCGCATGCCGCCATGCCGAGCGCGCCGCGGCCGCCGGCAGACCGGGCATGCGGTGCCGCTCGTGCAGCCCGGCTGAGCCCGGCAGCGCGCACGGAGCCGCCCCGCGCGCCGCGGCGGCCGGGGAGCGGAGCTCGGGGGATGGAGAGCGTCTCCAACCCCGCGTTTGGAGGTGGGAACAGCCCGGCCAGCCCCAAGACTCAGATCCTTCAGTTGTGGCCCTGCCAGCAGTCCTGTCACGTGTGAACGGTGTCCCGCGCATCCCGCGGGAGCGCGCCGGGGCCTGGCAGCGCAGCAGGTCGCGGCAGCGCGGGCACCGCGCGGGACGAGCACGGCACTGTGCCGGATTCAGGCTCCGCAGCTCCACGGCCCCTCGCTTCCTCTAAGACACCCCCTCCAAGGACTCGCTCCATCCCTTCCAGCCCTCTTGGAACTGCCCATTGATCGGCACAAGGCGCTCCCTGGAGCTCAGATCTGCACAACGGCTTCAGCACKGGCACTGCTCACAGAGAAACTGAGAGGGAGGAGTTAAGCAAAGAAAAATCAGCAGAAAATCAGTTTATTTTATTCCAGAGTGACGGATGCATTTGGAACGAGTTCCAGGAGTGCGGCGAGCGGGCCCTTCTCTGCGCGCGCGCTCGTGCCCCTCGCGCGGGGCGGCGCGGGGGCCTCGCAGCTGCATTCCGGGCCCCGCTGAAAGGAATGAAGCGTTGAGCGCCTGCCAAAGAAAGGAGGGGGCAAAGGTTGCTATTTATCCCAGAAAAGTAGCCAACATTATGTCCGTTGATGGGAAGGACCTGCGGAATTGTGGGAAAGAGGCCGGGGGCTTCAGCTGCCCGTGAGGTCCCGTCTCCGCGCGGCGCCGTCGGCGTTCACCGAATGGAGGGGCAGCAGCACCGGTGCCGAGCTCGGCRAGGAGCGCTCGTGGCCACGCAGGTCTGTGACCTCCCGGAGAGACGTCCCGGAGTGGAGCAGCTCGTTTGCGCTCGCAGGGGACGCATCGCAGTGCTGTGCACCCTTGCAGCACGGCGGGGCCGGGCTGCACCAGGCACCCCTGCAGCACCAGGCACCCYTGCAGCWCCARGCACCCCTGCAGCTCCAAGCACCCTTGCCGTGCCCTGCACCCTTGCACCACGCAGCGCGTGCTCGTGAGCCGGACGGCGCTGTGCAGACCCTCATCCAGCAGCAGCAGCAGGTCCCGCTCCCCGCAGTGCCGGGCGGCTCACGGAGGGGCAGAGAGCGTCCCGTGCAGGGAGCAGCCGCTGCTCCCGGCATCGCTCCCGTGGCTCCTGCAGCCGCGAGGCCCCGCTCAGCGCTGGGCACGGCTGCGCGCMGCACGGGCAGGATCGGGAGAGCAGCTTCCCGCCCGCTGCAGCTCCACGGCCCGGCCCCTGGTGCCTCGAGACTCTATCTGTTCCCAGTGTATTTAAAAATTAGATATTTAATTGCTTCTGCAGAGATGGGGGGGAGGCAAAAATGAAACCTCAAGCATGGCCATGACAGAGAGAGGGATAAAATGCAATTGTGAGCTTGACTGGAGAAACCTACTGTAATTTCATCCGCAGCYGTAATCATTCAGATAGCCTGGCACCAGGACGCTAATATATATTGAATATAAATTGAAACCAGCGCAATGAGCTGTGGCATCTACTCCTGTCCCATGCCCTGCATGGAGGCACCGCACGGGGTCCTTGCTGCAGGACAGGACCTCCAACTGTGCATGTCCCATCCCAGGAAACTCCAGTGGGAAACAGGAGCCGCTGCTACTCCTGGGCAGGAGAAGGCACTGAGGGGCTGCAGGGAGGACAGTTCCCCATGTCCCCATGTCCCCTGCCTTGGGCTGGTGGCCCCACGTGAGCTCCGTGGGTCAYGGGCGCATCCCGCCGTGTGCTGGGGCCGCTGTGCCCAGGGCGCCGGGSTGGATGGTGGCCCTGGCAGCGGCCTCGGTGCACGAGCAGCCGTCGCTCCGGGGCCGGAGAGCGGCCCCGCTGCCCCGTGCGCTGCAGCCGCCGGCCCTCCTTACCCTTAGTTAAGGCTAACATTAACATGCTCTCTGTGCTCTTGGTGCCCGTTCAATATATTTTATATAAGTTTAATAAAAAAAAATTGCTAAGATCATTGGAAGGGTAAATAACTGCCATGCTGACATTGCTTCTATTTAAATCAGCTACACACTGCGCGCGTACATCGTTTGCATAAAACAATATTCAAGTAGGGTGATTTTAATGTTCTGTGCTATTTCTGACTCTCTCTGGATTGCTGTTTGCATATATTTGCATACCCTAGGAGAATTAAACCCGGAGTATGCAAATGTGCTGGCAGGCGCCACGGCGCTCCCAGCCCCGCAGAGCCGCCTGCTCTGGGCTCCCCGCTGCCGGCCGGGAGCACCTGGTGTGGGCACCCGGCACGGGCACCCGGCCTGGGAACCCGGCATGGGAACCCGGCATGGGAACCCAACACAGGGACCTGCATGGATGTGCTCGCCTGCTCCCGTCCGGAGCATCAGTGCCCACCCCAGGGCCCAGTGCCGCCCGGGTAGCTGATGATGGATCCCAAGTGGGAGCAGCATCGGGATGGCTCTGGGGAAGGGAATCTGGGAAACAGAGGGGTTTGATTTGAGCACAGGAGGAGCCCCGGGAGGCAAGGATCCTCCTGGGAGCAGCCAGGAGGGCCGTTGCGGAGTCGGTGCCACCAAAGGACTCTCCATCCTGTGGCTGATCTGGGGCTTTACTGTAAATTAAACACATCCTCACCAGCAGCCGGGGGTTAAGGGGGATTTTCCTGCACTAAATCAAAGCGGATGCTGGGCTCTTCTGCAAGGAGAATCCGAACCGGCTTAAAAGGTCAAGCGGTCCGAGACAGGATTTGGGGCTTGTGTAAGGTCGCCGGGCGGCCCGCTCCCGTCAAAGCAGCAATTATTAACAACCCATTGGAGTTAAAACGACTCGGGCCTTGCTTCTCCCATCCCACTAACAGGATTAGCAAACGGTAAATAAAAATAATGGCGGAAGCGAGTAACCGGGGCGGGCGCGAGGGGCGGGAGCCAGCGGCACGCGCCGGGGCCTGGGCGCTGCGAGCCCCCAGCATCAGCGAGAGCCAAAGCAGCGAGTGCATTTAATCACCTTTTCCTTTACATTTCTTCATGGCATTTTTGATTTGCCACATCAAACGCGGAGCTGCATTTGGAAAACAGGGAAAACGCTTCGAATTTTCCTCTCTTCTGTTCTCCCTAGCAGAGTAAGAGTGCAAGGGCCTGAAGCAAGTGGGAAAAGAATAAAGAACAAAGGAAAAAGGTAAGTGAATAAGTGAATGATACTTGACCAGGATTTGTAATGGCCTAAAGGAAAAAAGACAAAAAGAAAACCCACAATGTACAGATATTTTTTTAATGTTTAAATGCAGTCTCTTTATCATGACAAAATTTTAAGCATTAAGAAGTGTCTGTGGGACGTCAGCTGGGACAGGGCTGGAGCCCCGCTCACCGCCACGCTCGCATCACCTGCCTGCAACACTTGAGGCTCCAGGTGGGGAAAGAGCCCGTGCGCATTAAAGCAGAAAAGGTAAAAACAGGGTCCCCTCTGTGGCTGAAGCTCCGCCTGTTTAGGTCAGCTGGAGCATTTCCCATCTCCACGAGACTTCCCAAGGCTGTCAGCAGAGCTGCTTCACCAGCGAGCTCTGATGCTGCATCCCAAGTCTCTGTTTATTATTCATGGYCCAAAATGCCCCCTTTTCGAGATAATTCCCCCCCGCCGCACAATCCGTGGAATTATGTGTTTGAAATAAGACGCTGGAACTTGTCAGGAGACTTTTTGCAGCGTATTGTTTTAAAGAAGACATTCAATTACCTCAGCTGCAATGCTTCACTGTGCTCTGATGATCTACTAAGGGAAAAATAACTAATATGTAGCATGTTGTGTCATAGACAATTATAGAGAACATCGCTTTTAAGGAAACAAGACTTGTGCCCAATTGTGCGGGATTTATTAAGTTTGCTGCTTTACAGCAACATGGCAAACTAAGGGAGGGGAACACATTTGCATTTCCTCCTGCAGAACCTTTGCTACAAGAGGGGAGGACTATTTTTTCCCTTCCCTCATTAAGAGCCAAGGAACCGTTAGGGCTACAAATGATTGAGATAAACATCTTAACAGACACATGATTATTTCCTCCTTTAGTTTTACACAGCATGAGATTCTTATGTGGAAACAAAGTGATTTGGCTATAGATTTATAGAAGGAGCAAATGATTCGGTCCTACATGATGGAGCGTATCATGCATATTTTGTGCCTTAGCTCGTGGGCATACTCAGCTCTGCACACAAGAGTGATGGGAGGAAGGCAAGAGGGAGAGGCGCTGGGGAAATGTGACATTATGCACAAGAGGAAATGCTGCGAGGATTCCGCAGCTCCTCTGGCGAACAACGTGACTGAGAAACGCACCTACCGGAAAGGACAACTTAATCCACGCGCCGTGCGGCGGGCGCCGAGGCGCTGCGCGGAGGGGAGCGAGCGCCGGGCCCCGCGCCCCGGCCCCTGCCCCGGCCCCGCGGGCCGGGCGGGTCTCGGCGAGGCCCCTTGCCCGCACGCTCGTCCCGGCGCACAGCGGCCCACCCCGCTCGCAGGGCCCCGCGCCGCAGACGCGATCCCGCGCACTCCAGGTGCTGCGTTCAACGCGCACGATGAACGCTGTTGGCTCTGTGCTTAAAATGCACCGTGCGCGTAGCTGTTCGGGCTTCAGCTGACAGCCCGCGTCCTTCGGAGGTGTTAATGTGCGTTAGCCGGAACCGCAGCGGTGCCTCTGCGGGAGCTGCCCGCGGAGTCGCCGGATCGGCAGGAGGAGCAGCTCCGTCCCGGGCAGAGGTGCCGCTAGCAGGGACCTGTGCTCGCCGGGAGCAGGGATGCACTCGCCAGGAGCAGGGATGCACTTGAGAGGCTTCAGGGTGCTGGGATTCTCCACAAGCTCAGGGACGTGAGGCCTGACAAGGCTCTCCCCACAATGGATGGRGATCCGTTCACAAGGAAAGCCAGGGGGGACTGGAAACAATGGATTTGCCATTATGGCATTCAAAATTCCCACCAAATGCCTTTGTCTTTCCCGTTTGCTGTGAAGGGGCTGGCGTGGGGAGCATTATTTCTCGGCTGCTGGGAAGCAAAGGGCAGCGCTCGCACCCCCCGCCGCCGTGACAAACAACATTCCCATGAGCCCGCTGCTATTTATAGGAGCAATCCTATTTCTCACATATTTGCCTCTCCGTTACCGAGCAAGGGCACTTTCATGGCCCTGATGGATCGGAGCACGCTCAGCTGTTAATCCCCAGGGAGGGGGTGAGTTCCAGGGATGCATGGCTCTGTCGCTGGATAAAGCCCAACCTGCTCTAAGCAGGCTTTCCCAAGCTCGCCCGGCACCGGCTGTAATTCTATAGCCGAGGCACATTAATATCCCAGGTACAATACACACATCTCTGCTCTCTTCCCACCTATACAGAAGAGGCAGGAGAGGACGAAGGGGAGGGGAAAAGGGGGGATTTTAAAGAATGAATGATCTGCTTTCTGCTGGGAGCTCAGGCACATCCAATAACTTCAAGCAGGGAAAATCTCTGGCTGAATTAAAGGCTCTGCTGGGCTGACTTCCCCCAGCCCTCGCGCGCTGGYGACAGACGCTCCTGTTTCGGTCGTGTTTGCAGCACCTCGTGGGCCGGTGGCCTCACTCGCCYGAGACGCCTTGGCCGGGAACCAGTTTGTGTTTGGGCACCAAGTGCCCSAAGAGCAGAGGTGAAGTGGCCACGGGTCCTGGTCGCCGCTGCCCACGGTGAGGGGCACGAGGAAGGCCCGGGCGGGACCTTGTGGAGCTTTGCTTTCCTTCCCTGTTGATTTACGGGAACTTCTGCCTGGCTTGGGGGCGCAGGAGACCCTGGCTCATTTTTGTCTTGCTCTGCTGGTCTCGTTGTCTTCAGCACAAGATGCAAAGCCCAGCCCAAGGGAAGGCAGAGCACTTTTCCCTCTGTAAATGTATCCTGAGCAGATAGCCCAGGACGTCTCTGTAGTTAAAGCTGCGTTTAGTGATACCAGGAGAACAGCATGCAGCACCTCCTGCGCGTGTTGGGAACTCTGTGACGGCACCAGCTCCTGCTCGCGGCTGTGTGTGAGGGCAGGGGCTTTGGAGACACTAAAACTGAGCRAGCAAAGGGCTGGTTTGGAGCCACACGTGCTCCTGGACCGAGACGCGCGGCCCCTCGGGAGGACGCTTGCCCTGACCCAGGTCTGTGTGCAGCCACGGACCCAAAATCTCCACTTTTCTTCTGCACAGGGATGGAAAAGGGGACTCCAGAAGTGTCAGATCCATCTGACACTAGGAAAATTCTTATAAATAAAATAGCTCCTATAAAATCTGTATGAGATCTTTGCAGTCCATCTAATATAGCCTGTACTAAAGGAGAGACACAGTAACGACAGCCAGAGACACCATCTTGTAGCAAGAAATTTTATTTTCAGAAGTATAACAGGAAAAGTGATTTGCTCTGTTACATTTCAGCAGTGCCTTAGCAAGGAGGGGGGCGCGTGGCGGACCCTGGTGGCTCCGCGGGGCTCGGGCTGCCCCAGCCGCGTCACGCGTGGGTCCCGCTCGCAGCGGCCGTGGGGCAGCGGTCACTACAGCCGCACACAGGGGGTTCACGGGGGCTCCCCCGGCGCGCCTCACCTGCTCAAACCTTTGTCATCAGAGCATTTAGAGCATGAAACCCAATTAAAGATAAACCCATTGCTATTACAATGAGGAGCTACAAGAATTAGCACTTAAGCTGCATTAGCGAGAGGCATTTGTAGCAATGATGCCCCCAACTTTGGCTTTGAGGCAGCTCGGAGCAGACCAAAGGCAGCAGCCCTCCTGGGCACGTTCTCTCCCAAGCTGTGCTCGTCCCCACATGTCCCCAACACGCCTCCTGCCAGCGCTTTAATTCAGGAGTTAAGTAATCTTACATGTACATTACAAAAGTTAGGTAAATTCTTCCTCTCARTTGTCATTACCTAAAAGGCTTCCCAGCCCTCAGATTGTGATTATGTACATGAATAATGAATTTGCGTTTCTATCCCACAGCTCCTGCTCCGTACGGACCCGGGAGGCCTCGGTGGAAGTTCCCTGTGCTGGGGTCTCACATTAGCCACGGCCGCAGTCCCCGAGGGCTCTGCTGACAAAGAACCTCCAGTAAGGGATGGTGGTGGCAGGAACGTGGCGGTGGGCACGGGGCGTGGGGATGGGGACATAGGGACGGTGGCAGTCCATGTGTGCACGGTTTCCACCTCTCTCTGCTGCCACCATCTCCCCCGGTGGCTCTGGGGCTCTTGTTGAGACTGCTCGAGGTGACGACCGTCCCCCGTGTGACGTTGTGACTGATCACGACAGTCCCCGCGCTCCGGAGCCAAGTCCACGGGCTGCTGCCGCACAGGAAGCACGGAGCCCAGGCCCCAGGGATGAGCCTCGGGACGAGACCGTCCCCAGGGGCCCCGCGCGGCTCCGGGAAGGGGCCGCGCATCCCCCCCGACCCCGCGCCGGCTGATGCCGAGACCCGTCAGCGCCCGAGGAATGTGCTCGGGGAGCGGGATCCTCGTGCAGCGGGAACAACCTTCCCGAGCGCCGCCTGGGGAGAGGGCTCCCTGCCTGTAATTGGGGACCTGGTAATTAGATGATGGCAAAATGTACCAGAAGCTCAGTTTTCATTCTGTGGTCCAAATTACAAACCATCATATTTTGAAAGTGATGCTGACATTCCTCAGCCAGGAGGCTCTGCCAAAAACAACTCGAGCAAGGCTTGTCTTGGCACGGAATCAAACTCGGGGCCTCAGCAGCGAAACTGAAAACATTTACACAGCTGGACCCAAATCACCCTATTTTCTAAAGAGTTTGTCAGAGCCTGAAGCTCTCGGTGCATTTCTGCCCGTTTTAAAGGAGCCTGTGTTCTTGCAATCTAGCAGCCGTGCCCGTGTAGGAAATAAAATACACTAGAAAAAGTGGGTGGTCTYTCTACTACAGTCCAGAAAAATAATCCAGAGGACCCTCAAGGGAATAATGAGAACTAACCCGATATTTACCCGCTCTATCARTATATGTGCCAGACATATTATATTTGCATATACAGATATGGAAACCTCATCATTTTGCCGTATGTATGTAATGGCTAATAAATGCATTAGCAAACCACTAATGAAAACAAATGGAAGCCAATGTCACAAATTACGGCAGTGTGAGGAATTACCTTGCTGCGTTTTTTCCTATCTCAGCGTCCCGACTCTGTTTTTTATTACATCAGTCGTACACGTTGCTCATGCGTTATGCATCAGTCATTGCACCCGGGGTAACATCGCGCRCGGCGCGGGCGTGGGTGCAGAGAGCTCGGCCGGCGCGCGGCCGCGATGGGTGCCCTGAGCGCGGGCAGAGCCACCAGCCTGCCCATGGATTGGCATCGCCGCGTGGGAAAGCACCAGGAACAATAGCAGTAAAGCATTTTATTAAAAAAAAAGATTTTTTTTTTTACAAAAATTACATTTACAGAAATTGACAGATTTCTGCAAATCAGCTGCAGCGGCAGCCCTGGACACCACATCACATCAGCTCTCGTATGGCCAGCGAGTGGGGTGCAGCAATAAGAGAAACCATCCAGGTTGTTTACTCCGGGGATAATGTCATTATACCAATTATTTACCATCCTGTAACACCGGGCAGTGGACGAGGTCACCATTATTCAAGGGCTGCACAAAAATGCAGTAAAAAAAAAAAAAATCCAGCCTCTGCCCCAGGAAATTTAGTTTCTTCTTACGGTCAGGATAATTAACAGACTATTTGACAGGAATCTTGAGTAAAGACCCCCCTTATACTCAATGTTGATTGCTACCAGAAGACATGGAGGAACCATTTTTCATAAATTAACTTAATTTTTTGTGGCCATGTGGGGACCTCAAATTCTTGCAAAATTAATTTTTTTAATGCAAAACCTTTTAAGTAAAAATACTTGTAATTGCAGCCTAAAGAGATGTGGGATATGAGCACGGCTCTCTGATTAATTCTTCTGCTAGGCTAGTCCTTTCTCTCTGTTCTACTGAACAAGCATGCACATATTATTGGGATTAATGCTGCATAATACATAATTAATGAAAGTGCATAAATATGCAGATATGCTATCGCAGATTGACTGCCATTGCTATATCCCTGARTGCTATGGGAACTGATTGGCTGTTCATTATTACCATATTTAAAACTGTTTCCCTGTGAACATGTGCAAACAAACATCTCCAGAAGGGAAGGCCTTTCCGCAGGCTCCCAGGTCCRGCGCTGCCCTGAGTCCTCAGCACAATTCCTCATGTGCGGCAAAATCCGCAATCTGTGTCCGACCTCCCCGCGCCTCCGAGGGGAGAGCAGGGGCAGCGGTGTCGCGATCCGCGTCCCGGGGATCCCGCAGGAACCTGCGGGCCTGGCAGCTCCTCSAATGCGGGGTGCAGAGGGAGGCAGAGGCGGCTGCTGCCGCTCCGTGCGGATGCTCCGAGCGCTTCCCGGCATTGAGGCCTCCTCCTCCTGCAGGCAAACGGTGTGAGAAGCAGCACAATGAGGGGGTGAACTTGGGTGCAGCACCCAGCACGCTGTAAGAGTGTCACAAAACAGAGGCCAGCTAGGGAGAAGGGAAAGGGGAAGGGTTGCTGGGGACTCGGCGTGGGAGTGGGGCCGCCGGCAGCCCGGGCGAGCAGGGCGGCAGCGCGGCAGAGCTCGTGCAGCCGCAGCACGCGGCCTCGCGGCACGAGCGGCCGCGGCGGGACAGCAGGGAGCCGTCCATGGGGGTGCTCCTGGTGACGGTGCCTCTTGCATGTGCCAGGACTTCATCCCAGCTCCGGCTCCGGAGAAACGCGGTGCTGGGGCCAATGCCGGCCCTTTGCACTGGCCCGTCTTACCGTGGAGGGACCCCCAGGGTGGGATGCCAGAGGCCGCCCCTGCTGCCCACACGGACAGTGCCTGGTCCTCTGCATCTCCAAGGCATGAGCTTTGCCGGGTGCAGAGCAGGGGATGCAAAGCCAAAGAGGAGTGTGGTGGGTGATGGGGAAGAGGAGGATGAGACCGAAGGTCTGCAGTCAGAGCCGGTCCATGCAGAGGAAGGTGCCAGTGCTGGGCTGGACCAGGGACACGGGACCTTGTTCCAGCAAATCTGGGCGGGTGGGAAGTCGCCAGGAGGAGACAGGAGATAGAGCCGGGGGGAAGCAGTGGGGGAGGAGGACAGAGCATTAACTGGAACAACGTGGTGTATTTTAAACATTAAAACCTTATGACTCTAGATGGCAAGTACCTGGTGCGGCCGGGGGACAGGGGAGCTGAGGCAATGCAGAAACAATGCGCGAGCTGCGCGCGCCTGCTTCGCATTACGGCGCTCCACGGCCGGCCTCGCCCGGCAGCTGGCCACGCTCCCTCAGAGAGAATAAGAAAGTTTTTGTTTTTTGAAAAAAGATGCGTAATGGGTTTCTTATGGACTAGAAAAGAAAAGCTCTCTGAGCTGGATCACCTATTTTCTTGTCAAAAGGCTTTGGACAAAACCTAATCATGAATAAAATGCCTCGTGATTTTTCAAAGAGTTTTCTTATTTGAAGTCAGAATTTCTAAAACGTGGCGCAGAGCCTGGAGCTAATGCAGAGCAGGGGGGCAGGCGGTGGCGCGCGGAGCTCAGCACGGGTTCCTTGAGCGCATGGGGCACCCATGGGAGCGCGCAGGGCACCCGTGGGAGCATGCGGGGTGCCCTGGGTCCTGGTGCACTGCATCCGAGCCGGCCCTGTTGCCAGGACTTCTCCCAGCAAAGAAGGGTCCTCACGAGGCTTTGAGGCCACAGGTGACGGTGCAAAACGCAGGGGCCRTCGCACGCGCTGGGGGCGGGAGGAGCCTTCGCTCTCACGAAGGAGGCAAAACCAAAAGCCGTCTCCCTATTGCGATTGCTGCTGTGTTTGCCTAGGCCCAGGCGAGCCAAGAGCGGACAGAGGAAAACGTGSACACCCGTGGGTGCAGAGATCCACTGGAGTTTTAATTGTCCACCAGCTCTAATGGGTGTAATAGCCTTGTGTGCTACATGTGCATTAATTAAGTAACACTGCATTTAGCTCCAAATCATGCGGAAGGCACGTGCTGTGTTTGCACAGACATAAATATCTCCTCAGTTAGGCTARCAGACTAATAGCGTCGCTCTCTTGCGTTCCAGCGTCTCCATCCCGGTGAGARCCGGAGCCCCAGGCGCGCGAGGCGCCTCCACGCGTGCTCCTTGCACACGGCTCCGGCAGGGCTCACGCGTGGAGGATGCGCACGGTTCTTTGAGGTCTGCATGCTTCGGCACAGGGCAAACGGAGCAGCAATTCACACGCTGCCAATTAGCTCGTGGAACAAACGAACCTCCTGGCACCTGCCCGGGGTTTCCTCGTTGCCCTAAATCCTCAGCAAATGCAACCGTTGCAGCAGTGCCCAGGCTGCAAGCAGTGAGCTGTGCAACCATAGGGGAAAGGGAAAGACAAAGGGATACAATACGGTGAGTATAATATATTCCCCTCTTGATCCACAGGGAACTTCCATGCATTTAGATGAGAGTATAACACCAGGTCATCAATGGAAAGCTGCTTTTTTTTTTAAGCATCAGGGTTGATGCTTTTACTTTGCTGCTGTGGTGCAACCTGATTCTAAAACAAAATAATAAGTTGGAATAACACTTAAGATTAGGCTTGATGCACTAGCTGGACAAATTCTTGGAAGAGCATTCGCTTTCACCAGGCAACATTTTCCTCCATGGATTAAACATATAGAATATGGTCCCGAACTCAGCTTGGACGATTAGAGCTTTGCTGGAGTTCCAGGGGATTACTTAAATGTGCAGCATTAGTGGAGGTAAAACATCTTTAATATCCCTTTCCTGTCGTCTCCATTTCCTTCACAGAAATATGCAGATTAGTGCTAAGTATTAATCTGCAGAGGTTCCCGGAGCAGGCTCCTTCCCCCAAAGAGCTTTGTGAGAGCTGGGAGGGGGGGAGCTCTTTTTAAAGGGAAATAAGGAGCTGGGCGGAAAATCGCATGGTTGGAAAACAATAACTAGAAACGAACTCCTTATCCCACATGTTTTACTCTCACAGAAAAAATCTGGATGCAGAGTAAGTGCAATATATATGTGTAATTAAGAAATGATTTCTTGAGATATTCCTTAAAACATGTCTGAATACAGATCTAGAATTTGCATAAATAACTTRCGCCTTTCACTTTTTCCTTGTGGAAAACACATGACATTACCTCTCGCTTTCTGATTTTCAGACCCTCCCTGGCTCAGAGAGGAGGATTTGCCATATTACGCTATTCTTTCCCATTGTAATCAGCCTTAAATCTGAATAAAAGCAGCAAATGGCTGACTAGCGCTCAGGGCTTCCCTCCCCCACGGAGCAGCGGCAGCAGTAGCATTGAGTCAGACTGGGAAAGACATGACTGCAGCTCTCGGTTTTCATTAGTATTCATGGAGCATCCGACTCCAGAGAGGATTAATAGACTCTGATGCCTAATATCCTGGAGAACAATTAATTTGCCCACAGTTTTGTCATGGTTGAAAGTCAAATGCTGGAACAGATCGATGCACTGAGCTGCAAGTTGAACACTGCAACCTTCTGCTGGAGCTGAATTTTAATTTTCCCATCATCATTTCCCTCCACTCCCAGCACACCAGTTTTCTAATAGATCTAAAAGCCTCTTACCTTCTTCYATCTCGTGTTGGTCTTCATAACAAAAGTCCATGTTGATTGTTCAAATATTAGAGCCTTGTCTTGCTCTCCATTATGGGATTAGAGATGTACCAGGCCCCTTGTGTTCTGACCTTTTTCTGTCTCGTTTCTGTTTAAGTTGTATGAAAAATGCTAACCTTTTGTAATTAAAATCAAAATAGAGGGGAGGAATGAACCTTTTCTCCYTCCTAATTACTCCATGTTTAGGTTTCCATTCTGGTAGGGAAACGTGTGCAGGAATCGCAGCCGGTGGCTGCAAAGCCCAGGCCATGGCCGTGCTAGGACACGAGTCTCGCTCCGCGCCCCTTCCCAGGACTCGGGTCCTGGCGCCGCGCCAGCCGCACTGGGCTCATACGGTCCATATGGTCATATGGTTAACTCCAGTGCTATCGACAGCAGACCCAGGTGTTTGCTGGAGGTAAAGTAGTGCAAACACTGCAAAAATTTCACACTCTTTTACGGAAAGAAAAGGAGTATCTGAGGCCTGACTCTGTGAGTGGGCAATCCAAATGAAGCCCGATAGTTACGTGCATAGAGCAGATTTTGGTCTCATGGCAGAACAGGATATTTGTGCTCAATATTCATGTTTACATGCACAATATAGCACTTAACACATGACCTGCAACAGACGTTTGTACCTGACAGGATTAAGCAGCTCCTGGCCCCCCGCGCTCCCCGGCATGCKCTTGCTGCGGGATGCAGGATGCCGAGCCCCAGGACGGTTCTCCCYGGGGAAAGGGACCCTCGTTCCCGCCAGCACGTGGGGGAACCAGTGGCAGCTGCATGGGGAGCTTGGCCAGGACGYGGTTGCTGGCGCCTCGACTGCCCTCACCGGCCCTTTGCCTGCGGCGGGGACACCTGCACCCGCCTCGTTGCAGCCTGGGGCCCGTCGCTGCTCCTGCCTTTTCCAGGCAAAAAGAGTATAAGGGGTTAAGGCCACAGCTCCCTGGTTCTCTGCTCGCCTTGTGCCGTCCCCTCCGYGTTATTGGTGTCCAGGCTTTTGTGGTTTAATTACAGTCTGCTCCAAATGGTCTCAGCCAACAGATCAATAGATCAGGAGCATTAGAATTGTTAATTTGAATGGCTGATTTGAATTTAAGTGCAACTTTAATTTAATCATTTTGAAAATGAATCGGTGTGTGAGGCCCTCCTCCTCCTCCTCCTGCACCATGAGGCGGCTCCGCGGCCCCGTAGGGATCGCGAAACCCTCTGACATGCAGATTCCCCTTCCGTGAAGAGTTAAGCCCTGTGAGCTGCTGGATCATGACAAAAGTGGTGGTTTTAGCAGCCTTTCCTACAAGCATGGTAATCCCAAATCCAACAGTGATTAACTTGGACTCAAAGCTCCACTGCAGAAATTAATTCTAAATCAGGGTCCTGGAGCCTTGTCTCACCAAACACTTTACAATGCTAATTGGCGATGACTGTATGAGCAGGCATAATAATGTCCCAGTTGTCTCAACTTACCCAATTCATCCCCAAATCCCGCAGGCTGCGGGTTTGCCCCCGCTGCCCGTGCACAGCGAGCGCCGCTTTGCCCTTCCCAACAGGCAGGCGCGGGAGCCACGGGAGCAGCAAGGCCTTTTCCAGAGATAGGCAAGAAGTGGGACGGAAACCAGGACGGGGCGCTGGCGCCTCGGAACGGGCCTGCCGGAACCAGGAACCTGCTGAGCTGTGCCTGGGCATAGCGTCAKAGCTATGGGAATGGCGGCAGCAGCAAAGGAACTCATCAGCCAGGAAGCGATGCGATCTCTAAGCTGTCTGTTATGTGGCACCACCTGGATTTGGAGTAAAGTTTCCAGACCAGATGGATGAACGTGCCCACCGAACAGGCTCACACTGACACACGCAGGAGGAGCCGATGCGGATGTAGCTCCCTGGGCCTTGTGCTTTCACCAATGCGTTCATACAACRTCTCCGGGCACCGGAGCCGGTGGCTCCCGCTCCAGCCCTGCCAGGGTTCACTCCGGGGAATAGCTGCAGCTATGGAAATTCCTCCCCTGCTCGGGGGCCTTTTCTTCAGGGTCAGAATTCCTCAATTCTTCTAAATTGACAAATTCTTCTAAACATGTCACCAGTGTTCGGGTTCCTGCTCCCAGCTGCACGAGGGCAGCACGGCCGCCRTCCTTCCTAGAGCACTCTCTGTCTCACGGTGCCGCCTCCAAACTGAGACATCACCATTAATATTTAAAGCTGTCTTTTTTAAGCGTTTCAGATTCTTGAAGAATGGAGAACTCGCTGTCCTAGGGAGCTCATTTCAGAAGGGAAGAGTGGAATTAAGAACTTCAAAGTGGAGTTCTCCCCTGTGACAAGTTCTTTAGCAGAGACCCTGTCCAAAAGTTATCGCATCTCCCCAGTGAGGGAAGAGATTTGCCATGAGAATCTTCCCGGGCTCGTGGGCTCTTGCAAAGGAGGAGATGTGCGCGGCTGGGGAGCCTTCCTCTGCGGAGGTGTGAAATCTCCGAGGAGGGCAGGCTCCCGTCCCACGTGGCAGCTGGGGAGATGCCATCAAAAGCAGGAGCTATTTCAGGAAGCCAGAACGGGAATGAGAAACCTTTCGGAGGACCGAGGAGTCAGTGTGGGATGCATGGAAGGATGACAACTGGCGACAACTGAGAGAGAAAATGTAAAGGATTCAGAGGAGAAAAACCAGCTGCAGACTCGGAGCATGGGCAAAGGTCCCTGTTCTATGACTCCGTGATTCCCCGCGCCGCTGCCTCGTCTCGCCGTGAGGCCGGGCTCTTGCGGGATGCGGGGCTGGCGGCCGCTCCGGCAGCACCGCGCGGGCAGCCACGGGGCCGCGGCAGCACCGGGGTGCCCCGCGAGGCGCGCCGGGCCGGGCAGCAGCGCTGACGCTGCACCCTGAACCCCGCGCGGGGCCAGCAAGCCGCTTGCAGCCCTGCTCCGGGTCCGCCGCAGCAGGCGCGGGGCTGGAGACCCTCTGGACATCGGGCACTGCTGGGAAARCTTCTGCTCTTGCCCGACACCCACGTGCCAGAGCTGGGCGAAGGGAGACGAGAAGTCCTGTTGCTTGAATGTCAAAATCAGAAAAACAGCACAAGTTTTGTGTCTATTCTGACAGAAATCCTCTGCTGGCAGAACTGAACAAATAATTTGCCGTGAATATTTTATCCTTTCYTTCTGCTTGTGGAATATCCATGACCAGATCATGACTTCCTCAGATCTGCTCTTCATTCAGCAGTATTTACCCAGCACTTTGTGAGTTTATTTTCCCCTCGGAGATGGGCTGTGAATAGCTCTATGGAGGAATTCACCGCTCCGGCTTTGTAGGCGGCCAACACTCAGTCTGCAGCAGCGCACACGGGGCGCAGCCCGACTGGGGACGCGGGGGCGACGCCAGGAGCCCCGTGCAGCAGGCAGCCCTCCCAGCACAGGCCTGGGCTGGGCTGGGCGCGCGGCCCCGCGGGCAGCGTTGCCAGCTCTTTAGCTCACCGGTTAATCAAAGAAACAAAGGGAGCTTCTAGGATCCGGCTGCGGAAGCCCCGGGAGCGCGACCCGCCCCTGGCTGACGACGGTGCACGTGCACCGTGACACACTCGACGTCACCACGACGGGTCAGGCGCGGAGGTGCCACCACGCCGTGCCCRGCTCCAAGGAGCTATTCCACGCGGCTTCCTGGCGGCGGCTCCCCCGGCCGGGTGCGATGGATGGCGGATGTGCCGGGGTGACCTCCCCGCGACATCTCTGCTTTCGCCCTTCCACAGGAGAATGAAAGCAAACGCGGTTTCACTTCTGCTGAATTCACTCCTCACCTCTGGGTGGTGTTTTAGAAATCAAAAGTAAATACATTATTTTGCTTCTCATCTAAGGACTTAGAACCTTTCACAAGTGTTAAGGCCACTTACAAGTTAACGGATTTGTCTTTAAACCTTCTAGCTGTGGTTTTTTTCATGCATTTTAAATGCTGCCAAAAGGACAAGCAAATGCACAAAGTGAGTAAGCATGTTCACACATACCTGGATTATAAAAGGAAAAGAAAAGCAAATGTATCTGTCCCACAACAGCTTTTCTCTGCAATGCTCCTGTAGAAATCCACTGCTCACAGCCCCCTCTCTTCCCTGGAAGTCCAAGAACCTTCATAAATTTCACCTGCATCTCGTTTGATGAGGCTGGGAAGAGACAAGAAGAGGAGTTCCTCTTCACACCCAGTGTGACATTCAACCACGCTCCGGGCTTAGTCTTCATTCCTGGTGTAATTCCATTTCCCCCCTCTGAATTATGTCCTCTCGGTCGCCTGCTTTGTGCATAAAAGATCCATGACAGGGAGCTGCATCATTCATTTTTTTTCCATGAGCAGGTGCAAAATATAATGTCCCTGATTTTCAAGATCTGATTAAACTGTCATAGATATGGAGCAACCTCAATAACTCCTAGCATCCGAGAGGGACTGCTTATTACAACACTGCACCGTGTGATGCTATAGATAAGAATCTCTCAGCATTTCAATTACAAACCCCTATTTTCGGATTTGTTTATTTAAATTGGATGAATCTGGAGCTCCCGAAAGTCAATGCCAATAATCAATRGGCTCCGTCCAAGCAGGTCTAAGCACATCCCAGTGTCCTGATCCGCCTCGCAGGCCCCTGGCCGGGGCTGCCTCTTCCCAGCAGGTCTCAGAGCTCCGGCGCTTTCCTCCCACCCCTCCAGGACAGCCACTCTCCTGCTCAGTCGTGTCCCATCTTCCCTCCCCAAATTCAGCCATTCTTCTGATGGATCTACCTGCTTGCAGGAATTCCTCCAGCAGCCAGGATTATCCTGTCACCTACTTCACCCTTGCTGCAGATCGTGTTTCAACTGTTTCAAAACAGACATTCCCTCTTCCTCTTCTTCAGGGTATTGGGAACCAGGGTAAGGAGGGGAGGATGGTAAATTTTGGCAGTTTCGCAGGAGTGTGAATTGTGAAGTGCCCAGTTGTGGAAAGCTGCTTTTCAGGAGCTGAAGCCTAGGGGCTCCAGGAGAAGATTTCCCTCTGAAGGAAAGGGTGGCAGGATCTTCCTCTGTGGCTCTGTGCTCTTCAAAGCAGCTAAAGGAGTGTGCAGCAACTGAGGCTCCCCAGACTGATACCCGCGTGGACAGGCAAGAGGGTAGAGTCCAACTTCACCAGCTATTGACACCCAAAGCAGTGCAGAGCACGAGTCCTCCCTGGCTTTCCTGCAGTTTTCTTTTGCAGATCTGTTTCCAGAATTGCAGCCGAATGTTGTTGACCTCCCCGGACGGACCAGTCTGGGCTATGTGGACTAGTCACGTGCCAGGACCGAGGGGCGGCAGCGGTGCCGAGGCGCTCAGGCAGGCTGACTCGCTGTGTCCTGGTTTCATATTCATAGGTAGATCTGCAGATGCTGGAGCTAAAAAAATATTATTCAAATTAGCAATCAGTGCAAGTAATTGCTCCTCCATTCCCTTCTCTTTTTTGGAATGGGAGGTTCAGTCTCCCTGCACACAAGTAGCAAACACACACGCAGCATCTGACACCAGGGAAGGCTCCCGACGCCGTGAAAAGAACAGGGAGAAGGTACGGCAGAGTGGGAGCCGCCATCTGGGCTCGCATCTGTGCGTGTTTGGCAAGGCCCATATGGAGGACTCTTTTCTCTGCCTCACATTTGGCCCTGGAAGCCAAGGAACGACGACGCAGACGAGGAGCCACCCCTGGGATGCGGTGACCGCTCAGGGCCTTGCTGGCCGCCAGCCCGGGGCAGCTCCTGCAGCCCTGCGCCGGAGGAGCGGTGTCCACGTCGCGAGGATGCCCTCCCGGCAGCGCGGCTGTGCCCATCTGCCCACGCCGCTGCAGGGACCACGTCAAGGCACAGGCTCACAGTGCCCGGCGCTGAGCGTCCATACGGCTCCTTGGCATCACGTGGCTCCTCCTTACCTCCACAGCTACGGTTCTTTCGAGTCTGCACTTGGGTTCGCCCGTGAACTACCAGCTGACTCTCACACTGACTAATAAGAGCAGCTTGAGCCTAACCGAACGCGCGAGGAACATGCCAAGAGAATGCCAGTGACAGGAGCAGCGTGAATCCCACAGAGGAAGAGAGAAGGGAAGTTCACTGAATTGGGTCTGATTCCTGGAACTGGTGAGGTCTGTTCCGCAGCTCCAGAGCTTGAGCTGAGCTGGATGTTCGTGTGCTGGGCAGCGAGGGAGGTCTCTGCAGAGCCAACTGGGTCTCAAAAATATGTAAGAAACATCAGTGGCACCAAAACACTTGGGATTTTCCTTTCCTTCTCTAAGAATGACATTTTGTGCACCTCTTTGTTTCAGAAACGTATGGACAAAGCTCTTTTTCCCTTGTCCTGTTGGTATTTGATGAGGTTGGTATTTTGAGCGGTCCATGCTGGGGGAGCACCAGCAGATCAGAGCCCAAGTTCCACCTTCCCACACGGGCCCAGACCCGGCCATGCAGGGGCTGCCGCTGCCCAAGGACGGGGAAAGGGGGCTCAGACAGAAGAGGATTCTCTTTTTTTCATTCTTTTAAGTAAGGTTAATGATTTGTTCGTGCACAAAACACAGGTTATTGCTTGCAAAACAAACCTGTGCACCAATCTGCAAGCGTCTCTGCGTGCGTGCCGAGCGCCCCGCTCCCGAAGGAACCGCGTCCCAGGCACTGCCCGACTGCTCCCGGCCCCGCTCTCCTCCAGCCCTCGGAGGTCCCCTCTTGTCCCCAGGACATGGAGCCCGGGGTGCGGGGCCTGCGATGTCCTGTGGAAAGGCAGGGGGCGGCCACGTGCAGGCAGGTCCCTGAGGCCGAGACGCGTCCCAGGGCAGAGAGGACCCTGCAGTGCCTGGCCAGCCCGGTCCCCACGAGGGCATTTCGGCTTTTCAGCTTTTCAGTTTCTCAGCTCTTGCTCACCCGACTCACGAAATAATTTCAGAAACAAACTCTGGAGCACCGGCACCAGGAGACTCTGCATCTCTGCAGGAGCCTGGGCGTAAAACCAAAGCCCCACAAGGTTCTGTTATCACAACACCACACTGTTAAACGTCCTAAGCAATCTTTTTTTAAGGAAAACAAGTCTTTAGAAACAGAGGTGACCCCAGAAGTGATAAGTGAAGAGGTGCACCTGAAAGTCTGTTATCAGCTATTTGTGCCTGGCTCTGCCTCAGATTTCTCATTTCGATGTGACGGCAGCTGAAAATTGGATAGATACTGACTTCACCTCAAACAAGACTTTCTCTTTTTGTCTTCAAGGGCAACTTAAGTGCTTTACCCTCCGAGGTCATAGAGAAGCATAGGATGCTGGAAAGGAAACATTCTGGAGAGGGAATCAGAGCTCTTGTAGAGCAGATTTTGATAATTAAACTGCAAAGCTCTGTAAATGTGACAAAAAGCACAAATTTAGGAGGGTGGTTGTTCTTAAAAAAACCAGCAGTCCTCACTACCCAAGTGTGGGTTTTGTGGCCGGCACTGGTGGCTCTGTCCCCGCGCCGTCCCCAGCGCATCCTGCACGTGCGGATGGACCTGGCTGGGCACACGCGTGTGAGCAGGAGCTGCCTGGGCCCTGCTGCAGGACACGGCGGTGCGGTGGCCCGTGGCCGTCCCCGTGTGCCCTGGCACCGCCACGGCAGCCGTCCCGCAGCAGGATTGCTCCGGCGAGATCCTGCTGAGGATTTTCATTCACCCCGTATGAAAAACAGAGAACACAAGGGCAAACAAGCGGCAGCACGGAGCAGGGGGCAGAAACGCCCGGCCCCTGTGGAGCACCGAGCCGGGGCAGTCAGGGCAGCGGCTCCGCTCGCGTGTCCCGCGTCYGCCTGCGGGGAGCAGAGATCTGGCAAACCCAGCTGCCTCTCCAGGCCCGCCGGGCAGCCGTAGGTCCCGCCGAGCCCTCCACATTAACACTTTAATTCTTCAGGAAACACCACAGTAAATACTTCAAAGAGTCCCTAAGCACAAGTGTCTTTTACTCTGCCTCTTGTAAGCAATAGGACAATTCAGGCAGAATCATGAACACATCTATACGCGTTTGTCTGACTCATTTCTGCTTTACAAACTCTCTGCATGGAAGCGGGGCTCTCCAGCAAGCTCAGCAGCCTGGGCCTGTGCGCAGTCCCTTCCCCGAAGCCCGGAGCATCYCTCTTCCTGGGCCAGCCTGTTCCTTGTTTTCTGGCCCTTCCTGCAGCTTAGCAGGAGCGCTGTGCTGGGAAGCGAAGCCAAAGCCTCCCTCATCTCCCTCCATGTTGTGACGAGTTGCGCTTCCGCCCGACACTTGGATGGGATTTTTTTTTTCCTTTAGTACCAACAACTGACAT
Organism: Eudromia elegans; assembly: GCA_003342815.1. NCBI lineage: Eukaryota > Metazoa > Chordata > Aves > Tinamiformes > Tinamidae > Eudromia > Eudromia elegans. The sequence goes on along the minus strand of PTEX01000041.1, from coordinate 584,716 downwards.
ATTACTAATAAAAGGAAGAGTTCACAGAATAAACTTCAGTGCATTAATTATTGAGGGATATAATCCAAATTTATTTAATGAATTAATAATAAGTCATAGGGGTATTTTAATAATGAAATACTTCTAGTTGTGTTTCAATAATTATGGCAGGCTTTCATAATTACACTGCTGCAGTGAAAATAAAATCAAAATCAATTAGGTGGTAGCATTTCTCTCCCAAGAGTGCCCTGCACAACTGTGTCTAGATCAGGTTTAAAAGGCTGCTATGAAAATCAATGTTGGTTTAAACTTCCAGCCCACAACTATTCCTCCGCTTCCCCCTGGGAAGGAATCGGCGTCCCCTGCGCACGGCCGCTTCCCAAGGCGAGAGTTGCTGCTCTCTCTGGAGGCGTTTGGAGGCAGATTCGCGCTCTGGGGCTCTGCGAGAGGCCGAGGGTTTTTCTGCAAGGAGGAGGACTCGAACCCTCCCTCACAGGAATCCCGGCCGCAGGTTTGGGGATGTGGAGCTTGCGGTGCCGCGGGGCTCGGGGTGTGYGGGGCCGTCGCCTCCTCCCCGGGCAGGCGTTGGGAGGGCGGCAAAGCGAGACCGTGCGGCTCGTTCCCACGTCATGTGTGTTTGTTTAAAGATAACACTCCGGTGGTGTTTATCCGAGAGGGCTGAGGAARTGCTCGTCTCCCTCCCAGCCCAGGGACCCTCATCCCACCCTACGGTTCAGCTGCTGAGCTCTCAGCACAGCTGGGTTTCCTTAACCATTTTTTTCATGCTAAGAAAGAGCGTTTGGAAAGGGAAGGAGCCCCCAGTTCGGCTTGTTGAGGAAAGTTGTCATTTCCAGCAGCTGGGATCCTTCCCAGAGCCCCCGAGCACCGCAGCYGGGTCGTGGGGAGAGCGCAGGGATTCGGCAGCGCCAGAC